>CM019713.1:20240426-20840426 GCA_009760885.1 Achatina immaculata
CAGTTCTGGTGTTGAAAAAACGATCTCGCAGTCTTTGAATGAGCGAGTTGGTGACTGCAAGTCCTCTGGAAGTCTCTCTCGTTGTCACATCTTCTTGGAACCATACCATGGAACATCTTCTGTCAGACATTGGTAACACAACCACAAATAGGCTTGTACTCTGAGACATAAATGTCCCATCAACACAACCATAAATATCCTTGTACCCTAAGACATAGTTATCCCACTAACACAACCATAAATATCATTGTACTCTAAGACATAGTTGTCCCATCAACACAACCATAAATATCCTTGTACTCTGAGACATAGTTGTCCCATCAACACAACCATAAATACCCTTGTACTCTGGGACATAGTTATCCCACTAACACAACCATAAATATCATTGTACTCTGGGACATAGTTGTCCCACTAACACAACCATAAATATCCTTGTACTCTGGGACATAGTTGTCCCACTAACACAACCATAAATATCCTTGTACTCTGGGACATAGTTATCCCTTCAACACAACCATAAATATCCTTGTACTCTGGGACATAGTTGTCCCACTAACACAACCATAAATATCCTTGTACTCTGGGACATAGTTGTCCCATCAACACAACCATAAATATCCTTGTACTCTGGGAGATAGTTGTCCCACTAACACAACCATAAATATCTTTGTCTTGGAAAAAAGTGACTTAGCTGTTGAGTACTACATAGGCTGCATGTGCAAGACATTTTTGTCACTGTGAGAAATGTATCGTTTTGTAGGGTGGAACGTACAAATCATTGATATTTTTCTCGCGATTTTCTTCGGATTTGGAGAAATAAAACGTTGTGATTTATGTTTTGCTAAAGCTGAAGAGAGGCCAAATTAACAGGCATAAAATCCTTTGATGAGGTTGAAAGACTCGCCGAGGACAGGAATAATTGGCGAACTACTTTGCGAGCCCTATGTGACATTTAACGGCACAGGAAGGATATAAGATGTAAGAAGATAAGAAAGCTGAAGAATGTGTCACCATCGTTATATGTGCTTTAGTAATATACCTTACCTTGGCTATCTGTGGTCACAGGCAATCGCTTCGAATTTTGCAAAAATAATTTCTTATTCGTAACTCGTTTGAAAAAAAATGATTGTGACCCTTCGATTGTTCTGAGTAATATATATATATATATATATATATATATATATATATATATATATATATATATATATATAATACTTAACATTTCAAACAATTGTTACATTTCATAAAAGTAGATAGAAGTGTATGGTGCAGTTTTAAAAGGAGGGAGAAGGAGTAAGTGTTAGTTATATGTCGTGTTATATGTCGTGTCTATTTATGTATGTAATCCTCGAAAAAGGCTCACACCTGGATGTTGGATGTTTTTCATTCATACATTCTCAGTTTACTCTCATACTTCTTATTCGTTCTTTCTCACTTACTCGCTCCCTCTACCACCTTGTAAAACTGCACCATACACCTCTATCTACCTTTTTTTTATTTGAACCCGTTTTACGGCAGTCGCCATCCCTTGTATTTGTTACATTTCATCATTAATAATAATAACAACAGGAAGTGAGAAACATGAGCGAAGAGTAGGTTTAATATTTGATGAGCAAACAGCAAGGACAATTGTAGGTATTTGAACATCTCGGACCGAGTCCTGCTAGCCCAACTGAAAGGACGACCAATAAACATAAATATTATATAAGTGTACACTCCAACAGCTGATAGTTCCGAAGAAGATGTACAGCTATTTTATAATGACATAAAGACAGCCCTGAAAAACATGAAGTCACATGAAGTTACTATAGTGATAGGAGATTTTAATGCCAACGTTGGTAAAGGAAGAACTTCAGACATCGTTGGTGACTATGGACTGGGGGAGAGGAATGATAGAGGTGGTAAATTAATTGAATGGACAAAAATACATAGCATGGTTGTAAGAAACACCTGGTTTAAGCAACATCCTCGAAGACTGACAACATAGTGCAGCCCAGACAAAAAGACTTTTAACCAGATTGACTACGTATTAATCAACAAACGATTCCGTATTTCATTACTGACAACAAAAACCATGCCATGAGCTGACTGCAATAGCGACAATGACCCACTCTGTGGAAAAATTAATCTAAAGCTAAAGAAAACATGCAGAAAAGTGATAAACATAAACTTAATGCAGAATACCTTAAAAATGACCAAGAACTTCGACAACAATGCAGTGTTATTATGACAAATATATACAATGCAATAGCAAAGATAAATAATATAGATGAACAATGGACAATGTTCAGAGATTCTATCCACCAAACTGTTAGGAGATAATACCACCGAAAAAAAAGCCCCCAGTAATAAATGGATGACAGATTACATCTTAGGACTGATGGACAAGAGAATGAGGAGTAAAAAATGACCAATAAAAATATAACAAGATAAAGAAATAAGACGCAAATACAGAGAAGCAAAGGAAGTATAGTTAAATGAACAACGCAGAGAAATAGAGGACTCCCATAATAAAGATAGCAAAAACATGCACAAACGAATTAGCGAACTCACAGGCAGGAAGACAAAATATACCACAGAATCCCTGAAATAGAAAGAAGGTAAAACGTTAATGAGAAAAGAAGACATTGTGGACAGGTGGACAGAGTACATTGGTGAACTATATGGTGGAGGAAGACCAGAAATAACACCAGACACTGAAAACTGATGTACCATCAATATTTGAAGATGAAATCATAGATGCCATCAAACACATGAAGAAATGAAAAGCAACTGAGCCTGATAATATAACAATAGAAGAAATAGAGGCACTAGAGGAGACAGGAATAAAAATAATAACCAAGTTACAAAATGACATTTACAACAGTGGTTATATTCCCAGTAACTTGATTAAATCCACGTTTATAGCACTACCAAAGAAACCAGATGCAAAGGAATGTGATGACCACCGGACTATCAGCCTCTCACATAATGAAGCTACTTCTGAGAATCATTATGAGAAGAACAAGGAAAAAGATAAAAATGGAAATAGAAGATGAACAGTTTGGATTTATTGAAGGAAAGGGAACACACAATGCCATTTATGCTTTACGAACACTAACAGAAAGAGCTTTAGAAGTACAGAAGGATCTCTACCTATACTTCATTGATTACACCAAGGCATTCGACAAGGTGAAACATAACGAAATTATTAAAATGCTTGAAGACATCAATATAGATGGCAAAGACCTGAGGATTGTAAAACATCTATACTGGCAGCAAGAAGCAGCAATTCGAGTTGAAAATAGAACTGAAAAATATCAACCTATAAAACAAGGGGTGCGACAAGGATGTGTACTCTCTCCAGACCTTTTTTCTCTGCACAGCGATGATGTTCTAAGAACGATCATCACAGAATCAGATATAAAAATTGGAGGATACAATATTAACAACCTTCGGTATGCTGACAACACAGTACTGACAGCTGAGAACCAACAAGACCTGCAAAATCGTTTGGATAAAGTGGCCAAAGAAAGTGAATAGTAAGGCCTTACTTTGAACATCAAAAAGACAGAGACTATGGTTATATCTAAGAAACAGAATCCACCAGCATGCAGTATAAAATTAAACGGAACTATACTAAAGCAGGTGCAGAAATTCAAATATGTTGGAGCAGTAATAACTTCAGATGGGAAATGCAGAACAGAAATTAGGAGCAGAATAGGCCAAGCAAAGACTGCATTTCAGAGAATGAGAAACATATTATGCAACACGTCCCTATCAATGATGTTAGAAAACGAGAAAATGCTATATTGAACCTATCTTTTTATATAGAAGTGAATCATGGACAAAAAGCAGGTATGCACAAAAATCGTTGGAAGCAGCAGAAGTGTGTTTTAATAAAAGAATGTTTCGAATTCCCTGGACAACAAAAATAACCAATGGAGAATGTTTGAAAAACATAAGAGAGAGACAATGTACTTTCATAGGGCATGCAATGAAAAGATGAGGCACTGAAATATTATAATAGGAAAAATAGAAGGAAGAAGATCCAGAATAAGACCAAGAGAAATGATACTGGACAGTCTGACAGGATGGTGTGAGAGGAGATCACCAACTGAGCTGATGGCCTGCATGAAGGATCATGTACTCTGGAGAAGCATAATAGCCAACGTCAGTCGGTACGACACCTGATGATGATGATGATGATGATGATTATCATTGAACTTAGTATTGTCTAGTTCGTATCAAACGAGACTCACAAAAAAAAAAAGAATCAGAAATTAATGTACTGTGTTTCGATTAAGATTTCTTGTACAAGGGACATATAATTGTTTGACAGAGTAGTTAACAGTGAGATTAAGCTATCATTGTGTTGTATGGCTATATTTCTTATTCAATGACTCTAACATTTATCTTTAAATAAATACAAAACCTGTGCGTACTGTCGACTGTCTGTATTAAGTTACAGTCATGACGTTACAGTCATGAAGTTACAGTCATGAAGTTACAGTCACGAAGCTACACTCATGAAGTTACAGTCACGAAGTTACTGCCGTGAGATCTATTTAAAATCCTGTGAAGATGACCAGTATTCTGGCTTTATCGCACCTGATGAACTACTTTACAAATATTGTCACAGTCCACACCACAGTGTGCTTCCTCGGTAATCTTACTTATTGGTGGAAGCAGGCAAACAAACTCATTAGCCATACTCATTTGTCAATATACCAAGAATTACACACAGCTAGACTCATTTGTCAATGTTCCAAGAATTACACACAGATAGACTTATTTGTCAATGTTCCAAGAATTACACACAGATAGACTCATTTGTCAATGTTCCAAGAATTACACACAGATAGACTCATTTGTCAATATACCAAGAATTACACACAGATAGACTCATTTGTCAATATACCAAGAATTACACACAGATAGACTCATTTGTCAATATACCAAGAATTACACACAGATAGACTCATTTGTCAATATACCAAGAATTACACACAGCTAGACTCATTTGTCAATGTTCCAAGAATTACACACAGATAGACTCATTTGTCAATGTTCCAAGAATTACACACAGATAGACTCATTTGTCAATGTTCCAAGACTTACACACAGCTAAACTCATCATTCAATCTACCAAGACGTACACATAGCTAAACTCATCATTCAATCTACCAAGACGTACACATAGCTAAACTCATCATTCAATCTACCAAGACGTACACACAGCTAAACTCATCATTCAATCTACCAAGACGTACACATAGCTAAACTCATCATTCAATCTACCAAGACTTACACACAGCTAAACTCATCATTCAATCTACCAAGACGTACACACAGCTAAACTCATCATTCAATCTACCAAGACGTACACATAGCTAAACTCATCATTCAATCTACCAAGACTTACACACAGCTAAACTCATTCGTCTACCAAGACCTACATACAACTAAACTCATTAGTCAGCCTAGCAGAACTTATATGAAACACAAACCCATGAAAAATCGGTCGCATTTTACCGTTTTGCGATCCCACAAGCGACACATCGATTGTCAAGAAACTGGATGTGGATTTGCATTTCTGCGATGCCCGTTGATAGTATTTGTGACCTGTGGTGATTATAGGAAATTAGACTGAGCGTGATGCGAACAGGAAATTTCGAACGTGTTAAATAGCAACAGTGTCATTATTGCTTTCAAGATGGAGGTCGGTTCTGTGTGCCGAGCTACTGAGCTTAGTGCTGTGGCACCATTATGAGCTGTGAGCTTCGCGCAGACAGCATTGATGCTTTTTCGTGGATGGTCTTTGTGTGTTCTGGTTAGGCTTGGAGCCTTAGCTACGGGAGATCGTGCAGAAAAGACGCTAATTTCGCATGTGAACTTTTTTAAGTTCCAAAAATGGCGTACTCATTGAGTGACTCATCATAAAGGGTTGATGCGAAGGACCATTAACGAACACTCTGTGAGTTACTGACTGGCACAGATGGAGCGATTATGAGAACATCTCGTTCGCGATGACGCCCAGAACCTGTTATTGAATACTGAATATTAAAGATAATTAAACCCACTCCTCAGTCTAGCAGAACTTATATAAAACACAACTAAATCCATTCCTCAGTCCAGCAGGATTTATATAAAAACAACTAAACCCATTCCTCAGTCTAGCACGATTTATATAAAAACAACTGTACCCATTCATCGGTCCAGCAGGATTTATATAAAAACAACAAAACCTATTCCTCAGTCTAGCAGGATTTATATAAAAACAAATAAACCCATTCCTCAGTCTAGCAGGATTTATATAAAAACAACTAAACCTATTCCTCAGTCTAGCAGGATTTATATAAAAACAACTGTACCCATTCATCAGTCCAGCAGGATTTATATAAAAACAACTAAACCTATTCCTCAGTCCAGCAGGATTTATATAAAAACAACTGTACCCATTCCTCAGTCTAGCAGGATATAACTGTAGCAGTGGGTGGAGCTGAATACACCTGTCCATATGACTGAGAGCTGAACAGGTATTAGATGTTGGTAGGATCTCTAGTACCAGAGAAGGTAGACATTGAGCTTTAACATGAACCCATGTTTTGAATGAGAACTTGTATTGGTCGCTAAAATATACTGAGAGACGGAATTAAACATGGATCTTCATAAACTGGACGTCCTAGATTCTGTCATCCATGTTTGTAGAGTTTCCCCTCGTTTATATGAAGGAGCAATGTGTTGTGGTCGATATAAATGTGTCACTACACCCTCCACATAGCCACTACCACAGAACAGACGAAATAGAAAAAGAAGAAAAAAAAAAGTAAGCGTGTACAAAGACATTTTGTTGGCACCATTAAAATCTTATGCGACAGCTGAGGCGAATGATCTCACCAGCCATGTTATGAAAGCAGAAGGGCCGACAAATGGCCTTCTCCGGTCTGGGAGCGAGAGGAACAAAATCAATGCATTATTAGGGCAGGTTAACTGCTTTATAGGACGGACAGATCAGTGGCTGCTGTAACTAACGCAATGACCAGCCCTTGAGCACTCGCCGACCAGGCTGTAAGAAAGGAGTGTAGAAGCGCGAAGATAGACAGCCTGCTTCTGCCAGAAGCTGTCTCTTACCTGTATTTAGAAAAAAAACTCTCCTAAATTTGCTCACGTTTCTGTCTATCGACAGTACTGCTTCTCTCTCTCTCTCTCTCTCTCCCTCCCTCCTCTCTCTCTCCGTAAATCCAAATGCATCATCCTTGTGGTATGATCACTTCACGACTATGATGGGTGAGGTTTGAACTTTTAAGTTCAAAGATATTATCATTCTTGGAGATTTCAACATAGATCTGACACAGTCAAATCCAACTTGGAGCAATATTATATTATTCTGCAACTGTTGCCAAATTGTCACCAAACCTACTAGAGCAACAAAAGTAACATCCACATTATTAGATCATACATATGTAGCTCACACAGAAAACATCATTGAATGTAACATCCCTCATACTTCGTTAAGCGATCATTACCCAGTCTGCTGTACGTGGACAAGAAAGGGGTATAAACTTCCTAAACACAATCACACCAGTGTGAAATTTAGAAGCTTCAGAAAATTTAACCTAGAATTATTCCTTAATGATTTGCAAGAATCTTCACTTACACACGTGTACCAACTAACTGACCCTGATGAGGCAATAGAATATTGGCTAAAGATCTTCAGAGATATATTAGACAAACATGTCCCCATGAAAAAGGTGAGAGTAAAACACCAGACGAAGTCACCTTGGATAACACCTGAAATATTACAATCCATGAGAGAACGTGACCGGGCGCACAAAATCAAGGACTTTATGACCTACCGTTCACTCAGGAACAAAGTTCAATACTTAATAAGACAAGAGAAAAAAATTACTTTAGGAATCTAGTACAGAATAAATCAGACAATAAATCAATTTGGAAAGCCTTAAATACCCCATCAAATAAAAGAAAATAATTTGATTTTCAAGCCATCAATCGTGCATACACTAGCGCACATATTAGTACACATTTCAGAGAAGACATCAACGTTCTTAAATCATCAATTTCAGCTCCTCTATGCGACTTACATGAACTACAAACATTCCTGGACAGCAGATGTACTGATTTTAAACAGTTACAAATTGCATTCTTAACAGTCAGTGAAGTTCACAGTTATCTCATAACTAAAAGAAACAACAATACAGCTGGGCTTGATGATATTAGTAATAAGATCTTACGTTATGCTGCGCCTGTCATTTCACATATACTAACATATATTTACAATCAGTGCATTGCAAAATGTTATTTCCCTGAGGCTTTTAAAACTGCTAAGGTGTATCCTCTCTTTAAATCTGGCTCATCCAACAATCTTACCAACTATAGACCAATATCCACATTATCGTCATTATCAAAACCACTCGAAAAACAGATACACAGAATAACTCTACGACACATGTAAGACAACAATTTACTCATAGGCAGTCAGTCAGGCTTTAGACACAGTCATTCCTGCCACACAGCTCTTACAAAATTGACAGAAAACTGGTTAGTAAACATAAATGACGACAGACTATGTGGTACCATCTTTGTCGACTTTAAAAAGGCATTTGATATGATTGACCACGATATTATTGTAAGAAAAATAAAGACTTATAAATTGCACCCTAATCTAATAAAATTAATCGCATCGTTTCTTTCAGACAGATAACAGGTAGTATTCTTCAACAATTCTCTATCAAATTCTGCTAAAGTTGACACTTATGTTCCGCAAGGTTCTATTCTAGGCCCGTTGCTCTTTGCTATCTTTATCAATGATCTTCCACTTCATCTTAAACACTATTCTTGTAACCTTTTTGCCCATGATTGCTCAGTCTACATCAGTGACTACGATTGTATTAATCTACAATCAATTCTTCAGGTCGATTTATACAATTTAATTAGATGGAACAAAAACAATGGCATGATTATAAACACCGATAAAACAAAATCAAAGCTCATAACAACAAGACAGAAACTACAAAACGCAACAAAAACAACACTTCGGCTCAGCACGGAAACATCACAGATAGAAAACGTTAGCGAGCACAAAACACTATGTCTTATTACTGACCAACATCTCACTTGGAACTCTCATGTGCAATGTCTAACAAAACTCATCGCACAAAAAGTATACCAGTTAGCCAAAATTAACCACTTCATCGATCAGTAGGAAGACATACTAAATATCACATATACAAACACATTTAGACTATTGCTCAACAGTCTGGGATGGTTGCTCAGTGTCAAATACAAAGAGGCTTTGCTCACTCCAAAAGCGAGCAGTAAAGCTCATTAGTTACAAAGATCAAGCACAAACAACTAACCAGCACAAACGTATCAAAATACTGCCTCTTAAGAACAGGTTCTTCTTCAACAAAGCCAAGTTAGTACATCAGATTCTTTCACGGCATGCCCCGCCTTATCTATGGAACCTGCTTAAATTTAGCCCAAAGTGCTGCCTACGCTTGAACATAAGTCTTCCAAAACCTAGACTTGATCTTTACAATAAAAGCTTTAATTATTCTGCTGCTCATCTTTGGAATACCCTCCCATCCTGTATAAACAATATAAATTATACTCCTTCCTACAACTACAAACTTTCCCAATATCTGTTTGATGTTGACTACATGCCTCCATGAATTATAAAACTTAAAAGTTATCTTAGACTGCTCTTACAGACACCGAATACAGTTAATTGTTTTCTGAATAGTCCCGAAATTTTATTTAGTAGATAGTCATTTATATATGTGTGTAGTTACTTCTGTACTGAGTGAATATTTAAGAACGAAACGTAAATGTTATATTTTATTTTATGTCTCTCAGCTTCAATGTTAATTATGTTTGTTACATGAACAGCATATTTGTAGAATGTCTGGAATAGAGTGAAAGATGTATGATAAAGGGCAGAATGTCAGACGCGCCTGCGAGCCCAATTCTTAACCCTTTTGAAATAAAGATCAATCAATCAATCAATCTCTCTGTCTCTCTCGTCTATTTATGGTCTATAACTGGTAAAAGTGTTTATTTTTGTTTATGATAAGTTGCATATTTTTCTCAGGATCTTAAATATCATGCCGTGAAACGCAGGCGTAATGTCAGGCATGGACTTAGTTCAGGAGACACCTTACAGCGGCCTGTCAGGCGAATCAGGTATTTGATAGACAGTGCGATTTACAGTAGAATCACCTCAGACATAATTCTTTTGTTAAATGTTACCTCCAAGTTTTGCCATTCCACTTAAAATTCTGTGATAAGCTGCAACACTTATTATTATATGCCCTGCCGGATAGCGCTTGCCATCATGCTTCTCCATTTTGCGTGGTCCTTGGTGTTTCCGATTAATTCGGATGTTTTTTTCTTTTTTCCGTGCCACTTGGTCAGTCCGGTGAGATATTTTGTCTTGGCCTTCCTGTCTTTCTTTTTCACTTGAATTTTCAAGTCATTACTAAGTTCTCTAATTTCCTTCTTATCATTTTTAACTAGTTTCAGTTGTTCTGAAACCTCTTTGAGGACCTTTCATTTCTTTATCAGTCTGTCCATGGTATCTGCTGTATCTTTCTAAAAAAAAAAAAGGGATGGCGACTGCAGTAAAACTGGTTGAAATAAATAAGGTAGATATAGGTGTATGGTGCAGTTTTACAAAGTGAGGGAGGGAGTGAGTAAGGTGAGAAAAAACAAATAGAAAGTATGAGAATGTATAAATGAAAAACATACAACATCCGATATTTCGGCGTGAGCCTTATTCAAAATACATACAAAACAAGACAAAAACATGAATAACTTATCTGAAATGTCTTCCTTCTAGTCAGGACAGAAAAGTGTGTAGTAGAAGAGAGGAGGAAAGACCACGCTGCCTCTGAACAAAAGATGCCCGATAGAGCCAATCGTGAAGAAGAGGTGGAGAGAGGGGAGAACAAGTGGGAGAAAGGTGTGGGGGGAAGGCAATAGAAACATGATGGCCGCTAGAGGTGTCGGGGAGAGGGGGAGGGAAAAGGGGACGCGGGGAGATAGTGAATGAAGAACATAAACACCTGCAGGGAGAAAATGTGAAATTGGTAAATAGGACAAGACCCTAAATACATCATTATTTTTTAACTTTATTTTCTTTCTCCATGCTACCCCTCCCTACCACCACCCTATTTTCTTCTTCGCCAACATATTGGAGTAATAAAAATGGTATGTTGATAAACACCAACAAAACAAAATCCATGCTCATCACTACAAGACAGAAACTGCAAAATGCAACTAAAACTTCACTACAGCTTTGTTCATGAACATAAAACCCTAGGACTCATCATTGATCAGCATTTAATTTGGATTTCTCACGTACATAACCTAACAAAATTGATTGCACAGAAAGTTTACCAATTAGCCAAAATTAAACACTTTATCGACAAAGACACAAGAAAAATATACTACATATCACACATACAAACACACTTAGATTACTGTTCCACAATCTGGGATGGATGCTCAGTCTCAAACACAAAAAGGCTCCACTCACTTCACAAGCGAGCATTAAATCTTATTTGTGACAAACACCCAGTACAGACTGTAGATCAACACAAACAACTCAAAATTCTACCCCTCAAAAATAGAATCATTTTTAACAAAGTTAAGTTTGTTCACAGAATTCTGTCGCACAATGCTCCGCCTTACTTGTGGTCACTGTTTACGTATAACACTAAACATAGCCAGCGTTTAAAAAACTGTCTTCTTCCTAAACCCAGGATTGATCTGTACAAGAAAAGCCTTGCATACTTTGCAGTACAGCTCTGGAACACCCTCCCCTACAATTTAAAATCCATTGGTAATACTTCATCCTTTAACTCAAACCTGTTTCATTATTTACTTGCTTGTAATTATATGCCTCCATAAAATAGCCAGCACTCTCTCAACACATGGCTCGTGAACCATCAAGTACTTCAATGACATAGTTAGAAAAGCAACTTGTTAGATATTGTTAGAAATTATTTTAATGTTTGTTAAAAAAAACATATGTTAGAAGATCTGTATTTACAATGTATTTTTATTTATATATATGTCTGCATGTGTATGTGTGCGTGAGTGCTATTTTATTAGGTTAATGACTTCTTCTCTTTTACCTTGAATCTAGTAGTTAAATCTTACACTCTTTTGATATGTTTTTACTAATTTAATTTGTATTTTTGTACTAAATCAAGTGTGTGGGAAGAATGAAAGATTGAGTGATGAAGGGCAGAATGTAAGACGGGCCAGCGTGCCCAATTCTTTACCCTTGAAAAATAAAGATTATTCATTCATTCATTCATTCATTCATTCTATCTACCTTATTTATCTTTCTCAAAAACCACATTTGCTTCCTGTTTCTTTGTAGTCTTTTTGTTGACTTCACAGGTGTCACACCTATAAGCCAATATTCGCTTTGTATATCACTGTAATGCTCTTCTCCTCACTTTTAGGGACATTTTATTTGTTAGTATCTTTTTGTGTCAATAAAAAACTGCTTAACTTTATTTTATTTGAGTGCTTGCCATCAGCTGTAGTTGTTGTTCTAAGGTAACTGAATTTATTTACTTCTGTTCGTGTCTCCCCGCTTTAAAAGATGTTACACATTGGTATGTTTATTCTTTCTGATATTATCATTGTTTCTGTCTTGTTGCTGTTTAGTGCTAGGGCTCTATTATTGCTCTATTAAATAATCTTGTTCACAAGTTCCTGTAAAATGCTTTCGCTTTCTGCTATTAGAACGGTGTTATCTGCATATTGATATTGTTGGCTCCTATTTTAATTTCTTTGACATTTTAATGCATCTTATGATGTTTTCGATGCGTGATAAGAATATATCGAATGCAACCTTGTCATACATCTCGTTTAATATCCTGATACTCATCTATGTCATTGTTTACTCCTATTGCTGGTCTTTGCTTTCAATACCTATTTTTAGTAATTCTCATATCTACGCCATCTTATTTTACGTTTTTTCTAGCATTCGCATCATATATTCATGAATAACTCTATCAAAAGCTTTCGTGTAATCAATGAAGCACAAGTATAATTCTTTGTTTACCTCTAGAGATCATTCCGCTATAGTTCATTGCTTTGTTATGCTTTTTGTCTTCAACAAAACTACTTTGTCGGCCTGCGATTTCTGACATTATTTTATTTGGTATTCTCAGGTTAATGATTCTTAATAATATTTTTATGATCCGCCTCATTAAGCTGATTGTACGATGCTGATCACATTTTGCTGTTCCAACTTTCTTTGGAACTGCAATGAAAACTTATTTGGATAGATTTGACGGTGTATGTCCTGTATCATAGATCATATTTAGGAGGCTTGTTACTTTTTCTATCCTTTTCGCTGCCACATACTTCTCCACAGCCGTCCCCCTCTGTGCTAAATACTTCGCTGGGTTACTGTGCTGTGCCCGTCTCCAAATGTAAGATGGGTCGGCGGTGCTGATAATTTTTTTTTATCACCAGAAAATATAAACATGTTATAACACTTGGATTCTTCCAATCTCGTCTCATTTAAGTTACATTATGCAGCCCATAACACGTTTATTTTTTCATAAGCTTTGTTATATAGAATCAAACAAAAAGGCAGCAAAATAAAATGTTTATTTTCAGCGCTTCCGTCTAACCAAACAAGTGTTCGATTTATCCATTAGACGCTTGTCCTAACATTTAGTAAGTCGACTCCAGAAAATGGACGTTTTTGAAAATATAGGAAATATTTACGGCAGACAGCAGTGACGTACGATCGGCTGTTTCTCACTGTCTCTAACTTCGCGTATAATCTATTAACAAAAGTCCGCAGACCCCTGCAATTTCAAACAATATTTAGTCTATACCTGTACAAATATACACGAAGTACTGCAGTAAAGCTGTGATACCAGAATGTATAAAAAAAAAAGGAAATAAAATGAATAGGGCAATGAGTTGTAACTTCTAATAAGTAGTGGCTTGTCTAGCGCTTGTTCAGAAAAGGGCATGATGAAGCGTAGAGAATGTTTAAATGAAGAGTTGTAAAGTGTGACGGGTGGGTCGTAACTGAGGGTTGTGAGTGGGGAAACCGTGGAGGGGAGAGAGAGAGATTAATACAGTGTTAACCTAGCCAGAAGAAGGTGAAATAAATGACTATAGTTGGGGTAGAGGGGTTGCAATGTGATGGTGTGAGAAGGTTCAGAAATTTGTGTAACAAGTGGGAAGGGAGTGGAGCTTAGTGGAGAGGGGTTATGATTGTTGAAGAGGAGAATGTTAGGTGTAGCTGAATAACGAATTCAACCCGTGTGTTACAGTGTCCCATAATCCTGAATATAGCGGTTCTCAAGCGCTAGGCGGCTTGTGATATTTGCGTGACATTGTTAGATGGCTATTACCAGAAAATCAGATTTGCCTCTGTGGTTGGGGCCACTGAAATGATTTGGGACATGTTTCGAAGCATGCTGTGCGATATCGTATAATGTTCCTGCATGCGGTCCCCTAATCTGAGGCCAGTCTCACCAATATACGTTATCCTGCATCTTTTGCATGCAATGACATATATCACATTACGGGACTCGCATGTGAATCCCTCATGCAGAGTGAGGATAGTTTTGGGAAAGGTGATCGTTTTCTTTTCCCAGACTAGAGGGCAGGTAACGCCACGGGGGCGGTTATATTTTCTGGTACCAACATATGTAAGGCTCCGCTTCAAGTGGCTGCGAATGTCCTTAAGATTTGGCTCACGCTTGTAGGCTAATAGGGGTGGATCAGAGAAAACGTCGCTAGTGTCCAACACTAATCCAACTCGACCTCGATACTCGCGAAATTCTCTCTCGTTATTCAGCTACATCCAACATTCTCCTCTTCAACAATCATAACCCCTCTCTACTAATCTCCACTCCTTTCTCACTTGTTACACACAGTTCAGAACCTCCTCACAGCATCACATTGCAACCCCTCTACCACAACTACTATCATATATTCCATCTTCTTCTGGGTAGGTTAACATTATATCAGTCTCTCTCTCCCCTCCACGGTTTCTCCACCCACCACCCTCAGTTACGACTTACCCATCACACGTCATAAGTCTCCATTTAAATATTCTCTACACTCCACTATGCCCATTTCTGAACAAGCGTCGGACAAGCCACATCTTCATACAAGTTACAGCTCATTGCCCTATTCGTTTTATTTCCTTTTCTAAACATAGCACTCATGTGAATCTATACTTTATCTCCTCTCTCTATTTCTTCGTTCTTTATGTTTTTTGTATGATTAAAGCTCACGCCGAAACGTCACAACTTTGTAATCGTTAAGTAATAAAACTCTTCCTACTTTTTTCCTAGTTTATATAGTCTGCAATTTCAAAGTCCAGGCCACATATACGTTGGAAAAGTTTCATATTTGTCTGGTTGCTATGTGTTTTACTTACAAAATATTTTTTTTCAGAATATATCTTATCTCATATCTTATATCCTTCCCGTGCCGTTAAACGTCACATAGGGCTCGCAAAGTAGTTCGCCAATTTTTCCTGTCTTCGGCGAGTCTTTCAACCTCATCAAAGGATTTTATGCCTGTTAATTTGGCCTCTCTTAATAATGTCCTCTTCAGAGTTTCACGCGGTCTGCCTCTTTTTCTTTGGCCTGTTGTGTTCCACTTGATAGCTTGTTTTGGGATTCTCTGATCATTTCTTCTCATCAAGTGACCAACATAAGTCCATCTCCTTTTCCTGATCACCCGTGAGACTGGTTGTTGTTCAGTCATCTGTCTTATCTCTGCATTGTTCTTGAATTCATTCCACTTGATGCCGAGTATTTTCCTTAGGCATTTGTTTTCAAAAGAGTCTAATTTCTTTTCTATTTCTTTAGTTGTTTTCCAGCTTTCGCATGCATAAATGAGGGTGGATATTAAATTTGAATTGAATAGTCTTAACTTGGTTTTTGTGCTTATAACTTGTGAATGATATAAGATATAAGATATAAAACACAAAAATAATTTTTTTCAGAATATATGGATAACTTTTAATGAGTAAACAGTACACAACACTAAAAACCTAGAAAAATCTTGGCGAATATTCAAAATGACAATAATGAAGTTAAGAAAAAAAAGACACTAATTAATATTACTACTTGTTCTAACAAAAAAAGGACCCTGAGTTTTTGTCACGAACCTTCACGGCAGGGTCCGATAACTGGGACCATCGATCTATCCACCAATATCACAGTAAGAAATATGTACAGAAAACTAAATGCTTCACACACGCAAAAAAAAGAAGCAAACGGTGTAAGGGTAGTGTTTAGAGTGTACATCGCTCACGTTATCAAGGTACACAATTCGTGTAGAATAATAGGCCAGCCCACATCGCCTGCTAAAAACGACACATTTCCAGCACGTGGCCGGTTTCAGCGTGCGAAAATAGGTCATACAGAATTAAAATAGCGGCCTTTTGGCTAAAATCAAAGTGGCTGAGGTCAAAGTGTCCTCTAGGCAGGTACCCTGATCAACATGCGCTCTGGTTAAGACAAAAGCATCGTTATTTTTTAACTAACCGAGATGACTGAGGCCTGCCCTGCACATTGAATGCGGTGGTATGGTCCGCATCTCGTTACAGGTGGACCCAGTTTGCAGTGCCACCGGGTCACAGCCTGTTGTTTTCGTCGCGTTAAAAAAAAAGCTACTGTGATTTCCAGATATTAAACGAAAATAACTGTTTACAGCAGAGATCAAGAAACTCGAAATGTGTTTACACGTCTTTAGCAGTGAAAGGGCAAACTGGTAGGAACGTGTTAACCCACCTTTAACAACGACCTAATAAAACGAGTAAACACGTCTTTAGCAGTGAAAGGACTATGCCGATATCTCTTAGTAACAGACTAATAATAGGTGTAATATCAGCAGTTGTATCATATGTGTTGGAAATCTCATTTTTTCCATTATTTCCCAAAGTTTCTGCTGTTGTACACAATCAAATGCCTTTGAATAGTCTATAAGAGATAAATATAGACTCATATTAAATTCTCTGCGTTTCTCAATTAATAATTTTATGTTGAATATATGATCTCTTTTGTGCTTCCGGTCAAGATGGAGATCGGCGTATTACGCGCTGTGAAATAGTGAAACAATTATTTCGGACTTAATTCGCACACGGACTATAATCTAGTGACATTATCTACACGCTTCTGACATGACATCGCTAAAGTATACTCTTGTGGTGAAAATCTAATCAGGTTTAATGGATAATTCAAAGCTGTACCGCTATTAAACGGAGTGTAACCTAATGTCGTGACGTGCAAGATGGCGGTCGTTTTTAACACGCTCTCGCCGGCATGCAGAAAGCAGCGAAATTCTGCTTGATCTATTACATTTCATGTACCGGGAGTTGGGCATAAGGCTAACAACCTTATCCTGAGACCTATCTGGAGGCAACTCCAGATAGGAAAAAAAGATATCGTTATGGAAACTCGCAGAGAACCCAACCGAGCGTCAGGGATGCCAACTCCGAAGAGCTCATTCGTCGGCCCCAAACATGTGACAAAGATCGGATTCTGGAATGTGAGAACGATGGCAGCACCAACAAAAACTAACCAGGTCATCAAGGAAATGGAGAGATACCATCTAGACATACTGGGCATCAGCGAAATGCGATGGCCAGAAGCGGGTAAAAGATCGGCGGAACACGGCAAGTTAATTATACATTCAGGTAGAAATGACAATAAATTCCGAGACGGAGTGGGCATTATTATGTCAAATGTAGCTGCAAAGAGCCTTGTAGAATGGGAACCAGTGAACAGTCGTATAATAAGAGCACGATACAACCTACGACACGGAAGAATGACAATAATACAGTGTTATGCACCCACGAATGATGCAGATAATGATGTGAAAGACGACTTCTATCACCAACTACAACAAATCACCAACAAAGTCCCTAAACACGACATCCTAATTGCTATGGGGGACTTCAATGCTAAGGTAGGGAAGGATAATACCGACGTTGAAAAAGTGATGGGGAAAGAAGGAATTGACATGGTTAATCAGAATGGAGAAAGATTAATTGAAATATGTCTAACAGAGGGCATGGTCATTGGAGGGACAATATTCCCACACAAAGAGATACATAAATCAACGTGGATATCTCCAGATGATAGAACTAGAAACCAGATAGACCATTTTTGTATTAGAAAGCAATACAGAACATCTCTCATGGATGTAAGGGCTTATAGGGGTGCAGATGTCAACAGTGATCACAACCTGTGCATAGGGAAAATAAAAATAAAATTGAAAAGTCAACACAAGAAATCAGTACACAGAAAGATAAACATCCACAGCCTACAAGAAGAAAATACTAACATTAATTTCAATCAGGAACTTGCCAATCATTCAAAAACACCCAGTGAAGTTGAGGAGATAGATATAGATGAGTTATGGAATTCTTACAGCACAGCCATAATCACAGCAGCAAAAGTAAGCGTTGGATTGGAAAAACCAAATAGAAAAGCATGGATATCAGATAAAACATGGAAGTATATACACGAAAGACGAGCAGTCAAATTAAACCTGTTGAATGCAAAAGCAGATCATGAAAGAGATTCGGCAAAAGCAAAATACAAAGACATAGACAAGAAAGTAAAAAGTTCAGCTAGAAGGGATAAAAGAGCATACATAGACAATATGGCGAATGAGGCAGAAAAAGCAGCAAAAACAGGAGATAACAAAACTTTATATAACTTACAAAAAAGGCTAACAGGTACTATTACATCTAAAGAAAGACCAATCCTTAGCAAAACTGGAACACTATTAACATCGAATAAAGACCAAAAGCAAAGATGGGCTGAACACTTCCAAGAAATACTCAATCGACCACACCCAAAAGAATTGTTAAACCTTGAAACTGACTTACCAGCCCCACAGCTAAATGTCAACCTAGATGAAATTAAATTGCATGAAATTGAAACAGCAGTGAATTTAATGGCTAACAACAAAGCTGCAGGTGAAGATGAAATAACTGCTGAGATGCTAAAAGCTATCAGTAGTGACAACATGAGACAACTACAGAGAATGTTTAACAAGATTTGGAAAGAAGAAAAGGTCCCTTCTAAGTGGAAGAAAGGAATCATTGTTAAAATACCTAAAAAGGGCAACCTTAGTGACTGTAACAACTGGAGAGGAGTAACCTTACTATCAGTTGTGTCAAAAGTATTTTGCAAGGTCATTTTGAATAAACTCAAAGATATAGTGGATGTTGCAATGAGAGAAGAACAAGCAGGATTTCGAAAAGGGAGAAGCTGTCTCGACCAGATCTTTACTCTCAGAATAATACTTGAAGAACATATTGAAAAGCAGAAACCATTAATACTGAATTTCATAGATTTTAAGAAGGCATTTGATAGCATACACAGAGATTCATTATGGAGAATTCTATGTCTATATGGAATACCATCTAAAATTGTCAACATCATTAAGGACTTATACAATGGATATGGTTGTGCTGTCAAGACAGAAGAAGGGATGAGTGAATGGTTTCAGATTGAAACAGGCGTGAAACAAGGATGTATACTGTCTCCTTTACTTTTTGGGATTACAATAGACTTCATAATGAAAAAATGCTGCTCAGGTAACACAGGTATTGACTGGGTACATGGGACCCAACTAGAAGATCTTGATTTTGCTGATGACATAACACTTATCAGTAACAATGTGAATTCCATGCAAGAAAAAACAGATAGCCTGTCTTCATTGGCTAGCAAAATAGGACTTGAAATTAACAAGGACAAAACAAAAATAATGAAAATTCCCATCAATCAAAATGGAAAAATACACATAGAAGGGACAGATATTGAAGAAGTCAACCAATTTGCATACCTTGGCAGCTACATGGACCAGGGTGGTGACACTAGACAGGAAGTTAGGATCAGAATTGCAAAAGCAGCATCAATCTTCAAAAATCTTGAGAACATATGGAATTCAAAAGTTATAAGCACAAAAACCAAGTTAAGACTATTCAATTCAAATGTACTATCCACCCTCATTTATGCATGCGAAAGCTGGAAAACAACTAAAGAAATAGAAAAAAAATTAGACTCTTTTGAAAACAAATGCCTAAGGAAAATACTCGGCATCAAGTGGAATGAATTAAAGAACAATGCAGAGATAAGACAGATGACTGAACAACAACCAGTCTCACGGGTGATCAGGAAAAGGAGATGGACATATGTTGGTCACTTGATGAGAAGAAATGAGCAGAGAATCCCAAAACAAGCTATCAAGTGGAACATAACAGGCCGAAGAAAAAGGGGCAGACCGCGTGAAACTCTGAAGAGAACATTATTAAGAGAGGCCAAGTTAACAGGCATAAAATCCTTTGTTGAGGTTGAAAGACTCGCCGAAGACAGGAAATATTGGCGAACTACTTTGCGAGCCCTATGTGACGTCTAACGGCACGGGAAGGATATAAGATATAAGATATGATCTCTTATTTCTCCTTCTTGTCTAAAACCAGTTTAGATCATATTAATTTCTCCTATTTTCTTACGAAGTCTACACATTATGATTTTTAATAGAATGTTACTGGCATGACAAATCAGGGAACAGTTCTGTAGTTTGTGAATAATCTAAAGTTAATTTTTTTTTTTTTTTTTTGGCAGCGGTATGAATATAGCTTTTTCCTCATTCCTTTGGCCAAATACCTGAATGCCATATCCTTTTACATAGTGCATGATAGATTGTAGCACATTCCTTTCTTCCTGTTTTAATAAGTTCAGCTGTTATCTCACCACATTCTGGCGATTTACTATTTTTCAGATTCTTTATTGTCCATAAAATTTGTTCTATTGTCCGTTCGGGTTATTTCTCCTCCAATAATAATTCACACTGTTCATTTCTGCTTCCACAGTCAGTTGTTTCTTATATTCCTCTGCAATATTCCTTCCATCTTTCTAGAAGTTCCTCTGTCTCTGTCAAGGTATTCCCCCATCTCATCACAAATTACATTTAGCTTAGGTGTGACATTTCTCGTCAATGTCTTCATTTATTTAAACATTTCACTATCTCTTCCACACTTCTGATGTCCTTCTATTCTTTCCCAACAATATTGTATATGTTGTTTCTTCTTACTTCTTTTCTTAAAGATTTATATTCCTCTTTATTGTTGTTTGTCACTTTCCATTGCGTCTTTATTTCTCTGCGTTGTTTTATTAGTTCTAGTGTGCCTGCTGTAATCCATCCATTCTTTTAGTGTTTTCTTTACTGGAACCATGTCTTTAGCTGTTGTTATGAAGATATGTCTGGCCTGTATAGCTAAATCATCTGGTGTCATCTCCTCCTGTACAGCCATCAGGATTTCGAAACGGTTCTTCACTTCTATACCATATTGTTCTGGTAAATTTGTAAGATAAAAGCGAAATGGTCTTGATCCCGTAACTGTCTTTTTTATCTTTATCTTCATGTCTGCTATTAATAACTCATGGTCCGTGTCACAATCAGCACCTGGTAAAGTTTTTGCTGATGTTATACTTGATCTCCACCTTCTTTGCACTAAAATGTAATCTATTTGATTCTTGGTTTTCCCATCAGGTAATGTCCACGTGTAAAGTCTTCTTGGATGTTGTTTAAAAATTATTTTAGCAATCATTAGCTGATTTTCCATGCAAAAAGCCATTAGATTGTCATCTGCCTCATTTCTATGTCCTATTCTAAATTTCCTTACAACATGTCCTTCATCTTCTGCTCTTTCTGTATCAATCTATTCATTAACCCCCCCCCCCCCCCATTATTAATACAGTATCATTTTTCCGTAACTGGTCTATCGTCGTTTGCAGTGAATTATAAAAGTCTTCTACTTCCTCTTCCTCTGCTGCTGATGTAAGTGCATATATCTGGATGAGTGTTAAATTTCTAAGAGTGCCCTTAAGCCTGATTGTGAAGATTCTATCACTTACTGTATTGTAACCTAGAAATGCTTTTGGTGTTGATTTGTCGAAGTAAAAAGCCATTCCATTCTTTCCTCCTAATTCTCCGCCAGAATATATAAAGATATTATCATTCTCTCTCTTGAAGTGTTCTGATCTTTTCCATCGATGTTCACAGATTTCCAAAATGTATATCCAAGTTCTTTTCATCTCCTCACTTATTATTTGACACTTCCCAATATACATACTTCTTACATTCCATGTTCCTACTCTTATTTTTCTTTTTAGTTTGATGCAGGAGTTTTCCTTGGTAACACTGTCAGGATTTTGTCCGTCATCACAATTACTAGTACTAACCTCTGTCTCACACTCTTCCCCAGTGTTAAAATTAGATCTATCTGGCCTGGGGGACTCACCACCAGATCTTTTTTCTATTTGACTTTCCATGATTGCTGTTTGGGTTTCTTGGTATATTTTCAGAAGATAGTTTACCATTGCTTTCCTTCCGGGCAGTGACTGTACTAGTCAGTGATCGTAGCCATTGTCCCTACATTGAGATCATCTGCCTACCATCATAGAATGGTGACCATAACCAACATTATCTGTCAGCTGCTCTCCCATTCCATCCACCACCTGCTCCCATGGCTTCACGTCACCCTGATCGGGGGGCTATACGGGTACTCCACTTTGTCTAAGCTTGCCCTGTAGACTGATGGATTACTTCTCCTTTGATAGGGGATACCCCTACCCCGCTAAATACCGTTTAGAAAAAGCAAAGAAATGACCTTTATAATATATCATAAGTAGCCAAACGTTCAGATTGGCCCATGAAAAAGACATGAATTGCTGGGGCTTATTTTACTATCCATGGCACACCCACTAATTTGGTCGAAATATTCACCGACTATTTTGGCCCAAATATTGACCAATGAACTCAAAAGACCAGAGTTGGAGCACAAGTCGCGTAAATTCCAAAACTGTAGCGATGGAAATTGTCGTTGGTGCCTCGCTCAAAAAGAACTTGAAACCCTGAAGTGGCTGTTCATGAGGAAGTTATGTGTACAAGGAACAGCATTCAAATTAAAGATACGGAAAGTAGAAGGGGCATGATTAGCCTTCAGGTAAGCAGATAAACAAGAGGTTAAAAGATACTGTCAGGAAAGTTAAAGATCTTTCCCCGGGACAAGAGCAGGTGGAGACCATAGGTCCTGATGGATTGCCAGGTTTGTAGATCTTGTGAAGCAGACAGAGAACGATGCGCCGAGGCAGTTGTCATGGGTTTGTAAACGTGGTTCAGTGAGTCAGAGATTTCCCTTTTATTGATCCTTTCTCAGACCTGATGGTTGTTGTTTAGGGTAGGGTCATGTGAGCAAGAAGCATGTAAAGTCATGTCGTTGATATCTGTTATGTCTTCTTTATGTACAGTTCTTTTTTCAGCAAACACTGGCAACTCCATTCTGGGCATTTTCTATGACAATATTTAGCCAGTGTCAAAATTGTGAAAATGTCTTTCTCGGCGAGGGTCAGAATATGGGCATGCCCTTCCTCTCTTTACTTGTTTGTGTAAAACTGCACCCCCCCCCCTTCCAATGTCTAATTCTTCTCTACTAGTACAATTTTTACTGCAGCCACTGTTATATTTATGCTGATAGTAATGTAGATATAACAGTGGCTGCAGTTATAATTATGCCGATAACAACGTAGACTATCTGGTCAGATAACTCATTCTACTGACTGAGAAATTTCCTGATTGAAAACATCCATGACCTTATTCCCGTCTTTATTCTTTAACAAAAAACGTGAACAAAATTGTGTACCTGTGCTACTTGGTACAAATATCAACAATTTAGCAAGAATGTCTAAAAATAACGTAGCACTCTGGCCAAAACGACTGACAATCTGTGTACATGTTTACAGTAGATGATGAGGGGAGATAAATCCACATTCACTTTTGCCATGACGAATATAAGATGGTAGTTTACCACAGTGACACCATTATCTGCTTCAAATAATAAATTTTACACATCTCACACTTGTACAGGAACGTATAGCCGTTTTTTTTTATTAAAGTTAATCTGTTCAGCTTAATGTCTTTTATTGTCTCCCTCTTCATAAATATCTTTCAGTGGTCTCTCGCCCTGTTTCCTATAATTCTTAGCCTAAATGTTTTCTGTGGTATAATGTCTGGCTGTAGTTGTGTAACGTGGTCAAATGATTTGACTCGCTGTTTCTGGCTGTAGTGTAATACTCTTCTTACTTCAACCTTTGCTCTGATTGTGTCATTTCTGATTTGGTCTGTCCTTGTCATATTTAGTATTCTCCTTAAACATCTCATTTCTGTCGTCATCATTCTCCTTTTGTGACTGTTGGTGTCCATGTTTGACACTGATAGAATAGAACTGGGAGGAAAACTGCTGTGTAGTGCTCTTTTTGTTTCAATTAGGTCTTTTTGTTTCAGTTAGGTCTTTTTGTTTTCCACTGAAGGTGTCATTTATCCAATAACCTGACGTGTTCTACTGCATATGCTTCCAATTTTGGCATCGATTTTCTCAAAGGATGATACTGTACTACATGGATTTTTTAAATGTTTCAAATATTTCAAGGGCTGATTGTTAAGGAAAATCTTTGTTGGTATTTCTTCTCAGGCACTGGTCATGACTTCCATGTTTTGATTTCCACGGTATGGTTTTCTCATGCCTTGCTAAGTTATTAACGTTCTGATATACGTCTTTCTCTGATGTGGCTATAAGTTCTTCATGTTCTTCTGTAGGTCTTTCTCTGACTTGGCTGTAAGTTCTCCATGTTCTCCTGTAGGCCTTTTTCTGATGTGGCTATAAGTGCAAGCAAAATACAAAGAACTAGACAAGAAAATAAAATGTTCAGCTAGAAGGGATAAAAGAAAATACATAGACAATATGGCGAAAGAGGCAGAAAAAAGTAGCAAAAACAGGAGACAGCAAAATTTTCTATAACATACAAAAGAGGCTAACAGGTACTATTATATCTAAAGAAAGACCAATCCTTAGCAAAACTGGAACCCTATTAACATCAAGTAAAAACCAAAAGCAAAGATGGGCTGAACACTTCCAATAAACACTTAATCGACTACACCCAAAAGAATTGTTAAACCTTGAAACCGACTTACCAGCCCCACAACTAAATGTCAGCCTAGATGAAATTAAATTGCATAAAATTGAAACAGTAGTGAATTTAATGGCTAACAACAAAGCTGCAGGTGAAGATGAAATAACAGCCGAAATGCTAAAAGCTATCAATAGTGACAACATGAGACAACTACAGAGAATGTTTAATAAGATTTGGAAAGAAGAAAAGGTTCCTTCTAAATGGAAAAAAAGAATCATTATTTAAAAACACCAAAAAAAGGAATTCTTAGTGACTGTAACAACTGGAGAGGAATAACCTTAATATCAGTTGTGTCATAAGTATTTTGCAAGGTATTTTTGAATAGACTTAAATATATAGTAGGTACTACAATGAGAGAAGAACAACAGGATTTCGAAAAGGAAGAAGCTGTCTCGACCAGATCTTTACTTTAAGAATAATACTTGAATAACATATTGAAAAGCAGAAACCATTAATACTGAACTTCATAGACTTTAAAAAGGCATTTGATAGCATACATAGAGATTCATTAAGGAGAATTTTAAGTCTATATGGAATACCATCTAAAATTGTCAACATCATTAAGGACTTCTACAATGGATATGTTTCTGCAGAAGAAGGGATCAGTGAATGGTTCCAGAATGAAACAGGTGTGAAACAAGGATGTATACTGTCTCCTTCACTTTTTGGAATTGCAATAGACTTCATAATGAAAAAATGCTGCACAGGTAACACAGGTATTGACTGGGTACATGGGACCCAACTAGAAGATCTTGATTTTGCTGTTGACATAACTCTTATCAGTAACAATGTGAGTTCCATGCAAGAAAAAAACAGATAGCCTGTCTTCAATTGCTAGCAAAATAGGACTTTAAATTAACAAGGACAAAACAAAAATAATGAAAATTCTCCCCTTAATCGAACTGAACAAAATACACATAGAATTGACAGATATTGAAAAAGTCAATCAATTTGCATACCTTGGCAGCTACATAGACCAGGATGGTGACACCAGAAAGGAAGTTAGAATCAGAATTGCAAAAGCAGCATCGATCTTCAAGAATCTTGAGAACATATGGCATTCAAAAGTTATAAGCACAAAAACCAAGTTAAGACTATTCAATTCAAATGTAATATTCACTCTCATTTATGCATGTGAAAGCTGGAAAACAACTAAAGAAACAGACAAGAAATTGGTTCTTTTGAAAACAAATGCCTAAGGAAAATACTCGGCATCAAGTGAAACGAATTAAAGAACAATGCAGAGATAAGACAGATAACTGAACAACAACCAGTCTCATGGGTGATCAGGAAAAGGAGATGGGCATATGTTGGTCACTTGATGAGAAGAAATGATCAGAGAATCCCAAAACAAGCTATCAAGTGGAACACAACAGGCCAAAGAAAAAAGAGGCAGACCGCGTGAAACTCTGAAGAGGACATTGTTAAGAGAGGCCAAATTAACAGGCATAAAATCCCTTGATGAGGTTGAAAGACTCGCCGAAGACAGGAAAAATTGGCGAACTACTTTGCGAGTCCTATGTGACGTTTAACGGCACGGGAAGGATATAAGTATATATATATATATATCTATAAGAGGGCAATGTGACGAGATGGAAAAGCAGTGTTATATTGCCAAATAATTTCATAAAAACATACGAGAACTTAGTTGGATTAGAACACCCAAACCTACAGGCTGTTTAAAAACAAAGATGGGGGGGGGGGTAAAATTACGAGGGGCGTTCAGAAAGTAATTCACCACATCGTTTTTCTCAGGAAATGTTTATTCAAAAAGAATGAAATTTATACACAATATCCGTTGATATGATGTGTAAACATCGGTATTTTTCAACATAATCCTCATCATCATGTACGGCTTTACGCCAGCGCGAAACAGATGCATATATTCCTTGCCCGTACAAGATTTCTCTTGATTATGTAGCCATTTTTTTAAACTGCATGAATCACTCCTTCGTCATCTTCAAATCTTACCCCTCGGAGTGCACCTTTAAGTGGACCAAAAGATGGAAATCAGAGGGAGCCAAATCGGAACTATAGGGTGGATGGGGTAGTACAGTCCAACCCACTTTAGTGTCTGGCTACCGTGTTGCCAGACTTGCGTGAGGGCGCGCATTGTCGTGAAGGAGAAGCAAGTCTGTTGGATTCTTGTGTAGCCGAACTCTGCGAAAACGTTGGTTGAGTTTTTCCAGTGTCTTAATGTAAGCTTGCGAATTGATTGTCTCTCTTCTTGGCATAACATCTACAAGAATCACAGTGTCCCAAACGACAGTGGTCATGACCTTTCCAGCTGAAGGAGTTGTCTTGAATTTCTTTCTTTGTGGTGATTGCGTGTGATGCCATTCAATTGTCTGTTTTTTTTTTGTCTCAGGTTCAAAATGATGTGCTCAGGTTTTATCACCTGTTGCGATGTTAGCCAAAAAGTTCTCTCCATCAGCGTAGAAACGCTCCAACAATTCAGAAGAAATTGCTTTCCTTTGGAATGGATGGTTATTTATGAGACTTCGAGGAACCCATTCTGTGTAAACCTTAGAAAATCCGAGTGCTTTTATAACTGCATATCCATTATTATTGCTGACTGACAGCTTTAAGGCCAAATGTTGAGTAGTGATAGGCCTATCAGTAAGAATAATGCCCTCAGCGCATTTCAACATTTCTGCCTTGGTGGCTGTGGCAGGACGTCCATAGCGCGGCCGATCATGCAACTCCTTATCTCCACTTAGATTCTCTGAACCCAGCGACTGACTGTGCTCCTGTCGACTGCAAAACTTCCGCACACATCACATAGACGCTTGTGAATGTCCACACCACAACAGTTTCCTTCCCTGCAACGAGAAATTCTATCACAATTCGCTGCTTGTAATGCAAGGTGCTAACGCGCTACATTTCAACGGTTAGGGCAGCCATTATGTATACAATTTCTGGACACTGTGAAATCATATACTCTCTTCTCTGTTCTGAATGTAATTTATATAACTCAGTTTGTTCTCTCCTCTGTTCTGAATGTAACTTATATAACTCAGTTTGTTCTCTTCTCTGTCTGAATGTAATTTATATAACTCAGTTTGGTGTTACATTTATGCGAGCGTATGACCTTACCGCCCGTTGTAAAGAGATGTTTCATATGTAGCGTGTTATGTTTGCACATTACACACTTTTAATCGGAACTTGCACAGTTTACACAATTGCTTTACATTTCATCACAGAGTTATTCAGGAAAAAAAAGTAGTATTTTTATGTGATCTTAGTCGTCTAAATTATCATTTACAATGTTAAAAAAAAAACGAAACGCATAACTACTGATGACCCAATTTTAGCCATAACTTTAATATTCTTTAGCTTTTTAAATCGAATGAATAAAATTTTTACATTACACACAATAATACCTAAGTGTTTAAACACTCACTTGACAGTTTCTTGCATCTATGTGACGATAATTTGTTAGTTCCAAGGGTTCTCAAGTTAGTATGGTGTGTGGCCTCCGCTTGTATCGATCAGCGACAGGTATCTCCTGGGCATAGATGCAATCAGATGTCTGATGTTCGCCTGTGGGATGGCTGCCCGTTCTTTCTGGAGTGCTGCCACAAATCACGACGATTGGCTGGAAAAACGTTTCGGCGACAAATACATCTTTGCAGCTCACCCCATAGGTGCTTGATTGGATTCATGTCTGGAGACAAAAATGGCCAGGGAAGGGTGAGAATGTTGTTGGCAGTCAGTAACTTTGTGGTGAACCGTGCAGAATGAGGTCTGGTGTTGTCCTGTTGAAACACAGACCTTTGCGCAGCAAAAAATAGAAGGACATGGGGTCGAATAATTTCATTGATGTATCGCTGCGTATTCAAGCCTCCTTCAGTCTGCACCAGTTGACTCCTTCCGTTGAAATTGATCATTCCCCCTACCATTACACCCCCATCACCGTGCGGCGGAGCTTCATCAACGCAATTTTGGCAAAACGTTCATTTGGCCTACGGTAGATCATTCTCCACATATCATGGCGGTACAACAAAAAGGAAGATTCGTCACTAAACCAGCCACGTCTCCACTGATTGTCAGTTGTCCAGGGCCGATGCTGGTTGGCTAAAACAAGTAGATTTTGGCGATGGTGTCTCGTTAAGACAGGACCTCGGTGAGGTCGTCTTGCCACCAGTCCAGCTTCATGCAGTCTATTCCGGTCAGTTTGATCAGACACACGAAGTCCTGGAAGCAATGACTGGGAACTTGAGGAAGCTGTTATAAACCTGTTTCTGATGTGATGAACCAGAATAAAGGGATTATCAGCTGCTGTTTTCACCCTGGGTCGTCCACTGCGGTGCCGGTCTTCAGCTGAGCCATTGGCTTGCAAACGGTGCCAAAGTCGACTGATGGTACTCTGCTGCAAGTTCAAATGCCTGGCAAACAATAGCAATATTTCGTAAATTTTGCTATCATCATCATCATCATCAGGTGCCGTGCAGACTGGCGTTGGCTATTATGCTCCTCCAGACTATCCGATCCTTTATGCAGGCCATCAGTTCAGTTGGTGATCTCCTCTCACATCATCCCGTCAGGCTGTCCAGTATCATTTCTCTTGGTCTTCCTCTTGATCTTCTTCCTTCTATTTTTCCTGTTGTTATAATATTTTCAATGCCCCCTCTTCTCATTGCATGTCCTATGAAAGTGCATTGTCTCTCTCTTATCTGTTTGACAAGGTTTTTTGTCTCTCCATCTCTTCTCATACATTCTTCATTAGTTATTTTTGCTATCCAGGGAATTCGCAACATTCTTCTAATAAACCACATTTCTGCTGCTTCCAATGATTTTTGTGCAGACTTGCCTATTGTCCATGATTCACTTCCATATAACAAGATAGGTTCAATATAGCATTTTAGGACTCGCTTTCTAACATTCATTGATAAAGATGTGTTAGCTAATATGTTTCTCATTCTTTGAAATGCAGTCTTTGCTTGGCCTATTTTGTTCCTAATTTCTGTTCTGCATTTCCCATCTGAAGTTATTACTGCTCCAAGGTATTTGAATTTCTGAAGTTATTACTGCTCCAAGGTATTTGAATTTCTGCACTTGCTTTAGAATAGTTCCGTTTAATTTAATACTGCATGCTGGTGGATTCCGTTTCTTAGATATAATCATAGTCTCTGTCTTTTTGATGTTCAAAGTAAGGCCTTTCTGTTCACTTTCTTTGGCCACTTTATCCAAGAGATTTTGCAGGTCTTGTTGGTTCTCACCTATCAGTACTGTGTCGTCAGCATACCGAAGGTTGTTAATATAATTTTGCGATAGACAGGCCATAATTGTCTGCTTGAAAATTAGCTGAATTTGTTTGTGTAACCGCAACCTTTTATAGTGTTTCATTTGCATGGGAAGTGAGTTGTGCTCACCACAAAAATAACGACTTTTCGATAAATGCAAAGTGAGTTATGATAAAATAGTGCATGATTAGCAAGGGCAGCTACTGCTTTCTGACTGCACACGAGAATAGCAAAATTCACGCTAAATCAAGGACCTGATATCCTGGTGACAATTTTTTGTTTGTTTGAGATACCCAGGAAAAAGATTTTTGTCAAAACATATAAATAAATGAAGCTTATATAATCACCTGGGCAAGAGCAAAAAAAAAAAAGGCGAAGGACAGGCATTTGTGGAAAACCCTTGCGGAAGCCCCATGTGCCCTGGGCACTTAAGGTTCAGAGAGAGATATAAGCTATGCGTTTCGTTTTTGTTTTTTTTTTTGCACATTATATTTTTGTGACAAGCAGAGTTCATGTTTAAGAACTGAATTAAATGATTTTATTTCAGGCTGCAGTTATTCAAAGTCCCCCCCCCCCACGATTAGTAGGGTCATTCTGTAGGTCGCCTTCACCACCGAAACAGAAGTATTTATGAGAAGATATGGCTGAGATGCCACCAGAAATAAACTGTGATTTATAGAAACGGTTGCAGATGTTAAAAGAAATAATTTGTGATTTGCCATGTAGCAATGAGGAAAAATTGGAAGAACTGTAGAGTTTTGAATATCTAGGATCACTACTAACTAATAATGAAGATACAGTTAGGGAAATTAACAGGAGGATATCTATCGCTCTTCAGAAAGTAAAACAACTGTAGATTCTGTGGAGAGGAACAGACAGAACTAAAAAAATAAGATTTTTAAGTTCATGCATCTTTCCCATTGCAACATTTGGCTGTGAGACTTGGACACTTTATAAAACAGCTGAGAAACACATAAATGCCTTTGAATGTAAATGCTACAGAAGAGTTCTTCAAATATCATGAGAAGAAATATATCCATACAACAAAAACTTAATATTGATGAAGGCTGGCTAGTAAAGAGGATTAAAAAGAGAAAACTTAAATATTTTCGACACATTAAACGTCATGATAATCTAGAGAACACCTTCTTGGAAGGGTAAATAATGGGAAAAAGAAAGAGAGAAAGACCAAGGCGAAGATGGCTGCAAGATATCGTTGATGATCTGCAAATGGATGCATCATCTTGCTCACAACCGAGAGGCCTATAGGAGTGCTGTTTGGGAGGCAAAGTTCCACAAGGGACATGCAAATGACCAGCTCACTGAGAAGTGGCTAAAGCTGTTAACAGAAACAAACTGTGATTTATAGAAGTGGCCGAAGATTTTAAGAACAATAAATTGTGATTAATATGTGTTAGTATCTTCACTGCTTCTTCCTGTATATACTTCCTGTTTTGATAGTCGCATGAACAAAGTAATGTACGGGTGGTCTTAAAGCCTTTCTTTGATTTGTAACATTTGCTACACAAACACTAAGCTAGGTGTTACGTAATCAGTAAGCAGAGACTAGCATCTCCGCACTCCGGGCATTCCCATACGTGTTCCGCCTTCTGTTCCAACAGGCACTGAAGCGTGCGCCTGCTGATGGAGCCAGTCACACACTGGTTGTGAGTAATGAGCGCTAATAAAGGTAGATAGAGGTGCACGGTGCAGTTTTATAAGGTGCAAGAGGGGGTGAGTCAAGTGAGAAAAGTGAGAAAACGAATAGAAAGTATGAAAGTGAGATGAGAATGTATGAATGAAAAAGATACAACATCAGATATTTCGGCGTGAGCCTTTTTTCGAGGATTACATACACAAACAAGACAAAAACGTATAACTAAACGAAAAACGTATCTTAATGTGGCATCCTCCAAAAGTAGGGAACACAGAAATGTGTGTCCACTAGATGAGGCATAGAGGCCATGCGGGGCCACACAAAGGATAAGTCGATAGAGTCAGTCGTAAAGAAGAAGCGGAAAGAAACAGCTGGGGGAGGGGGGAAGGGCAGGAGAAAAATGATAGCAGCTGGAGAAGCAGGTGTCAGGGGCAGGACGAAGGGGAAGCGGAGAGATGAATGAAGAACATAAACACCTGCAGTGAAAAAATGTGAAACTGGTGAATAGGACAAGACCCTATACACTGGGCGCCAGAGAAAAAGAGAAGGTGGTGATAGGGATTGGAGCTAGAAGAAAAAAGCAAGAAAGTAGAGTATAAATCACAAAAAGGAGAAACAAAGGGTGGAAAACTAAAGAAGTTAAAGGAAGCTGAATATATTGTTAACTCCAGCTGGATAGAAACAGTCAGCTTGGAAAATAAGTCGATCTTCTAGGAACCTCCGAGATCGTACATCAAAGGATGGTACATCGGAGGTCCTAGAACAGCGACAGTTGCCTCAGGACCATTTGTCATCCCTCTTTTACTAAGTACACTGCCTGTGTAACCAAGCACTGCTGGTATTGAATTAAGTTCACGCTTGGGCCCGTTACCACAGGTTAGCTACACTCCCGCTGACCTACCTTTTAGGCAGTTACCCCAGCTAGATATTGTGGTTTATGTACGTAGTTATAAGATCTAGTAAATCTATTGTATATCAATCACAGCAAACTAACCATTTACATACACAAGTGATAATAAACCATAATGAAAAATTACTTCCTAAACAAACGTTATCCAGTTAGGTAAAATCAACTAACACCTGCAGAACATGATAAATCGAAGTAATAATCTTACTTACGAATCATCCTTACAAACCTAACACACACTCACAGACACAGACAGTGAAATCTACTTACATTCATCAAAAGGTTTCCATTCAGAGACGTACAGTGTGTAGTTCTGGCAGGTAACACAGCTGTCGGCCCTAATAAAAGACTACACTAACTAAAGTATAATACAACGTAATCTCATCGCTACAGCCTGCTCAGAGATAAAAGTATAAACAGAGAAACTACAACAGAAGTAAACGTTTCCCTTTCTCAAGGAAATATGAACTTCGCAACCGCTACATCAGCGTTAATATTATGTCTTCATATGTAGACTCCAGCTACCGCTACATCAGCGTTAATATTATGTCTTCATATGTAGACTCCAGCTACTGCTACATTAGAGTTAATATTATGTCTTCATATGTAGACTCCAGCTACTGCTACATTAGAGTTAATATGTCTTCATTTGTAGACTCCAGCTACTGCTACATTAGCGTTAATATTATGTCTTCATATGTAGACTCCAGCTACCGCTACATCAGAGTTAATATTATGTCTTCATATGTAGACTCCAGCTACCGCTACATTAGAGTTAATATTATGTCTTCATATGTAGACTCCAGCTACCGCTACATCAGAGTTAATATTATGTCTTCATATGTAGACTCCAGCTACCGCTACATCAGAGTTAATATTATGTCTTCATATGTAGACTCCAGCTACCGCTACATCAGAGTTAATATTATGTCTTCATATGTAGACTCCAGCTACTGCTACATTAGCGTTAATATTATGTCTTCATATGTAGACTCCAGCTATCGTTACATCAGCGTTAATATTATGTCTTCATATGTAGACTCCAGCTACTGCTACATTAGCGTTAATATTATGTCTTCATATGTAGACTCCAGCTACCGCTACATCAGAGTTAATATTATGTCTTCATATGTAGACTCCAGCTACCGCTACATTAGAGTTAATATTATGTCTTCATATGTAGACTCCAGCTATCGTTACATCAGCGTTAATATTATGTCTTCATATGTAGACTCCAGCTACTGCTACATTAGCGTTAATATTATGTCTTCATATGTAGACTCCAGCTACTGCTACATTAGCGTTAATATTATGTCTTCATATGTAGACTCCAGCTACTGCTACATTAGCGTTAATATTATGTCTTCATATGTAGACTCCAGCTACTGCTACATTAGCGTTAATATTATGTCTTCATATGTAGACTCCAGCTACTGCTACATTAGAGTTAATATTATGTCTTCATATGTAGACTCCAGCTACTGCTACATTAGAGTTAATATTATGTCTTCATATGTAGACTCCAGCTACTGCTACATTAGAGTTAATATGACTTCGTATGTAGACTCCAGCTACTGCTACATTAGAGTTAATATGTCTTCATATGTAGACTCCAGCTAGCGCTGGACAATGCCCACTGCAAAGGAGATGCCAAGGAACGGGATAAATGTTCACTCTCACCGCAGCGGTCTAATAAAGAACAAACGGATTCACTCTTTCGCCGCTGGTCGTAACATTTAGTAAGTCGTCTCCAGAAACTTGCTGTTTGAGAAATAGAGGAATGGTTAGCTCACCAAGCAACGAAGGATGATCTGCTGTTCCCCTCACCTCTAACTGTGGCTATATTCTATAAACGATTATCACACATATATTAAAGTTGATATACGTATACACTAATTATATATTCGAGTACTGTGAAATATTTCTCTAACAGGCTTCGGCACTTCACCGCAAGCGACGCTGCAGTTGTTCCGCTGTTCGCTGTTTCATTGTTTGTTGTTTCTGTTTACTGTTTCGCCGTTTCCTGTTTGCTGCTTCGATATTTGCAGTGTCAGTGTTGTTTTCCTGTTTTTTGTTTCCCTGTTTTATTTTCATTGTTCGTTGTTTCACTGTTTCTTGTATCGCTATTTGTTGTTTCGCTGTTTATTGTCTCACTGTTTGTTGGTTCCCTATTTGTTATTTCACTCTTTGTTATCTCACTGTCTGCTGTTTCACTGTTTGCTGTTTTACCGTCTGTTGTTTTGCTGTTTTGTTTTTTTTTTTTCACTTTTAGTTGTCATTGTTCCCAATAATAACTGCATGAGACGAGCTTATCAATGTCTGAGATATGATAACTGCATGAGATGAGATTCCCAATGTTTGAGATATGATAATTGCATGAGATGAGATTCCTAATGTCTGAGATATGATAATTGCCTAAGATGTGCTTCCTAATGTTTAAGATATGATAACTGCGTGAGATGAACTTCCTAATGTTTGAGATATGATAAGTGCATGAGATGAGCTTCCCAATGTCTGAGATATGATAATTGCATGAGATGAGCTTACCAATGTCTGATATATGATAATTGCAAGAGACGAGCTTATCAATGTCTGAGATATGATAACTGCATGAGACGAACTTACCAATGTCTGACATATGATAACTGCATGAGACGAACTGGAGACACTGTACGTTTCTTTTCTCACATTTCGGTTAACTTTATTTACTCTATCTCTTTCTCTGTCTCCCTTTCACTCTGCCTCTCTCTCTGTCCCTCACTCACTCTGTCTCTTTCTCCGTCTCTCTCTCTCTCTCTTTCTCTCTATCTCTATGAATCTCTCAGGGTCTCTTAACCCTTTTGAAATAAAGATCAATCAATCAATCAATCTCTTTCTCTGTTTCTGGTAAATAAGAAAATTCATCACGACAACAGTGTTTCCATAAGCATAGGAGGGTCGTTTGGTAATTAAAGAAAAATATAATCAAATATTTTTGGGAAAAATCAATGTTTTTTTCGAAATCTAATCTCCACTGAGGGCTATACACGTGCTTCAGCGGGTTTCCAACCTTTTCGTCACCATGGCAACGTAGTCTTTCTCTAATGCTACAAAATACGAGTGTACGGGGGGGACGGGGGGGGACTGACATTTTCATTTGGCGAGAACTGCTTCACGTCGGTCAAATTTTCAAGTATGGGAACAGTAAGAAGTCACATATGGTCAAGTCTGGAGAATAGGGCGGATCAGGAATCATTTGAAAGCCTAATTTTGCAATTTTGCTACAGCGACAGTTGATACATGAATAGGCGCGTTGTCTTAGTGAAGAGCACTTTTTTACTCGATAATTTTGGGTCTTTATGTTTGAGCTCTTTTTTTTCAAGCAGTCAAAGAATGTTGGATAATTATCTCCTGCTATTATTTTACCTTTCGCCAAATTATCAGTCAGAATGATTCTTTGGGTATCCCAGAAACAGTGGCCATCACCTTACCACCTGATGGAACGGTCTTTGTTTTCTTTAGCGCACTTTCACCATTCATTGTTCACTGCTTAGACTGCTGCTTACATTCAGGTGTGGAGTGGTGAATCCATGTTTTGTCCATAGTCATGAACTGATGCAGAAAGTCTTTGACTGCTGCTTACATTCAGGTGTGGAGTGGTGAATCCATGTTTTGTCCATAGTCATGAACTGATGCAGAAAGTCTCGCAGACTGTGGTTAAACATGAACAAATACAGCGTTGAAATTGTCCTCTCTTGTAAATTTTGGCCCAGATTCAACAAAACGGTACCCATCGCGCACAAATGTTTTTAATGTGCAATTTTTCATGTAGAATGTATGAACTCGTTCATTTGAGATGCCTACAGTCATTGCTATCTCACAAACCTTCGTTTGGAGGTCTGGCAGAAAGACATCTTTGATCTTTTAACAATTTCCGGCGTGGTGACCTCCACAAGATGTCCAGAACGCGCGTCGTCTTCTGAGCTTGTTCGGTCACATTTAAACTAATTTATCCAGAAATAAATAGCTTAAACTCATTTATACAAAAAAAATCCATTTATACAAAAATAAACAGTTTAAACTCGTTTATCCAGAAATAAACAATCTTCAAAGATGGAGCTGAGTCCCTATGAACTTCATCCAGTTCAGCTGTGATCTGTCATGCCATTCATACCTTTAAATAAAAATGTTTTATCACTATGCATAACTCATTTGCGTTCATTTTTTAAGCGACTGCTACTCTCTCAATTTAAACGTGTGCTGAATGTTAACATGGCGCCACTATTGCCTCAATATCTTGAATGACTTAGTTTGAAAAGCGATACTTTCCAGTACTCACGTGCAATGATACCAATTATAGGCGTATGATGGCCCCAGTGTATGTGGTATGTGTCTACTGCTACTATGTTTATACACTCACCATATGATATAGATTTGTATCACAACGTAACAACGTTTACATGGTTATTCATAGCGTAAATATCATATCACACCCAGGAATATCAGAGCATCTAACACAGGTCAATAGTTACCCAGCTAGAACGAGAAACATGATGCTAGTGAAAACTGACAATCATTCAACTCAACTCACAATTCAGGCAACTAGAAGCGTACATCCAAATTTAACAATCTTTAATGTGACAAAGAACAAAGATATGATGTGAATGATTTTTAATGATAAACAACTTCATCAAAACCAAAGAGCAAACAAGACTAACATGAACAATTCTGATTGTTGAACTTCATCATCACCATCATCATCAGGTGCCGTGCCGACTGGCTTGACTATTATGCTTCTCTTCTCCAGAGTACACGATCCTTCATGCAGGCCATCAGTTCAGTTGATGATCTCCTCTCACATCATCCCGTCAGACTGTCCAGTATCATTTCTCTTGGTCTTCTTATCTCCTCTCACACCATCCCGTCAGACTGTCCAGTATCATTTCTCTTGGTCTTCTTATCTCCTCTCACACCAACCCGTCAGACTGTCCAGTATAATTTCTCCTGGTCTTCTGATCTCCTCTCACACCATCCCGTCAGACTGTCCAGTATCTTTTCTCTTGGTCTTATTATCTCCTCTCACACCATCCCGTCAGACTGTCCAGTATCATTTCTCTTGGTCTTCTTATCTCCTCTCATACCATCTCGTCAGACCGTCCAGTATCATTTCTCTTGGTCTTCTTATCTCCTATCAGTTCCTCCATAGGAACTGAAATATGACGTACATACAAATTACTTCGTAGTATGACGTACATACAAACTACTTCGTAGTATGACGTACATACAAAGTAATATGACATACATACAAACTACTTCGTAGTATGACGTACATACAAAGTAGTATGACATACATACAAACTACTTCGTAGTATGACGTACATACAAAGTAATATGACATACATACAAACTACTTCGTAGTATGACGTACATACAAAGTAATATGACATACATACAAACTACTTCGTAGTATGACGTACATACAAAGTAGTATGACATACATACAAACTACTTCGTAGTATGACGTACATACAAAGTAGTATGACATACATACAAACTACTTCGTAGTATGACGTACATACAAAGTAGTATGACATACATACAAACTACTTCGTAGTATGACGTACATACAAAGTAGTATGACATACATACAAATTAATTCGTAGTATGACGTACATACAAAGTAATATGACATACATACAAACTAATATGGCATACATACAAACTAGTACACACATTCTTATAACACTACCATAATACACTTTATAATATAAAAACAAATCTTCCTTTCAGCTCCATCAGCGGTGGTAAACAGATGATTGTGAGAAGGAGATCCATTGTTCAGTGACGTGTAATATGCCACAGCAGCAGAAATAATACCTGACAGCGCAGACGGAAACTATGTTTTATTCTAGAGCCAAACATATGTTATTGCGACTTTATGAAACCCAAGTGTAAATTTATAGAAATTTTCCTAAATCAATTTACGGCGCTAAATAAAGCAGATTTGCGCTCTATATGAAGCAGGCTGTATTTCTTAATTCACTTGTTGCTGCAATTCCATGTAGCCATATGACGAGCTCCACCGAGGTGGCTAGAATCAGCTATCAGACTACAATGACCTTGATGATGGTGATGGAGTTTTGTGTGGTACTCTCCTTGTTGTCTGCATACTCTACGTCTGCGGACGAATTTTACCCTGGCTCGCACTTCCTCTCAGTGCAAAAATAACAGCACAGAAACGATTTAAAAGTTATAATGATTTTTAATGGTACACTGGATATCGATGTGACAATGTGGCAGTGGCACGAACCATTCCAAGGACAGACATTCAGGATGTAAACCTCAAGACAACCACCTAGAACAAGTTCCCTGCGTCTACTAATGTCCTAAAACTTCAACGCCAGCGGGATACCCTGCTATATTCTGTGCTAATGAGCTATTACAAACTAGTTACACATTTTATAGACTAACTACAACTTTCTAACCGAAAAAAAATTTCAACTCCCTCTAGATCCTGTCCTAACCGTTATTTTTCTTCCATCTTGTCTTCTCTTGTCGTCTGCTAGTCCTTATCGTCTGTTCTCTTTCCTTCCTATTTTCTGACTGTTCAAGTGCCGCATGGTGCCTTTTTTTCTTCTAACCGAGCGACAATCAGAGGATCGGGTTTTCCCGATCACTCTGTTCTTAGTTTCTCCCTTTCAAACAAAAATTTGTCTAACTGTCCACTTCTAATATACTGCTACATTGTTACCGAAAACGTATTATGAAAAAACTGTCCTTGATGGTTCACATTTCTGTGTATATAGTTTCTATATAGTTACATATATGTTTATGTTTTTATGTCAAAATAAAGATTAGAGTTACTTACACACACACGCGCACCCACACACACACACACACACACACACACACACATATATATATATATATATATCTATATATATATATATGTATGTCCTTGTGTGGTTAACAAAGTGTCTCGGTTATAGAATGCGAAACAATGGCACAACAGCTTCAGAGAACAATCCTCTCTCTCTCAGCCAAGTGTTTCGGCCCTTTAAACATCAGAGGTAGGCTCCTCTGGGTCATGACTCCCAGAGGTCTGTAAGTTGTGTTTGTATAAGTGCTTTAGCAGGCTGAATATATTACTCGAATGTTCACGTCTGTAACTTGCCAAAGCTCCTTGTTGATTGTCCGGTGGATTCAATATTCTTTCTTATGGTTTACGGTCTGGATTATCATCACTGCGCTTCAGACATGGCAATGGCTAGTCAGATTCTCTCCTCAACATATTTATCGGTGTCCTGGTGTTGATAGTGCCCGTCCTGTGTTGGTTGACAAGTTCTCCTGTGCTTTCAGTATGTCTCTCGTTCCTGGCAGTGGTAACCTGTACTCACAGCTCTCTCAGTCTAAGCAGCGATGTGGATTTCCTGCTCTCTCAGTCTAAGCAGCGACGTGGATTTGCTGCTCTCTCAGTCTAAGCAGCGACGTGGATTTGCTGCTCTCTCAGTCTAAGCAGCGATGTGGATTTGCTGCTCTCTCAGTCTAAGCAGCGATGTGGATTTGCTGCTCTCTCAGTCTAAGCAGCGACGTGGATTTGCTGCTCTCTCAGTCTAAGCAGCGATGTGGACTTGCTGCTCTCTCAGTCTAAGCAGCGATGTGGATTTGCTGCTCTCTCAGTCTAAGCAGCGATGTGGATTTGCTGCTCTCTCAGTCTAAGCAGCGATGTAGATTTGCTGCTCTCTCAGTCTAAGCAGCGATGTAGATTTGCTGCGCTCGAAGTTCTCCTCCCTGAGCAAGTTTAGAATATCAGCTCAATCCAGTAGTTCTCCGTCTGTGATGAAGGCAGAGGCAGCCAACCTATCAGTTCTCTCATTTTCCTGGATGTCGACGTGACCATGGACAGAGATCAAGGTGACTCTGACAGGGATTTAAATAAGCATGAATAAATATATAAAATAAATAAATAAATAAAATAGATAATACTTAAAAAAATAATATACTGAAGTGAATGAAACAAAATTAACGATTAAAAATTACTCAAAGTGGATAAAACAAAGTTAATTAAAATCTACAAATACTCACACAACCACTCTCCCTCTAAAAAAATTTACGTGAAAAAACTCCCTTTCGAAATGTTTGAAATAAAGACTGCAAAACTTATGTGAAACACTTCCTTGCGAAAAGTGTGATCTCTCTCTAATAATGCTGGCCTTTTCCTTGGTCTCCTTGTTGTAGATATCTATTTAATAATGCCTGGTCTTTTTCTTGGTTTCCTTGTTATAGATATCTATTTAATAATGCCTGGTCTTTTCCTTGGGCTCCTTGTTATAGATATCTTTTTAATAATGCTGGCCTTTTCCTTGGTCTCTTTGTTGTAGATATCTATTTAATAATGCTGGCCTTTTCCTTGGTCTCCTTGTTGTAGATATCTATTTAATAATGCCTGGTCTTTTTCTTAGTTTCCTTGTTATAGATATCTTTTTAATAATCCCTGGTCTTTTCCTTCGTCTGTGTATAAATATTCTCCTTAATTTTGCATTGCACCTGATAGTTCACTATTACTTTGCTGGCTCATCCCATGACACCTGATAGTTCACTATTACTTTGCTGGCTCATCCCATGACACCTGATAGTTCACTCCCACTTTGTTGTCTCATGTTGCGATAAAAGTTCCAGAATTTGATTAATGATTTGTCGTTTGTTACTTTCTGCACAAAATTCCATCCTTCTCTTCTTTTTCCTGTCACAGATAAAATAGGTACATTGAGGTGTCTGGTGCAGTTTTACAAAGTGAGGGAGGGAGGAGTAAAGTGAAAAAAACAACGAATAGAAAGTATGAGAATGTATAAATGAAAAACATACAAAATCCGATATTTCGGCGTGAGCCTTTTTCGAGGATTACATGCACAAACGAGACAAAAACAAGAAAAAACAAAAAAAAACTAAGAACTTATCTTAATGTGGCCTCCTCCATAGGTAAAAAGCAGAGAAGTGTATATCTTAGAAAGACCAAGCGAACCACACCAGAGGATACCCGATAGAGCCAATCGTAAAGAAGAGGTGGAGAGAGAGGAGAAAAATAAGTGGTAGAAAGGGGTGGAGGGGGGGAAAAGGCAATAGAAACATTATAGCCGCTAGAGAAGAAGTAGTCGGGGGGGGGGGGGTTGAGGTGAAGCGGAGAGATAATGAAAGAAGAACATAAACACCCGCAGGGAGAAAATGTGAAACTGGTGAATAGGGCAAGGCCCTATAAACACAAATATGATGCCAGAGAAGAAAAGAAGGTGGCGGTAGGGAGGGGTAGCTAGGAGAAAGAAAGTAGAGAAAAAAAAAGGAAGTGGAAAACTAAATAAGTTACAGAAAGCTGAAGACATTGTTAATTCCAGCTGGGTGGAGACAGCCAGTCTGGAAAATAAGGCGCTGTTCTAGGACCCTCCGAGATCGTACATCTGCGGAACAAGAGCAGATCGCACTAACAGAAATGTCCTGCTTTCCTTTTTGGTTGCTAAGCAAAAATGTTTAGCCACAGGTGTCCAGGCACTCTTAGAAATATCACTGAGATGCTGGCGAAATCGATCTCCTAAGCGTAAGCCAGTCTCCCCTATGTACTTCAAACCGCAACGTTTGCACATAATAGCATAAATAACATTGCTTGAAATACTGGTGAAACCCTCCTGAAACGGATAACGTGGACTTAGGGAAGGAGATCTGGCTAGCCTCGACAACAAACGGACAAGTATTGCATCTAAGGCGTCCTCAACGTCTGGTACCATAAAAAGTGTCATCTGTCTTAAGATGACTACGAATTAAAAGGCCCCTGAGGTTATTGTCCCGTCTGTAGGCTACCTCGATCCCAAAAGGTTCACGTGTATCAGGCTCGGTCTGGAGTAGATGGAGATGGCGAAATATTATGTTTTAACTGCCAAGCTATGGGGGTGGTGCGTGAGTACCAGTTTAACTCTGTCCGAGCTACAGTGCGGTTTAGGAGTGAGGGCTTGTTGCCGCGATATATGGCTGATGCGGTTCCAAGATGATGAGAGAAGATGTTCTGGATAGCCACGTTGACGGAAGAAATCTAGCATTTTATGGCCTTGATACTGGAAATACAAATCCTCATTACACACACGTCGCAACCTAAGAAGCTGGAAAAAAGGAATAGAGTCTTTACATCATCTGGGATGGGAGGAAGAGTACAGGAGGTAGCTGTGAGAGTCTGTAGGTTTATAGTGGATAGAAGTAGTGAGCCCGGAAGGCCGATAGTGACGGCAATGTCAAGAAAGTTAGCGGAAGTAGCAGAGACATTGGAGGTGAAAGAAATGACATGATTGTACTCCTTAACAAAACTGATAAAGTTGTTAAGATGTTCCCCTGTCATTGATGTGTCCCCAATGCCATAATCTATGCAGCGTCTATAGAAGGCGGGGAAAGGGCTTCTAAAGGCTCTCAGAACCTTGTGTTCGAAATGGCCAATGAACAGACACGCGTAGCGGGGGCCCATCTTGGTACCCATGGCTACACCACTAATCTGGTCGAAGTAAAGGCCACTGAATTCAAAAGACCTCCCTCATAGCTTGGCAGTTAAAAACATACTGTTTCGCCATCTCCATCTCCTCCAGACCGAGCCTGATACACGTGAACTTTTTGGGGAACCCCCACTGGTACAGACGGGACATGAACCTCAGGGACCTTTTAATTCGTAGTCATCTTAAGACAGATGACACTTTTTATGGTACCAGACGCTGCGGACGCCGTAGATACAATACTTGTCCGTATGTTGTCGAGGCTAGCCAGATCTCCTTCCCTAAGTCCACGTTATCAGTTCAGGAGGGTTTCACCTGTACTTCACGCAATGTTATTTATGCTATTATGTGCAAACGTTGCGGTTTGAAGTACATAGGGGAGACTGGCTTACGCTTAGGAGATCGATTTCGTCAGCATTTCAGTGATATTTCTAAGAGTGCCTGGACACCTGTGGCTAAACATTTTTGCCTTAGAATCCAAAAAGGAAAACAGGACATTTCTGTTAGTGCGATCCGCTCTTGTTCTGCTGATGTACGATCTCGGAGGGTCCTAGAACAGCGCCTTATTTTCCAGACTGGCTGTCTCCACCCAGCTGGAATAAACAATGTCTTCAGCTTTCTGTAACTTATTTAGTTTTCCACTTCCTTTTTTTTCTATTTTTTTTCTCCTAGCTACCCCTCCCTACCGCCACCTTCTTTTCTTCTCTGGCATCATATTGGTGTTTATAGGGTCTTGCCCTATTCACCAGTTTCAAGTTTTCTCCCTGCAGGTGTTTATGTTCTTCTTTCATTATCTTTCCGCTTCACCCCCCCCCCCCACACCATCTTCTCTAGCGGCTATAATGTTTCTATTGCTTTTCCCCCACCCCTTTCTACCACTTATTTTTCTCCTCTCTCTCCACCTCTTCTTTACGATTGGCTCTATCGGGTATCCTCTGGTGTGGTTCGCTTGGTCTTTCTAAGACATACACTTCTCTGCTTTTTACCTATGGAGGAGGCCACATTAAGATAAGTTCTTAGTTTTATTTTTGTTGTTGTTTTTCTTGTTTGTGTCTCGTTTGTGCATGTAATCCTCGAAAAAGGCTCACGCCGAAATATCGGATGTTGTATGTTTTTCATTTATACATTCTCATACTTTCTATTCGTTTTTTCTCACTTTACTCACTCCCTCCCTCACTTTGTAAAACTGCACCATACACCTCTATCTACCTTCCTTTTTTCCTCATTTGCTAGGTATTTGAAAATGACTCAAGTATTGTTTCATTTCTTCTTCAAGTTCCTGTTATTATCTTTGTATTATTGTGTTGTTGTTTCCATCGTTTCCGTTTTAAAAGGTGGCATAGGGAGTGAGTCAAGTGGGAAATTTATACATTCTCATCTCACTCTCATACTTTCTATTTGTTTTTTAATTGAAAGGATGAGAGTGAGATTAGAATGTATAAATGAAAAACATACAACATCAGATATTTCAACTTGCCCCTTTTTCGAGGATTACATACACAAACGAGACCAAAAAAAACTAAACGAAAAAACGTATTTTAATGTGACATCATCCAAAAGTAGGGAGCCACAGAAATGTGTGTCCACTAGACGAGGCATAGAGACCACGCGGGGCCACACAAAGGATAAGCAGAAAGAGCCAATCGTAAAGAGGTGGCGGAGAGAGGAAGGGAAACAGGTGAGGGAAGGGCAATAGAAACAGCCGCTAGAGGAGATTGTATGGGGGGAGGGGGAGGGGAAGCGGAGAGATATTGAATGAAGAACATGAATACCTGCCGTGAGAAAATGTGAAACTGGTGAATAGGTCAGGGCCTTATCACAAAAAAGGGTGGGGGGACTAAAGAAGTTAAAGGAGGCTGAAGACATTGTTAATTCCAGCTGGGTGGAGACAGCTGGGTGGAGACAGCTGGGTGGAGACAGCCAGTCTGGAAAATAAGACGCTGTTCTAGGACCCTCCGAGATCGTACATCAGCAGAATAAGAGCAGATCGCACTAACAGAAATGTCCTGTTTTCCTTTTTGGATTCTAAGGCAAAAATGTTTAGCCACAGGTGTCCAGGCCCTCTTAGAAATATCATTAAGATGTAGGCGAAGACGATATCTTAAGCGTAAAGCGGTCTCAACGATGTACTTCATACCGCAACGTTTGCACATAATAGCATAAATAAAATTTCGTGAAATGCACGTGAAACCCTCCTGAACTGATAACGTGGATTTAGGGAAGGAGATCTGGCTAGCTTCGACTACAAACGGGCAAGTGTTGCATCTACGGCGTCCGCAGCGTCTGGTACCATTAAAAAGTGTCATCCTTCTTAAGGCGACTTCGAACTAGAAGGTCCCTGAGATTCTTGTCCCGTCTGTAGGCCACCAATGGATGTTCTTCAGAAAGTTCACGTGTATTAGGTTCGGTCTTGAAGAGATGGAGATGGCGAAACAGTAACACACAAAAAATTAGTGTATAGGTATACAACTATACACGAAGCACTGCAGTAAAGCTGTGATACCAGAATGTATAAAATAGGAAAAAAAGCAGAAGCAGCTTTACTACTTAGACCCTGGCGATGGTTGGGACATGTGCTCCGAATGACTGACAACTCACTACCAAAAATAGCACTAAGATGGACACCACAGGGGAACAGAAGTAAGGGTAGACCAAAAGAGACATGGAGAAGAACAACAGAAAGGATGTTGAGCAATAGAGGGCTCACCTGGGCAAGAGCAGAAAAAAAGGCGAAGGACAGGCATTTGTGGAAAACCCTTGCGGAAGCCCCATGTGCCCTGGGCACTTAAGGTTCAGAGAGAGAGAGAGAGAGAGAGAGAGAGAGAGCTTTACTACTAATCGACCACAAAGTTGTGACGTTTCGGCATGAGCCTTATTCGTACAAAAACATACAGGACGAAGAAATAGAGAGAGGAGATAAAGCATAGATTCACATGAATACTACTAAAACAAATAAGTTAATTAAATAGAGTACTTAGCTGTAAATTGTAAGATGTGGCTTGTCGGGCGGTGTGTGTCAGGCATGTGTAGAACATGTAGACCGTTTTAATGGATACCTGTGATATGTGATGGCGGGTTGTAACTAGGGGTGCTGTGGAGGGAAGGGAGAGTGATACAATGTGGATCTAACCAGGAGAAGGTGATATAGATGATTAGGGAAGAGGGTTGCAAAGTGATGCTGTGAGGAGGTTTTAGACTATGTGTGACAAGTAAGAGGGGAGTGGAATGAATGAATGAATGAATGAATGAATTTTTATTTTTAAAGGGTAAAGAATTGGGCACGCTGGCCCGTCTTACATTCTGCCCTTCATCACTCCATCTTTCATTTTTCCCACACACTTGATTTAGTAAAAAAATACAAATTAAATTAGGAAAAACATATCAAAAGAGTGTAAGATTTAACTATTACATTCAAGGTAAAAGAGAAGAAGTCATTAACCTAATAAAATAGCACTCACGCACACATACACACGCAGACATATACATAAATAAAAATACATTGGAAATCATCTTCTAACATATGTTTTTTTTAACAAACATTAAAATAATTTCTAACAATATCTAACAAGTTGCTTTTCTAACTATGTCATTGAAGTACTTGATGGTTCACGAGCCATGTGTTGAGAGAGTGCTGGCTATTTTATGGAGGTATATAATTACATATGGATGCAGCAGCAGCAGGCCGTCTTGCTCACAACCGAGAGGCCTACAGGAGTGCTGTTTGGGAGGCACAGTTCCGCAAGGGACATGCAAAGGAATGAATGAATATAATTACATGCAAGTAAATAATGAAACAGGTTTGAGTTAAAGGATGAAGTATTACCAATGGATTTTAAATTGTAGGGGAGAGTGTTCCAGAGCTGTACTGCAGAGTATGCAAGGCTTTTCTTGTACAGATCAATCCTGGGTTTAGGAAGAAGACAGTTTTTTAAACGCTGGCTATGTTTAGTGTTATACGTAAACAGTGACCACAAGTAAGGCGGAGCATTGTGCGACAGAATTCTGTGAACAAACTTAACTTTGTTAAAAATGATTCTATTTTTGAGGGGTAGAATTTTGAGTTGCTTGTGCTGTACTGGGTGTTTGTCACAAATCAGATTTAATGCTCGCTTGTGAAGTGAGTGGAGCCTTTTTGTGTTTGAGACTGAGCATCCATCCCAGATTGTGGAACAGTAATCTAAGTGTGTTTGTATGTGTGATATGTAGTATATTTTTCTTGTGTCTTTGTCGATAAAGTGTTTAATTTTGGCTAATTGGTAAACTTTCTGTGCAATCAAATCTGTTAGGTTATGTACGTGAGAATTCCAAGTTAAATGCTGATCAATGATGAGTCCTAGGGTTTTATGTTCATGAACATTTTCTATTGCCTTAGTTCCAGCACAAAGCTGTAGTGAAGTTTTAGTTGCATTTTGCAGTTTCTGTCTTGTAGTGATGAGCATGGATTTTGTTTTGTTGGTGTTTATCAACATACCATTTTTATTACTCCATTTAATCAAACTGTTTATATCATTTTGGAGCGTTGTCTGTAGTTTATTGATGTCATATTCACTATTGTAAACAGTACAGTCGTCAGCGAAAAGAGCTTAGTGGAGAGGTACTATGATGAAGAGAATGTTAAGTGTAGCTGAACAGCGAGTTTAACCCATATGGCTCCAGCGTCATATAATTTTGAATGCAGCGGTTCTCAAGCACCAGGCGGCTTGTGTCATCTACGTGACATTGTTTGATGGCTGTTACCAGAAAATCAGATTTGCCTCTGTAGTTGGGGCCATTGAAATGTTTTGGGACTGGTTTCGAAGCATGCTGGGCGATGTCGTACAGATGTTTTTGCAAGCAGTCCCCTAATCTGAGGCCAGTCTCAGCAATATACGTTATCCTGCATCTTTTGCAAACAATGACATATATCACATTACGGGACTCGCATGTGAATCCCTCATGAAGAGTGAGGATAGTTTTGGGAAAGGTGATTGTTTTCGTTTCCCAGACTACCGGGCAGGTAACGCAACGGGGGCTGTTACATTTTCTGGTGCCAACATATGTAAGGCTCTGCTTCAAGTGTCTGTGGACGAGGATGTCCAAGGTTTGGCTCACGTTTGTATGCCAACAGGGCTGGATCAGAGAAAATGTCGCGAGCGTCGGAGTCGAGTTGGATTAGTGGCAGATGACAATAAGGAATTTTCTTAACCATCTGACCATACCGGTGGAAAGGCAGTACTAACTTAACTCTGTCAGATGGAGTAACAGGCTTTGTCCTGAATACTTCTTTGCGGCTCACTAGTTGGATACGGTGAAAGCTTCATGAAGGACCTTTTCTGGGTAGTGGCGATGACATGACGGAAAAATTCTAATAACTTGTTGGACTGATCTATAAAGTCCAAATTATCCTGACATATGCGGCGAAGACGGAGGAGTTGGGAGTATGGGATGGAGTTCTTACAGGCTTCTGTATGGGAGGAAATGTAAAGCTCCTAGTTTTTTCCTAGTTTATACATGGCGAACCAGTATGTTTTTAACTGCCAAACTATAAGGGTGGTGAGTGAGTACAAGTTTAACTCTGCCCGATCTACAGTGCGGTTTAGGAGTGAGGACTTGTTGCCGCGGTATAAAGGCTGATGCGGTTCCAAGATGGTGAGAGAACGTTTTAGATAGCCGCGTTGACGGAAGAAATCTAGCATTTTGTGGCCTTGATTCTGAAAATGAACATCCTCATTAGACAAACGTCACATCCTGAGAAGCTGGGAAAAGGAATAGAGCCCTTACACGATCTGGGATGGGAGGAAAAGTACAAGAGGTAGCTGTGAGAGTCTATGGGTTTATAATGGACAGAAGTAGTAAGCCTGGTAGGGCCGATAGTAACAGCAATGTCAAGAAAGATAGCGGAAGTATCAGAGATATGAGAGGTGAAAATAATGACAGGATTGTATTCCTTAACAAAACTGATAAAGTTGTCAAGATCCTCCTCTAGCATTGATGTGTCCCCAGTGCCGTCGTATATGTAGCGTCTATAGAAGGCGGGAAAGGGGCCTCTATAGAACCTTGTGTTCGAAGTGGACCATGAACAGACATGCGTAGCTGGTGCCCATTTTGGTACCCATGGCCACAAAACTAATCTGCTCGAAGAACAGGCCACTGAATTCAAAATGTATTGAGTTGAAGGACAAGTCGTGTAAGGCGCAGGATAGTAGACGTAGGAATAGAGGGATTGCGTTAGGGTTAGGGTTAGGGTTTTGTTCAGAAAGAATGACGGCCTGAGGTTCCTGATCATGTGGAATGGATGTGTATATGGTTACTAAATCAAGGGTGAAGATACGGTAGTTGTGACCAGACAGGAGTGTAAGGGTCTCAAAAGCAATGAGAGCATGATTCATGTCCTTAAGATAAGTGGACAGACTAGCGACAAGAGGTTGAAAGTCAGAAATTTGTTCTGTAGGGCATGAACAAGTGGATACTATGGGAGTTCCCGAGTTATCTTGTTTTAATATCTTAGGAAGTAGATAAAAAGATGGCTTCCTAAGCAGCTGTCGCTGATGTGAAGATGAGTAGCAGAAGGAGAAAGACCAGTCTTGTGGATGAGTTCGTTGATCGTGTCACGAACATGGTGGTTGTTAGCCAGAGTCGGATCTTGAGGGCGAGAGGCATAAAATTTAGTGTTGCTCAGCTGGCCCATGGCCTCCTGGATGTACAATTCTTTCTTCCAACAAACAGTGGCCTCGACCTTGTCTGCACTCTTGATCACGATATCTCGCCTGCGCTGGAGTTGTGAAAGTGCGCGCTGCTCCCCGGGGGTCAGGTTAGAGTGTCGTACACGGGGAAGGCGAAACTTGCGGATTTCATGGAGAGTGTGATCAATGTAGAGGTCCAAGAAAAGAGACGCTCCTGTTGAAGGTGTCCAGGTGGATGGTTGTTTATAGAAGGGAGAGAAAGGGTCATCATCAGAAGTAGATTGGGATGATGAAGGTTGGACCGCATCTTGGAAATGGAATTTCAAACACAGTCTGCGATGGAAACTTGACATCTTGAAGGAGTGAGAACTGTCTATTAACATTAGCCATAATGCGTGGTATCCTGATTTTTGCGATGCGCCTTTTGCCTGGGTGCATCCGACTTCAGCACTTTTTCTTGCTAAGGCAGAGTGTAGTCTTGCTCGGACTGCCATGAAGACAGTGGTGTAGGCTGGCTGGCCAAAACTTAGTTTTCCAGCCTCTGGTGGCAGTACTTAAGTCCCTTCTCCATGTCAGACGGTTTTGAGACAGTTCCACAAATATACCCCGACTTTGAGGAATCCGATGAGTGCTTCAACGATATCCATTCCCCGTCACCTATAGTTTGTTGGCTCTGTTTTGTTTACATCATTCTGATAGCCATTGATAGGCTTGTCACGTCCTGGATTCATTGGTTTCACACCAGACTTTCCTCATCCCCGGTGGCGATCTCCATGTTCCTATCCATCCACCAATCTGACATTACATTTTACAAAAATAACAATTACAATTAGTGTTGATTGCTACAAGTTTCTGGGCTACAGAAGTAGGTCAGAGTTTTTAAGCAAACAGATCTATGTTCCTTGTCTAACAAACACTATGGTAAGATAAGCATGTTCTTAACACAGTTGTTCCAAAGGGAGAAGGAGATGACGAAACAGTATGTTTTTAACTGTCAAACTATGAGGGCTGTGCGTGAGTACAACACTGTCCGAGCTACAGTGCGGTTTAGGAGTGAGGGCTTGTTGCCGCGGAAAAATGCTAAGGTGGTTTCAAGATGATGAGAGAACATGTTCTGGATAGCCATATATATGCAGTTTTCAAACATGGTGCTTGCCCTGTGAAGACTAACCAGGCAGGTGCAGTGCCGGGCCCCCTGCCTCGAAAAGGTCCACCCAATGATATTGAAGGCCTCTCAGTTAGTCTTGTGGAGCCAGGAGACATGAGAGTAGAGCTACTGGCAAAAAATCCAAAATAAGAAAACTGCCAAAAAGCAAGAACTTAAAATAATGCAGTGGAATGCTAAGAGTGTCAGCAGTGTTAGAGATGGCTATAGCAAAAATGTGGAACTAGAGTATATGCTGCATACAGGAGACACACCTAACCAAAGATGCCGACTTTAAAATCAGAGGCTACCAGTGTTTTAGATCAGACCGACAGGACAGAAAAAAGGAGGAATACTCACACTTGTTAAGAATAACATCAGCGCATGGCAGGTGGGAGTGTACATAGAAGGAGCCGAATACCAGATGATCCATCTAAAAACCAGTAATACAGACTTCCACTTCCTTAACTATCACTGTCCTAATGACCGCCCACTTGCTCTAGAAACAATCCCACATAAAGAGAGAGTGATGGTCTGTGGAGATTTTAACAGTCATTCCCAGAGCTGGAGCTATGACCACATAGACAAAAGAGGAGAGGAAGTTGAGAGCTGGCAGGATGATAATGGACTTCTCCTGATCAACCAGCCAATGGATCCCCCAACATTTTACTCAAGGGCTTGGCATACAACCTCAACACCAGATCTGGCATTCCACTCTCCAGACCTGAAGTGGAACATTACAAGCGAAGATGGAAAACACCAGTCTTCCTGACAATAGAATATGAACTCCTTAACACCAGTAGCCCTCTCGCCAGATGGAACTATAAAAAAGCAAACTGGACAAAGTACAGACATCGTATAGGTATCCTGGTGGGACAGCTGTCCATAGAAGGTAAGGATATTAACATCGTAGTGAAAGAATTCAATGCGTGTATCCTTCAGGCCACCCATGAAACCATTCACAGAGGAGCTCGTAGGGACTATAAACCATACTGGTCTAGTGAGCTGGGAAAACTCCATGATGACATGGAAACAGCTCGAAAGCAAGCAGAAAATAGACCATGCCAAGAACACCACAATAATTATCAACATGCTAAGGCCAAATTTCAGAGAGCCAAGCTGCAAGCCAGATGGGAAAGTTGGAGAGAGAAAACAGAGTCCCTAAACTTTGAAAAGGATGGAAGGAAATTGTGGAAACTAATCAAACAGTTAAATGATGAGAGTACTGGAAGAAGTACAAAGATTACACTCTTAGAGGATGGGAAATCTCTTACAGGTAAGCAGGTAGCAGATCACTTTGCTCGCATGTTTGCACAGGACTGCAACATTGATATTCATCCAGAGAAAGAGCGTACAGTGCGCACTGACCCACAGAAAGAAGAGGAACAAGTCAGAAAAGTGGAGGTCATGGATGCACCAATCACTCGCAGTGAGTTAGACCTAGCAGTCAGTAAACTGAAACCAAGGAAATCACCAGGACCAGATGGAGTGTCCAATGAAATGATCAAGATCCTGGGAATGGCAGCAATGGGAAAGCTGTTGGATATTTTCAATATGTGCTGGAGCACAGGTAAGTTACCTCAAATCTGGAAGGAAGCAAGCATGGTACCACTGCTAAAACCAGGGAAAAACAGTGATACTGCCTCCAGCTACAGGCCAATCAGTCTCACTAGCTGCCTCTGCAAAGCGACGGAACGCATCATTGACCTGAGGCTAAAATGGTACCTAGAAAGTGAAAACCTTCTCATTCCACAACAAGCAAGATGTAGGCAGTACTACAGTACAGAAAATCAAGTGACCTATCTCTCTCAAGAGATTGAGGATGCATTCCAAGAGGAAAACCTTGTGCTAGCAGCATGGATAGACCTGAAGAAAGTCTTTCATAAAGTATGGAAAAAAAGGTCTGCTGTGGAAACTAAGAAACTGCAATGTGAATGGAAGACTGTACAACTGGATAAAGTCCTATTTACACAGTAGAAGAGCTAGAGTAGTAATGGATGGACACAAAAGCCAGAAAGTACTTCTGCGACACGGTGTACCACAAAGAGGAGTCCTTTCATCTACACTATTCCTGGTATTCAATAATGACTTGGTTAAGGAACTTCCCTATGGAATCAAAGCAGTACTGTATTTAGATGATCTGGTCATGTGGTGTACAGATGAATATGCGACAGTTGCTACACAGAGACTCCAAGAGCAGCAGACATCTTGACATCATGGACACATAAATGATGTGTAAGTATCAACACAGAGAAATCAAGTACCACTCTGTTCACTCTCTCATCTAAACAGATGATGTGAAAGAATAGAAGAACATCAGAAGTGTGGAAGAGATAGTGAAATGTTTAAAGAAATGAAGACATTGACGAGAAATGTCACACCTAAACTAAATCAAATGTATGATAAAATGGGGAATATCTTGACAAAGACAGAGTAAATTCTAGAAAGATGGAAGGAATATTGTATGAAACAACCGACTGTGGAAGCAGAAATCAACAGTGTGAAGTAGTAATGGAGGAGAAAGAACCTGAACCGACAATAGACAAAGTTTTATGGGCAATAAAGAATCTGAAAAATGATAAATCACCAAAATGTGATGAGATAACAGCTGAATTTATTAAAGCAGGAGGAAAGGAATGTGCAACAATCTATCATGCACTATGTAAAAAGATATGGCATTCAACTATTTGGCCAAAAGAATAGAAAAGAACTGTATTCATACCACTGCCAAAAAAAAAGGGTAACCTGAAATTATGCACAAACTACAGAACTGTTGCCCTGATTAGTCATGCCAGTAAAATTCTGCTAAAAATCATAATGGGTAGACTTCGAAAGAAAATAGAAGAAGAAGTGAATATGGTCCAAGCTGGTTTCAGGCAAGGAAGAAGATCAAGAGATCATATAATCAACACAAGATTAATAATAGATAAATGCAGAGAGTTTAATGTGAATCTATATTTAGCCTTTATATACTACTCAAAGGCATTTGATTGTGTACAACAGCAGAAACTTTGGGAAATAATGAAAAAAAGGGATTTCCAACACATTTGATACAATTAACATCACTGCTGTATCTAGACCAACAAGCAGCAGTAAGAATAAATGGTGAAACAACAAATTGGTTTGACATAAAACAAAGGGGTCCGTCAGGGTTGCATATTGTCACTTTACTTATTTAACTTGTACACTGAAAATATAATGAGGAATGTTAGAGAAGATGTAGACAAAGTATATTACGATGCTATAACAAGTGGAGGTTATGAAATACCAGAGATTAGATATGCTGATGACACAGTATTACTGTCCACAACACAAAAAGGAATGGAAAAACTGATTATATCAGTCCGTAAGAACAGCGAAGAACAAAACCTCTATCTTGATGCAAAGAAAACTAAATTGATGACAACTGACAAAACAAACAGGGCAGCTGAAATATGTATCAATGAGGAAAAACTATAAGAGGTGGAGAGTTTTTAATATCTTGGATCACTGCTAACTAATAATGGAGATACAATAAGGGAAATTAAAGGAGGACATCTATTGCTCTTCAGAAAATAAAACAATTAAAGAATCTATGGAGAGGAGCAGACAAAACCACAAAAATAAGATTTTTAAGGGCATGCATCTTTCCCACAGCAACATATGCCTGTGAGACCTGGACACTTAACAAAACAGCTGAGAAACACATAAATGCCTTTGAATGTAAATGCTACAGAAAAGTTCTTCAAATATCGTGGACACAAAAAAGAACAAATATATCTGTACTACAAGAGCTTAATACTGAAGAAGTCTGGCTAGTAAAGAGGATTAAAAAGAGAAAACTTAAATATTTTGGATACATTAAACGTCATGATAATTTAGAGAAGACCGTATTGAAAGGATACATAATGGGAAAAAGAAAGAGAGGAAGACCAAAACGAAGATGGCTGCAAGATATCGTTGACGATCTGCAAATGGATGCATCAGCAGCAGGCCATCTTGCTCACAACCGAGAGACCTACAGGAGAGCTGTTTGGGAGGCAACGTTGCGCAAGGGACATGCAAATGAATGAATGAATGAAAAGGTGTTCATGTTCTTCATTCATTATCTCTCCGTTTTATCTCCCCCCCCCCCCCCCATACCTTCCTCATCCTGTTTCCCTCCCTCTCTCCGCCTCTTCTTTACGATTGGCTTATCGGCGTATCCTTTGTGTAGCCCCAGGTGGTCTCTGTGCCTCTCTAGTCTACACGGATTTCTCTGTTTCTCTACTTCTGAAGGATGTCACATTAAGGTACGTTTTTTTTCGTGCAGTCTTTTTGTCTGGGTTGTTTTTATGTAATCTTTGAAAAAGGCTCAAGTTGAAATATCGGATGTTGTATATTTTTCATTTATACATTAGCATCTCACTCTCATACTTTCTATTTGTTTTTTCTCACTTTTCTCACTCCCTCTGCCACTTTGTAAAACTGCACCATACATCTCTATCCACCCTTATTATTTCAACCAGTTTTACTGCAGTCCATCCTTTTTATTATTTATACTGTTGCCCGGTAGTTTACTTTCTTTTACGTTTCTATGCCTCTTCGATTTCTTGTGTCCACCATGGTGGCAGATGAACATGGTTTCTTCTTGTTTTCTTTTTTCAAGCCTTGGTTCTTTATCCAACACAGTATCTTGTGATGTCTGATATGAAGATTACTTGGTTAATTTTAACTGTTCTTCTATAAATTGTGATGTTTGGTATTTGAAAGTATGAAGACTACTTGGTTTACTTTTAACTGTTCTTCCATAAATTGTGGTGCGTAGTATGTGAAAGTATGAAGACTACTTGGTTTACTTTTAACTGTTCTTCCATAAATTGTGATGATGCATGGGAGATGATTGCTACTGTTGTGTGATAATGCTTTCATTTGTATTGCTGGTATTATATCTGAGGAGACTAGAGTTATTTCTCCCTTCTCTTAGTGCTAAACGCGTGCTGGCGTGTATGTTGATCATTGTCAGATTAGTGACTGTGGTGACTTTTTCTAGGGATCGACCCTACGCTTTGTAACTGGTGTTTCCCCATAGCTGAAGTATTGCACTGAAATCCCTACATAAGTCTGTTTCCACCCACGTTTCTCCATTTGAAATGCCATTGTTTTTCTTCAATGAGTGAATTGTTTGCTATGTACATGTTGTATATAGTTCAGAGTTTGCTTGCTAATTCCTGCGTATATGTTGTATACAGTTCAAAGTTTGCTTGCTAATTCCTACGTATATGTTGTATACAGTCCAAAGTTTGCTTGCTAATTCCTACGTATACGCTGTATACAGTTCAAAGTTTGCTTGCTAATTAGTGCGTATATGTTGTATATAGTCCAAAGGTTTTCGTGCTAATTCCTACGTATATGCTGTATATAGTTCGAATTTTGCTTGCTAATTCCTGCGTATATGTTGTAGAGTCCAAATTTTGCTTGCCAGTGTTAATGTTATGACTTTGTACCTCAGTGTCACTGCTTTGGAATTATGTGTCATGAACTGAGTGCGATATTTCTGGGTTGATAACTATCGCAGTCCGTGTTGAGTTTCGCTCGTGGGATGTACATAGCAGATGAAGGCTGGGGTGCGTAGTGTTTTTGTGTTTCTTATAGTTTTTTAGTTTCGTATAGTTTTTGTGTTTCTTATAGTTTTTAGTTTCGTATAGTTTTTGTGTTTCTTATAGTTTTTTAGTTTCGTATAGTTTTTGTGTTTCTTATAGTATTTTTAGTTTCGTATAGTTTTTGTGTTTCTTATAGTTTTTGTATTTCTTGTAGTTTTTGTCTTTCTTGTATTGTTTGTGTTTCATGTAGTTTTGTAATATCTAACTTTATGTAACACATTTGTTTCTATACTTAACAGAGATAAGGCATCCATCCTGCCTTGTTGCATAGTTGTTCTGATGGGATTTTTAATGTACTTCAACTGAGAAAATGAACGCTCAGCTGAGCAATTTGTGAACATTAATGTTAAAAATATACGAAAGCCATTGTCTACATTTGCAAAGGCACACTCAATATTATCTTCTACAATTATTTTATAAAATTAAGCGTGGCTGAATCTTGTTTTTAGATTTTTTGTTGCACTGAACTTATGGCGCACATATGAACGAAACTACTGAAGCTCAGCTGAGAAATTACTGTTGAAGTTCTCTGGGTAAGCATCAATCAGCTTTTGACAGCGCTGAGAATAATGTTAGTAAATGATGAAGTGACATTATGTGGCACATCACTTAGAAAAGAAAATCTCTCTGCTATTTCTTTGTATATCTCTCCTCTTCTTTTCATCTCAGTTTCAAGTTTGTCAACAACTGTGTAAAAGCTGGTGATATGAAATTTATCTGTAGAATTCAGATATACTTTTGGTGCATCTCCGTCATTGGATACCTTCTTTCTGATACGTTTGCGACCTGTAGGTGTCTTGTAATCAACATCTGGTAGCATTTCCTTTGTAGCTGCTTCGTATATTTCAAATTCATCTCTTGAAGTGCACAGTTGGTTAGCTAATGATACATACAGATCTGCATATGTTTTTAAGTTCACAACCTCATTTTGTAGAATTTGGCTTAGTCTGTGAAAATTCTGCAAAATCGCATTCCAAAAATTCAACATAAAAACGAATTCTAGCTTTTGCATCTTATCTGCAATATTATTTGCTTCTCTTCTAGCGTCTCCCTTTTATGACTGGTCTTCGGCTATAGATTCTAATGCTTCTAAAATTTTAAGGAAAGATTTAAAAATTGCTTCTGTTGCCATAGCATGTGCCTCCCATCTGGTATCAGAGAGGGATTTTAAAACGCTTTCATTTCCAATACAACCTTTAAGAATTTTCCACCGGTTGCTTGAGGCTGAAAAAAAAAGATATAGAGTACCTGCATTGTAGTATAGAGTACCTGCATTGTAGTACAGAGTACCTACACTGTAGAGAAGAAATTAACTACCTTTTGACAGCCGTCAACAGCACTTCGGCCTACCAGACTTAGTGAATGAGCTGCATTGTAGTATAGAGTACCTGCACTGTAATACAGAGTACCTGCACTGTAGAGAAGAAATGAACTGCCTCTTGACAACAGTCAACAGCACTTCGGCCTACCAGACTTAGTGAATGAGCTGCACAAGGCACATATATAGTAAACTTGTTTGTTTCTAACATTTTTTGCTGCATCCCCTTATAACACCCAGACATGTTAGCAGCGTTGTCACAAGACTGACCCCTACATTTTCAAAGTTTAGCCTACACGCTTCACGTAAGTACTGCAACACCTGATTTGCCGTATCTTTACCAGTATGGCTGTAGCATAGACTTGTAAGTAATGATTATTGTTGTTATTACTATTATTGATGAATATGATTATGAAAATATACAGTAAAGAAAATAGTAAGATCAAATAGCGACAGAGAAAAGTAGGTCGAGGAAAGGAAGAGAAAGCTGTAAAACTTCCATGACACGAGAACAAGACGCGGACAAAAGTAAACAGTGGAAACAGTAAATAGAAAAAGCAGTGACTGGACGTTGACACGAGTAAACAAAATAGAAAAGACGAATAGAAAAGGTAGACACAGTGAAAAGCAAGTACACAACAAACCTCCGACAAGAAATAGCAAGATAATGACTTAGGTAAATAACAATTGTATAGACGGAGTTGACACTTGACGCGCGTTGTGATGCGATTGCACACGGTTTTTAAATAAAGAAGTGACCAACTCGGCCAGCTGACCAATTAAAGATTTAGAGGCGTGGGCTATTGGATAACTGACTTACGACATATAAGCAATGGGGCAGTTTGAATGGCGGACAATCAGAACGTTCATAGGAACCAGTGGACATCTGAAGGATGGAGCCAAAATACTTATTGGTTAGTCCACCAAGCTGCACTGGAAGATAAAAAGGTGAACGGAGAAGCAAGGGGGGAGGGACAGAACGAAGAAGTAGAGGAGAGGAGACAGAGGACGGAGCTCCGAAGACGGAAGAAGAAGGACGATCAGTGAACTGAGACCGGTCCAGACAAGAGAAGAAGAGAAGAACAGACACACCAGAGAAGACACGAGAGAGAAAGAAGACGTAGGTAACGACAGTTGGAATAGATGGACAATTAGAGAAATAGATACTCAGGAAAAGCAGTTTTGAAGAAGTAGTTTTAGGACAGATTGAATCTGTGATTCAAGGATTATGAATATTTGTTACTTTGAAACTTCGAGTACAGTGATTTAATCGTGTAACTGATTGACCACGTGTTGCAGATCGAATATAGTACAGAGTTTACAATTGTTCTCTTATCAAATGTATAGAATATTGTGAAATAGGAGAACATTGAGAAATGCTGCATGTAGAATATGATAGTTTGATATTGATGTGCTTCAAAGACGGAACTAACGAAGATTATATCATATTCCATCTTAGTACAAGTGATGTTGTGAATTCGAAGTCGAATATCTTATTTGTCAGAATTAAATGAATTCTGTAGAGAACATTACATCGGACTGCCTCTGATTATAGAAGTGGCAATGTTTGTGAAACTTAATCTAAACAACAGAAAACTGGATGTGTGTGAAGATATCCTCGGAAATATTCAGCAATATCATCGATAAAGGTGGCAGGATTACAAAGCATATTAATAAGAAGAATTACAAGACAGAAAAACACTACCTCAATTCGACAATATTATATGGCTTTTCATTTCCAGAAAGGTTAAAAAACGTTCAATAAACTGTACATTTTTAAGTACCTAACTACAACACTTAACTGTTCGATATGTGATATATTTGGTGTTGAATCAACTGACAAACTAAAATAACCAGAAGATTTTACTTCGTCAACAATGAGCGCATGGACCTTTTGTGCCAATAGTTGAATGAGTTCCTCACAGCTGGTTTTGTGCCATTAGTTGAATGAGTTCCTCACAGGTGGTATTGTGCCATTAGTTGAATGAGTTCCTCACAGGTGGTTTTGGACAGGTAAGAAAGATTTCCTTTGCCAGAATTTCCATATTTGGAAATGTGGCCTGTTAAAAGTGAATCAAACTGGCTTATGAGCTCAAGCAGCCCTAAGAAATTCCCATTTTCAATGATCCAAACCTTTCTTGTGTTCCTCAAAAACCAAGCCACATTCAGCTAACTTACAAATAACAGCTAGGACACGCCTCCAGACATGTTCAGCTAACGTACAAATAACAGCAAGGACACGCCTCCAGATATGTTCCCAGTAATCAAACTCTTCCTGAATGTCTTTCTCCAACTGTTGCCCCAAACCCGCACTTTGTTTCTGAGTTAAGTATGTTAGCATAGAGTCTCTGTGAGTTAAGTATGTTAGCATAGAGTCTCTGTGAGTTAAGTATGTTAGCATAGAGTCTGTGTGAGTTAAGTATGTTAGCATAGAGTCTGTGTGAGTTAAGTATGTTAGCATAGAGTCTGTGTGAGTTAAGTATGTTAGCATAGAGTCTCTGTGAGTTAAGTATGTTAGCATAGAGCCTCTGTGAGTTAAGTATGTTAGCATAGAGTCTGTGTGAGTTAAGTATGTTAGCATAGAGTCTGTGTGAGTTAAGTATGTTAGCATAGAGTCTGTGTGAGTTAAGTATGTTAGCATAGAGTCTGTGTGAATTAAGTATGTTAGCATAGAGTTTCTGTGAGTTAAGTATGTTAGCATAGAGTCTCTGTGAGTTAAGTATGTTAGCATAGAGTCTTTGGGAGTTAAGTATGTTAGCATAGTTTTTCTGTGAGTTAAGTATGTTAGCATAGAGTCTGTGTGAGTTAAGTATGTTAGCATAGAGTCTCTGTGAGTTAAGTATGTTAGCATAGAGTCTGTTTGAGTTAAGTATGTTAGCATAGAGCCTCTGTGAGTTAAGTATGTTAGCATAGAGTCTCTGTGAGTTAAGTATGTTAGCATAGAGTCTGTGTGAATTAAATATGTTAGCATAGAGTTTCTGTGAGTTAAGTATGTTAGCATAGAGTCTCTGTGAGTTAAGTATGTTAGCATAGAGTCTCTGCGAGTTAAGTATGTTAGCATAGTTTCTCTGTGAGTTAAGTATGTTAGCATAGAGTCTGTGTGAGTTAAGTATGTTAGCATAGAGTCTCTGTGAGCTAAGTATGTTAGCATGGAGTCTCTGTGAGTTAACTATGTTAGCATAGAGCCTATGCGAGTTAAGTATGTTAGCATAGAGTCTCTGCAAGTTAAGTATGTTTGCATAGAGTCTGTGTGAGTTAAGTATGTTAGCATAGATTCTCTGTGAGTTAAGAATGTTAGCATAGAGTCTCTGTGAGTTAAGTATGTTAGTATAGAGTCTGTGTGAGTTAAGTATGTTAGCATAGAGTCTGTGTGAGTTAAGTATGTTAGCATAGAGTCTTTGGGAGTTAATTATGTTAGCATAGTTTCTCTGTGAGTTAAGTATGTTAGCATAGAGTGTGTGTGAGTCAAGTATGTTAGCATAGAGTCTCTGTGAGTTAAGTATGTTAGCATAGAGTCTCTGTGAGTTAAGTATGTTAGCATAGAGTCTGTGTGAGTTAAGTATGTTAGCATAGAGTCTCTTCGAGTTAAGTATGTTAGCATAGAGTCTCTGCGAGTTAAGTATGTTAGCATAGAGTCTCTGTGAGTTAAATATGTTAGCATAGAGTCTGTGTGAGTTAAGTATGTTAGCATAGAGTCTCTGTGAGTTAAGTGTGTTAGCATAGAGTCTGTGTGAGTTAAGTATGTTAGCATAGAGTCTCTGTGAGTTAAGTATGTTAGCATAGAGTCTCTGCTAGTTAAGTATGTTAGCATAGAGTCTGTGTGAGTTAAGTATGTTAGCATAGAGTGTCTGTGAGTTAAGTATGTTAGCATAGAGTGTCTGTGAGTTAAGTATGTTAGCATAGAGTCTCTGTGAGTTAAGTATGTTAGCATAGAGTCTCTGCTAGTTAAGTATGTTAGCATACAGCCTCTGTGAGTAGTGCTTTTTTCATGATTATCAGTTAGAATATTATTTCGCCAGTCACTGAACCATTCTCTTATAAAAAAAATTCGAGAAATATTTAGGAGCAAACAGTTTACAAACAAAACAGTAAACTGATCCTGTTGATAGTGAATACAGTAACCAGTCTCTCTTGCATTTCTCACCATTGGGTTTTGTCCCAACAAAAAGTTTCTGCGAACTAGTTTGCCGCTGCTGAAATGACATAAGACTTGTCAAATGGCCCATTGTGGTGTTGACAGTCACTGGGTCCACAAGCAATCCAATAATTCTCATCATCAGCAGAGAAATCAAGCCACAACCCTGGATCATTTGCCACATTGTGATTTACTTCATCTTTTTGCACACAGAATAATTTCACCACCATCAGCACGGTCCACTAAACTTTCATTTTCAGCAATTATTTCATTCCCAGAATTTATTGAAAAGTAACTTGAATCAACATTTGCGGTAGAGGTATCAAGAGAATTTACAGGCAAAGCTTGTGATATTTCGTTGATTCTAGCGTCGTCATAGTTTGATTCTGAAGCCATGAAAGTGGTATTTACCGTGGCTGTGCCCACTTCTGATGACGGAGATTGGTTTTGACCTGGTATATCATGTCGTGGAACTTGTGTGAAGAAAACAGTCAGCTTTGCAGTCTTGGACTCTGAATTCCAAGTCTTCTCCTGTTTCTTTTTTGATAGTTTTCACTTGTGTGCACCACTTACTGAACACGTTTCATCTCAGTTCTTGGGGTCTGGTAAATACAGAAATAAAAAGAATATTTTGTTTGAATTATTCTGCGGCAATATAACACTGTCCTGCTCGCGGCACCATTATAACAATGTTTAGTTGTAAATTATATTTTAATGACTGATAGAAGAATTGTTATTTCATCAATACATCACGAGTTCTTGTGGTCTAGATTAGGTTTCACAAACATTACAACATTAGCTGGACCAAGTCCGATGAAAAGTTCACTGAATTCATTTAATTCTGACAAATAAGGTCTCAGATTTATTATTGACATCACTTGGAATAAGATGCAGTAGAACATAAAATTCTTTGAAGCACATGATCATTGCTCACAAAATCAAACTCTAACGTTATTTTAGATGCGGCATTTCTCAATGTTCTCAACTTTAAAATACTCTAAATGTGACCTGAGGACAGTTTCAAACTCCGTACTATACCCGATCTGCAACACGTGGTCAAGTAATTCCTCAACTAAATCTCTTTACGCCAGGTTTCAAATGTATCCCATCTTCTGCATTCCTCACGCAGTACTAAAATAAACACTTTTCTAACATGAGACTATTAGTGTCCATCATAAAACTAACCCTGGTTCTAAACTGATCTCCTGAATATCTCTTGCTCTAATTGTCTATCTGTTCTATCTGTCGTTACCTTCGTTTTCTTTCTGTCATTCCTGTTCTTCTACACTATATGTCTTCCTAGTATTTTCCTAAAACTGCCCAAGTGACTTATGCTGTAGTTAATCGTCCAGAAGGCCACGCCTCTAAATATTTTTAATTGGTCAGGTGTTAGAGTCGGTCTACTCCCTTATTTCAAAACCGTGTGCAATAGCGTCTAAGATTAGCAAACATTATAAACATGTCATATATCTCAGTGGCGTCAGTTCCGTCTATACAATTGTCATTTATCTAAGTCATTTATCTTGCTCTTTCATGTCGGAAGTTTTATTGTGCCCTCGCTTTTCATTGTGTCTGTCTCCTCTGTACTATTGTTCCTCTTTGTCCGTATTCATTGTCAGCGTCTAGTATTTCTAAGTATCTACTCTTCTGATCCTCTTCTGAGCGTATACAAATTTCAAAGACTGCATACACAGTTTCCCCTGCTTTTATTTGGGGCGAGGATAATTTTTTCCTCCGATTTGATGACCCTTGGCGGAGGTCTGCACTCTCTGGGTGCTCTTGTTATTATTGTATACATCTGTATGCCATTTTTTCGTTTAATGTGGGGGCCCCTTTTGCGCATCCTGGTTCAGCTGCAGCAAATGAACCTTGGTTAATTCGGCTTTGGAAAATTTATGTGGTGCTCTCACCTCCCTCCTTGATGCCCTAAGCACGTGCTTCTTGTGTTAATGGCTAATCCAGCTTGTCTGAATGCATACACCCAAGATACAGCCAATCTGCAGGTTTTGTCCTGAAAGCTGGAAACAAGTAAATAACTACCTTAGAGGACTATCAGCCTCTCATGCCACATAACAAAGCTAATACTGAGAATTATTATGAGGAGAACATGGAAAAAGAAAAAAAAAGGAAATAACAGATGAACAGTTTGGATTTGTTGAATGAAAAGGAACACACAATGCCATTTATGCTTTACGTATACTAACAGAAAAAGCTTTAGAAGTACAGAAAGATCTCTACTTATGCTTCATTGATTACACAAATCATTGGAAAAGGTGAAACATAATGAAATTATTAAAATGCTTGAAGACATCATTATAGACGGCAAAGATCTGAGGATTATAAAACATCTATACTGGCAGCAAGAAGCAGCAATTCGAGTTGAAAATAGAACTGGAAAATATCAACCTATAAAACAAGGGGTGTGACAAGGATGTGTACTATCTCCAGAGCTTTTTCCTCTGTACAGCGAGAATATTCTAAGAACGATCATCACAGAATCAGGCACAAAAATTGGAGGATACAATATTAACAACCTTCGGTATGCTAACAACACAGTACTGATAGCTGAGAACCAACAAAACCTGCAAAATCTCTTGGATGAAGTAACTAAAGAAAGACAGAGACTATGGTTATATCTAAGAAACAGAATCTATCAACATGCAGTAAACGAAACGGAACTATTCTAAAGCAGGTGCAGAAATTCAAATACCTTGGAGCAGTAATAACTTTAGATGGGAAATGCAGGACAGTAGAAATTAGGAACAGAATAGGCCAAACAAAGACTGCATTTCAGAGAATGAGAAACACTTTATCCAACACATCCTCATCAATGAATGTTAGAAAACGAGTCCTAAAATGCTATATTGAACTTATCTTGTTATATGGAAGTGAATCATGGACAATAGGCAGGTCTGCACAAAAATCAATGGAAGCAGCAGAAATGTGGTTTATTAGAAGAATGTTACGAATCCCCTGGACAGCAAAAATAACTAATGAAGAATGTATGAGAAGAGCTGGAGAGACACAAAATCTTGTAAAAAATTCGGAAACTTTTTGCTCTTGAAATAACCGAGACAAGCTCCAGATTGTCACAGAAAACCATACCACAATATTTACCATCAAAATGATTAAATCTACAATAGACGCTCTTTGGAAATCATACCAGAAGACTTACCATCAAAATGATTACACCTACAGTAGACTCTCCTGGGAAATCATACCACGACATTTACAATCAAAATGATTACATCTACAATAGACGCTTTTTTGAAACCATACCAGAAGATTTACCTTCATAATGATTATATCTACAGTAGACGCTCTTGGAAAACCATACTCTTCATAACTTGAAATCTCCACTGCATCATACTGCTCTGGTAGCGCTGCACAAAACGACCACTTTTGCTTTCATGTCATACTGCTCCTGATTAGTTTTAACTTTTCAGTTTTTATGAAGAAGTCGATCACTCTGGTAGATTAGTAATTTTATTCACTAGCTTAGATAACTAACTGGGATATGTAGATTGATTTCATTATCATTAATAGTGGTAGATTTTGTAAGAAATGTTATCATCATCATCATCATCATCATCATCGTCATCATCATCATGCGCCATGTCGACTGGCTTTGGCTATTATGCTTCTCCAGAGTACACGATCCTTCATGCAGGCCAACAGCTCAGTTGGTGATCTCCTCTCACACCATCCCGTCAGACTGTCCAGTATAATTTCTCTTGGTCTTCCTCTTGATCTTCTTCCTTCTGTTTTTCCTGTTGTTATAATATTTTCAATGCCCCCTATTCTCATTGCATGTACTATAAAAGTACATTGTCTCTCTCTTATTTTTTTTTTACAAGTTTTTTTGTCTCTCCAGCTTTTCTCAAACATTCTTCATTAGTTATTTTTGCTGTCCAGGGGATTCGCAACATTCTTCTAATAAACCACATTTCTGCTGCTTCTAATTATTTTTTGTGCAGACTTGCCTATTGTCCATGATTCACTTCCATATAACAAGATAGGTTCAAAATAGCATTTTAGGACTCGTTTTCTAACATTCATTGATAAGGATGTGTTGGATAATATGTTTCTCATTCTCTGAAATACAGTCTTTGTTTGGCCTATTCTGTTCCTAATTTATGTTCTGCATTTCCCATCTAAAGTTATTACTGCTCCAAGGTATTTGAATTTCTGCACCTGCTTTAGAATGGTTCCGTTTAATTTAATACTGCATGCTGGTAGATTCTGTTTCTTAGATATAACCATAGTCTCTGTCTTTTTGATGTTCAAAGTAAGTCCTTTCTTTTCACAACCTTTAGTTACTTCATCCAAGAGATTTTGCAGGTTTTGTTGGTTCTCAGCTATCAGTACTGTGTCGTCAGCATACCGAAGGTTGTTAATATTGTATCCTCCAATTTTTGTGCCTGGTTCTGTGATGATCGTTCTTAGAATATTCTCGCTATACAGAGAAAAAAGGTCTGGAGATAGTACACATCCTTGTCACACTCCTTGTTTTATAGGTTGATATTTTTCAGATTGCTGCTTATTGGTGCCAGTATAGATGTTTTACAATCCTCAGGTCTTTGCCGTCTATATTGATATCTTCAAGCATTTTAATAATTTCATTATGTTTCACCGTGTCGAATAATTTGTGTAATCAATGAAGCATAAGTAGAGATCTTTCTGTACTTCTAAAGCTCTTTCTGTTAGTGTTCGTAAAGTAAAGCATAAATGGCATTGTGTGTTCCCTTTCCTTCAACAAATCCAAACTGTTCCTCTGCTATTTCCATTTTTATCTTTTTCCTTCTTCTTCTCATAATAATGCTCTAAATAAATTTAGATTTAGAAATTATCCACGCAGGCAGAATAATCTTTAGATTAACGGATCAAAAATATATTTACTATTTAGAAATTATCAAGCTTTCATTTCTTTGAAAATTAATATTGCAGGAGTGTAGATGAGGAAGTCCATTGTTTAGTACAAGACCATCTCAATGTATTTATTTTCCAAAATGTGTATGTTTTCCCAGCAGACACTCGCTCCATAAACTAGTAAAGATTAACATTCCTTCTTATTATTATAGTTTACCTATTGTGAACTTTATTGTGAAGTTATTAATGAATCTATTGTGAACATTATTGTGAAGTTATTAATGAACCAGTTGTGAAATTATTAATACAAATGTTGTGAACTTATTAATAATCCCACTGTGAACATATTAATAAACCTATTGTGAACTTATTAGTAAATATATTGGGAGCTTATTAATAAGCCTAATGTGAACATATTAATAAAATTACTGTGGCCAGTGTCTATTAAATTTCTGGTATAGAATATGACTAGTATTTTTGTATCTTAGAACCCACACATTAGCACATCCAGCAAAGGCAAACCTGCTTCATCCTCAGATATTACGCGCATAAAAAAAGACTGATGGAAGTAGAAAAGAACAATGCCTCCCACTTTCCGCTCCCATATCCCTACAACCCCACCTCTTTCTTTACACGATCTAATCTGTCTTCCCCCCCCCCCCCCCACCCCCACTCATTGATGCTTCCTGAAGTAAATTAAATGGCAAGGGAAAAGATTAATTCTGATTATCTTCATCACTCGGATTTTTTATGGGCAGCTGGTTATTATATTTTAGAGATATTGATTTGTGCCGAGATTTTCACAAAATAATGATTGAGAGACGCTAATCATCCATCTTCTATTTCTTTCTCTTTTCAAACATTTTCCTGCCTTTTATTCTCAGGTTTATTTTTCCTCACCAAATCTCTCTCACTCTCTCTCTCTCACTCTCTCTCTCTCTGTCTCTCTCTCTCCAACTTTCCTTTTCTTTGTTTTCCCCTCTCAGTCTCTATCTGTCTTTATCCATCTTTAATAGTTTTCACTGCATTTCCCTTCCACCCCACAGCACCATCAGCTCTACGACACATACATTTGCATTGTTACATTGTGAATTAAGCATTTGTGACGTACACTCCTTCAACAAATGTTGAATGCACAATGTGAAAGTGAAATTATGTGAAAGCTTTTCAAATATTGCCTCTTATTTAACATCACATATAATAAAACATTTGTATTTCGTTCCTTAACATTATCTCCACAGCCCAACTTCAGAAATAATGTGGGTAAACTAACATTACTTTAGAAAACATATCTAACAGGTGAACCATACATGAGAAGAAAACATATCGAACAGGTGAACCATATATGAGAAGAAAACATATCGAACAGGTGAACCATACATGAGAAGAAAACATATCGAATAGGTGAACCATACATGAGAAGAAAACATATCGAACAGGTGAACCATACATGAGAAGAAAACATATCGAACAGGTGAACCATACATGAGAAGAAAACATATCGAACAGATTGGATCATACATGAGAAGAAAACATATCGAACAGGTGAACCATACATGAGAAGAAAACATATCGAACAGATTGGATCATACATGAGAAGAAAATATATCGAACAGGTGGATCATATATGAGCTCCTTTTTGCTAATGACCAAGCAACTATATCGTATATCTTATATCTTATATCCTCCTCGTGCCGTTAAACGTCACATAGAGCTCGCAATTATAGTTTGACAGAGTTTCATATTTTTGGCGAGTCATTCAACCTCATGAAGGGATTTTATGCCTGTTAATTTGACGTCTTTTAACAATGTCCTCTTCAGAGTTTCACGCGGTCTGCCTCTTTTTCTTTGGCCTGTTGTGTTCCACTTGATAGCTTGTTTTGGGATTCTCTGATCATTTCTTCTCATCAAGTGACCAACATATGTCCATCTCCTTTTCCTGATCACCCATGAGACTGGTTGTTGTTCAGTCATCTGTCTTATCTCTTCATTGCTCTTTAATTCGTTTCACTTGATGCCGAGTATTTTCCTTAGGCTTTTGTTTTCAAAAAAGTCTTAATTTCTTGTCTGTTTCTTTAGTCGTTTTCCAGCTTTTACATACATAGATGAGGGTGAATATTACATTTGAATTGAATAGTCTTAACTTGGTTTTTGTGCTTATAACTTTTGAATGCCATATGTTCTCAATATTCTTGAAGATCGATGCTGCTTTTGTAATTCTGATTCTAACTTCCTTTCTGGTGTCACCATCCTGGTCTATGTAGCTGCCAAGGTATGCAAATTGATTGACTTTTTCAATATCTGTCAATTCTATGTGTATTTTGTCGATTTTGATTAAGGGGAATTTTCATTATTTTTGTTTTGTCCTTGTTAATTTAAAGTCCTATTTTGCTAGCAGTTGAAGACAGGCTATCTGTTTTTTTCTTGCATGGAACTCACATTGTTACTGATAAGAGTTATGTCAACAGCAAAATCAAGATCTTCTAGTTGGGTCCCATGTACCCAGTCAATGCCTGTGTTACCTGTGCAGCATTTTTTCATTATGAAGTCTATTGTAATCCCAAAAAGTAAAGGAGACAGTATACATCCTTGTTTCACACCTGTTTCAATCTGGAACCATTCACTCATCCCTTCTTCTGTCTTGACTGCAGAAACATATCCATTGTAGAAATCCTTAATTATGTTGACAATTTCAGATGGTATTCCATATAGACTTATAATTCTCCATAATGAATCTCTGTGTATGCTATCAAATGCCTTTTTAAAGTCTATGAAGTGCAGTATTAATGGTTTCTGCTTCTCAATATGTTCTTCAAGTATAATTCTTAGAGTAATGATCTAGTCGAGACAGCTTCTTCCTTTTCGAAATCCTGTTGTTCTTCTGTCATTGTAGTATCCACTATATCTTTAAGTCTATTCAAAATGACCTTGCAAAATACTTTTGACACAACTAATATTAAGGTTACTCCTCTACAGTTGTTACAGTTACTAAGGTTGCCTTTCTTTGGTATTTTAACAATGATTTTTTTCCATTTAGGAAGGACCTTTTCTTCTTTCCAAATCTTATTAAACATTCCCTGTAGTTGTCTCATGTTGTCACTACTGATACCTTTTAGCATTTCGGATGTTATTTCATCTTCACCTGCAGCTTTGTTGCTAGCCATTACACTCACTGCTGTTTCAATTTCATGCAATGTAATTTCATCTAGGTTGACATTTAGTTGTGGGGCTGGTAAGTCGGTTTCAACGTTTAACAATTCTTTTGGGTGTAGTCGATTAAGTATTTATTGGAAGTGGTCAGCCCATCTTAGCTTTTTGTTTTTATTTGATGTTAATAGGGTTCCAGTTTTGCTAAGGATTGGTCTTTCTTTAGATGTAATAGTACCTGTTAGCCTCTTTTGTATGTTATATAAAGTTGTGCTGTCTCCTGTTTTTGCCTTTTTAGCCATATTGTTTATATATTCTCCTTTATTCCTTCTAGCTGAACAATTACTTTCTTGTCTAGTTCTTTGTATGTTGCTTGCACTTATAGCCACATCAGAGAAAGACCTACAGAAGAACATGGAGAACCTATAGCCACATCAGAGAAAGAAGTTTTATGGGCAATAAAGAATCTGAAAAATGGTAAATCACCAGGATGTGATGAGATAGCAGCTGAATTTATTAAAGCAAGAGGAAAGGAATGTGCAACAATCTATCATGCACTATGTAAAAAGATATGACATTCAGGTATTTGACCAAAAGAATGGAAAAGAACTATATTCATACCACAGCCAAAAAAGGGTAACCTGAAATTATGCACAAATTACAGAACTGTTGCTCTGATTACTCATGCCAGTAAAATTCTACTAAAAATCGTAATGGGTAGAATTCGTAAGAAAATAGAAGAAGAAGTCAGTATGGTCCAAGCTGGTTTCAGGCAAGGAAGATGATCAAGAGATTATATATTCAACATAAGATTAATAATAGAGAAATCTTATCTTTTATATTCTTGCCGTGCCGTTAAACGTCACATAGGGCTCGCAAAGTAGTTTGCCAATTTTTCCTGTCTTCGGCGAGTCTTTCAACCTCATCAAGGGATTTTATGCCAGTTAATTTGGCCTCTCTTAACAATGTCCTCTTCAGAGTTTCACGCGGTCTGCCTCTTTTTCTTTCGGCTGTTGTGTTCCACCTGATAGCTTATGTTGCTAGAGAAATGCAGACAGTTTAATGTGAATCTATATTTAGCCTTTATATACTACAAAAAGGCATTTGATTTTGTACAGCACCAGAAACTTTGAAAAATAATGGAAAAAAGGGATTTCCAACATATTTGATACAATTAACATCACTGCTGTATCTAGACCAACAAGCAGCAGTAAGAATAAATGGTGAAACAACAACTTGGTTTGACATAAAACAAGGGGTCCGTTAGGGGTTCATATTTTCGCCTTACTTATTTAACTTGTACACTGAAAATATAATGAGGAATGTTAGAGAAGATGTAGACAAAGAATATTACGATGCCATAACAATTGGAGGTTATGAAATACCGGAGATTAGATATGCTGATGACACAGCATTACTGTTCACAACACAAAAAGGAATGGAAAAACAAATTATTTCAGTACGTAAGAATAGTGAAGAAGAAAACCTCTATCTTAATGCGAAGAAAACTAAATTGACAACTGACAGAAAAAAAACAAGGCAGCTGATATATGTATCAATGAGGAAAAATTGGAAGAATTGGAGAGTGTCTGGTGTAAGCACACAAAATAAGAACAAATATATCCATACTACAAGAACGTAATGTTGAAGAAGGCTGGCTAGTAAAGAGGATTAAAGAGAAAAACTTCAATATTTTGGACACATTAAACGTTATGATAATCTAGAGAAACCGGTCTTGGAAGGGTACATAATGGGAAAAAGAAAGAGAAGAAGACCAAGGCGAAGATGCCTGCAAGACATCGTTGATGATCTGCAAATGGATGCATCAACAGCAAGTTATCTTGCTCACAACCGAAAGGCCTACAGGAGTGCTGTTAGGGAGGTAAAGCTTCACAAGGTTCATGCTAATGAATTAAAGAAACGTTATACTGATGATGAGATTGATATCACAAATATGGCAGGGGAGAACCTTTTACAGTTTCATTGATTTTGTGAAGAAGTTCAGTTCAGGCATATCTTTTGCATCCCTTATTTCTATGACTTGGATAAACTTTATCGACGTCACCACTGCTAGAAATCATTAGATGGTACCTCCGAGAGATTTGTCATGTCTTTCTGCTATAATTTTGATTAGTTTCTTTCGTTCCTGAAATTTGTGTCAGGAACTCTTCGTTTGTTTCTCTGGCTGCCCAAGTATTTGTTGTATCTTTCTCCAAAAAACATCTCTCTTGTATCCTCCAACAAAACCACAACTCTACTGTATCCTCCAACAAAACCACATTTTTTATATCCTCCAACAAAATCACACCTTGATTTCTTCTAATTTCTTTATCATTGTTTGTTAACTATCCAAATAATCACACATCAGTAAGGGCTCCCTATAGTGATGTAATATTCTTTTCCTCTCATATATGGACACTGATATATTTGTTAGTATCTCCTTTGTGTTATAAAAAGATATTTTGTCTTTTGGTATTCGTGATTTGACTTTGCTTGGGCATTTGTTATTTTCTGCAGTTCCAAAGTAATTACATTTATTTCACTTGTGTCAGTCTACACATTACGATTTTTAATAGAGTTTTACTGGCATGACTAATCAGGGCAACAGTTCTGTAGTTTGTGATAATTTCAAGTTACCCTTTCCGGTAATGATATGAATACAGTTCTTTTCCATTCTTTTGGCAAAATACCTGAAATCTGTATCTTTTTACATATTTCCATCTTCTTTGAACTAAAATGTCATCTATTTATTTCTTGGTCTTCACATCGGGTGATATCTATGTAAAGTCTTCTTGGATGTTGTCTAAAAGGTGTGCTAGCGATCATTAGGTCATTTTCCATGCAAATCGCCATTAGATTGTCACCTGTCTCATTTCTATGTCCTATGCTAAATTTCCCTACAACATTTCTTTCATTTTCTGTTTTTTCTGTCCCAATCTTTGCATTAAAATCCCCATTATTAATACAATATCATTTTTCCGTACCTGTTCTATCGTCTTTTGCAGTGTGTTATAAGTCTCTCCTATTCTTATTTCCTCTTATTCTGCTACTGATGTAGGTCCATATATCTGGATAACTGATACATTTCTAGAAGTGCCCTTAAGTCCGATAGTGAGGATTCTATCACTTACTGTCTTGTAACACAGTAATGCTTTTGATATTAATTTGTCCAAGTAAACAGCCAGTGACAAAACAAACAAGGCAGCTGAAATATGTATCAATGAGGAAAAAATGGAAGAAGTGGAGGGTTTTGAATATCTTGGATCACTGCTAACTAATAATGGAGATACAATGACAGAAAATAAAAGGAGGACATCTGTCACTCTTCAGAAAGTAAAACAAATAAAGAAGCTGTGGAGAGGAAGAGACAGAAGTGCAAAAATAATATTTTTAAGGGCATGCATCTTTCCCATCGCAACATATGCCCGTGAGACCTGTACACTTAACAAAACAGCTGAGAAACACATAAATCCATTTGAATGTAAATGCTACAGAAGAGTTCTTCAAATATCATGGTCACAAAAAAGAACAAATATATCCATACTACAAGAACCTAATACTGAAGGAAGCTGGCTAGTAAAGATGATTAAAAAGAGAAAACTTAAATATTTTGGAAACATTAAACGTCATGATAATCTAGAGAAAGTCGTCTTGGAAGTGTACATAATGGGAACAATAAAGAGAAGAAGATCAAGGCGAAGATGGCTGCAAGACATCGTTGATGATCTGCATATGGATGCATCAGCATCAGGCCATCTTGCTCACAACCAAGAGACCTACACGAGTGCTGTTAGGGAGGCAAAGTTCCACAAGGGACATGCAAATGAATGAATGAAAACAGCCACTCTATTATTGCATCCTAATTCCTCACCAGAGTATATAAAGATATTATCATTCTCTCTCTTGAAGTGTCCTAAATCTTTCCATCGATGTTCGCAGATTCCCAAAAAATGTGTCCCCCTTCTTTTCATCTCGTCATCTATTATTTGATACTTTCCCTCATACATACTTCTTATATTCCATGTTCCTAGTTTTATTTTTAGTTTAATGCAGGGGTTTTCCTTGGTATCACCGTCAGGATTTTGTCCGTCATCACAATTACTAGTACTGACCTCTGTCTCACACTCTTCCCCAGTGTTAAAATTAGATCTATCTGGCCTGGGGGCCTCACCACCAGATCTTTTTCCTATTTGACTTTCCATGTTGTTGTTTGGGTTTCTTGGTATATTTCCAGAAGATAGTTTACCATTGCTTTCCTTCCGGGCAGTGACTGTACTAGTCAGTGATCGTAGCCATTGTCCCTACATTGAGATCATCTGCTTACCATCATAGAATGGTGACCATAACCAACATTATCTGTCAGCTGCTCTCCCATTCCATCCACCACCTGCTCCCATGGCTTCACATCACCCTGATCGGGGCCTATACGTGTACTCCACCTTGCCCAGTGGTGTCCAGTATACTGACAGAGGTATCCATACTATAAGAACTTAATATTAAAGAAGATTGTCTTAAAAGGAAGATTAAACAAAGGAAACTTCAATTTTTAATGCTTCTCATGACATTGTCATTGTATATTGAAAATAGATTAGAAGAGAGGACATACTCTTTCCTTACTCCTCGTTTTATCTTTAGATACTTATCTATGTTACTTGTAACTCTTATTGCTGTCATATGATTTCAATACATAATAATTCTTATACTTTTACCTTCTATATGAAATTTTTCAAACATTCATATCTTCATGTCTAACTCTGTCAAATGTTTTCGTGTAATCAAATAAGGTAATCCTGCCATATCTTAGAGGCACACAGGGATATATTGTTAGTCCCCATAAAAAAAGCAGAAGTATAAATCTTTGTTTACCTTCTTGTTTAACTTCCTATTTACCTCCTTGTTTACCTCTTTGTTTACCTAGAGATCGTTCTGATATTGATCTTAATATAAAACAAGAAAAAACAAATAAATTTTCCCATAACAAAACTACATTGTTACTCTGCCATTTCTGTCTTCGTCTTATTTCATATTCTCAAGTTAGTGATACTCAAGGTAATTTTGTGATATGACTTGTGAAATCTCGCCATTAAACTAATTGTGCAATATTGATCACATTTCCAGCTTTTACGGAATTGCAATGATATGAACAGATCTGCTGATGTGGTTTCTGTGTGGCAGAACATCTTTACGAGTCAAGTTACTTTTGCTTTGACGATATGTTCAAATGCCGTGGTCATTTCCTTGCGAAGGTATCTGCTTCAGGTACGCTCTTGGCGTGCATTTGTTTACTATGACAAGTTCTAAAGCAAAATGACGTGTCGAGGAAATCCTGGCAATATTTAACATACCCATTACTTCTGTTTGCTCTCTCTTCTCGTCCTCATTAATTCCAGAATGTCCTCATTCGTGCAACTTTTCTTTGGTCTGCCTCTGTCCTTTTTTGAATTGATGCCTCTAATACTTTATCAAATGATTCTTTTAAGGTTTCTCATTTATCATTTAAGTCTTGAAGTAATATTTCGAAATACCTGTTTCTAACTCGTGTATTGAATTTCTTTATTTGTTTCTCTTTCATCCATATTTTATTTGTTTCTCTTTCATCCATTTTTTTTTTCTCTTTCATCCATATTTTATTTGTTTCTCTTTCATCCATATTTCTTTGAGATGACCATCACTTCAGTCTTCTTTTTATTCAGGCTGAGACCTTTACATTTACTTTCACGAACCACGATGCCCAGAAGAGCCTGTAGCTGACCTTCACTTTTAGCAATCAAATCTGTGTCGTCTCCATATCTTAAGTTGTTAAGGGTGTACCCGCCAATTTATATTCCTGGCAAGCTCTCTATATTTCTCATTATGTTTTCGCTGTACAAGGAGAAGAGGTCAGGAGATAGAACACTTATTTATACTAGACTAAATGTTCAACAATTTATGCCAAACTAAATGTTCACCAATTTATGCCAAACTGAATGTTCATTTATTTATGCTACACTAAATGTTCACTTATTTATGCTAGACTAAATGTTCATTTATTTATGCTAGAGTAAAGTATTATTAAGCTAACAAAAATAATCTAATATCTGCTTAAAAGAAAGACCTACAATTTTGATTGATATTCCATTTGCCATTAATGCATTTAAAAATGCATTTTGTGCTCGACTTTTATTCTTGGAGGTGGCCAAAAATGATAAGTCTATATTTTTAATCTATTTATCTTGATTTGTCTGTTGAGTTGTTTTTGTATGTGACCCTGGAAAATGATTTTCGCAAAATATTGCTTTGTCGTATGTTCTTCATTTGTAAGGATTCATCTTACTTTCTGCCATTCTGGTTTCTACCCCACGTTCCGTCGCTCCTTCTACCTTTGTTTTTGGTGAAACTGAGCCATACACCTACATCTACTTTTATTGCTAGAACCATACACCTCCATCTACTTTTATTGCTAGAACCATACACCTCCATCTACTTTTATTGCTAGAACCATACACCTCCATCTACTTTTGTTACTAAAACCATACAACTCCATCTACTTTTATTGCTAGAACCATACACCTCCATTTACTTTTATTACTAAAACCATACACCTCCATCTACTTTTATTACTAAAACCATACACCTCCATCTACTTTTACTACTAGAACCATACACCTCCATCTACCTTTATTACTAGAACCATACAATTCCATCTAATTTTATTACTAAAACCATACAATCTACTTTTATTACTAGAACCATACACATAAATCATCATCATCATCATCATCAGCATCATCATCATTATCATCAGGTGCCGTACCGACTGGCGTTGGCTATTTGCTTCTTCAGAGTACACGATCCTTCATGCAGCCAATCAACTCAGTTTGTGATCTCCTCTCACACCATCCTGTCAGACTGTCCAGTATCATTTCTCTTGGTCTTCCTCTTGATTTTCTTCCTTCTATTTTTCCTGTTGTTATAATATTTTCAATGCCCCCTCTTCTCATTGCATGTCCTATGAAAGTACATTGTCTCTCTCTCATCTTTTTGACAAGATTTTTTTGTCTCTCCAGCTCTTCTCCTACAGTCTTCATTAGTTATTTTTGCTGTCCAGGGGATTCGCAACATTCTTCTAATAAACCACATTTCTGCTGCTTCTAATGATTTTTGTGCAGACCTGCCTATTGTCCATAATTCACTTCCATATAACAAGATAGGTTCAATATAGCATTTTAGAACTCGTTTTCTAACATTCATTGATAAGGATGTGTTGGTTAATATGTTTCTCATTCTCTGAAATGCAGTCTTTGCTTGGCCTATTCTGTTCCTAATTTCTGTTCTGCATTTCCCATCCGAAGTTATTACTGCTCCAAGGTATTTGAATTTCTGCACCTGCTTTAGAATAGTTCCGTTTAGTTTTATATGCATGTTGGTAGATTCTATTTCTTAGATATAACTATAGTCTCTGTCTTTTTGATGTTCAAAGTAAGGCCTTTCTGTTCACTTTCTTTAGCCACTTTATCCAAGAGATTTTGCAGGTCTTGTTGGTTCTCAGTTATCAGTACTGTGTCGTCAGCATACCGAAAGTTGTTAATATTGTATCCTCCAATTTTTATGCCTGGTTCTGTGATGATCGTTCTTAGAACATTCTCTCTGTACAGAGAAAAAAGGTCTGGAGATAGTACACATCCTTGTCACACCCCTTGTTTTATCGGTTGATATTTTCCAGTTCTATTTTCAACTCGAATTGCTGCTTCTTGCTGCGAGTATAAATATTTTAGAATCCTCAGGTCTTTGCGATCTATTCTGATGTCTTGAAGCTTTTAAATAATTTCATTATGTTTCACATTGTCGAATGATCTGTGTAATCAATGAAGCATAAGTAAAGATCTTTCTGTACTTCTAAAGCTCTTTCTGTTAATGTTCGTAAAGTAAAGCATAAATGGCATTGTGTGTTCCCTTTCCTTCAACAAATCCAAACTGATCATCTGCTATTTCCTTTTTTATCTTTTTCCTTGTTCTTCTCTTAATTATTCTGAGTAGTAGCTTCGTTATGTGACATGAGAGGCTGATTGTCCGGATACACCTCCATCTACGTTTATTACTAGAACTATACACCTCAGTCTACTTTTATTGCTAGAACCACACACCTCCATCTACTTTTCTTACTAGAACTACACACCTCCATCTACTTTTTTTAATAGAACCACACATCTCCATCTACTTTTACTACTAGAACCATACACCTCCATCGACTTTTATTTCTAGAACTATACACCTCCATCGACTTTTATTTCTAGAACTATACACTTCCTTCTACTGTTATTACTAGAACCATACACCTCCGTCTACTTCTATTATTAGAAACATACACCTCCGTCTACTTCTATTACTAGAACTATACACCTCCATCGACTTTTATTACCTGAACTATACAGCTCCACCTACTTTTATTACTAGAACCATACACCTCCGTCTACTTCATTTATTAGAAACATACATCTCCGTCTACTTCTATTATTAGAACCATACATCTCCGTCTACTTCTATTATTAGAAACATACATCTCCGTCTACTTCTATTATTAGAAACATACATCTCCGTCTACTTCTATTATTAGAAACATACACCTCCGTCTACTTCTATTATTAGAAACATACACCTCCGTCTACTTCTATTACTAGAACTATACACCTCCATCGACTTTTATTACCTGAACTATACAGCTCCACCTACTTTTATTACTAGAACCATACACCTCCGTCTACTTCATTTATTAGAAACATACATCTCCGTCTACTTCTATTATTAGAACCATACATCTCCGTCTACTTCTATTATTAGAAACATACATCTCCGTCTACTTCTATTATTAGAAACATACATCTCCGTCTACTTCTATTATTAGAAACATACATCTCCGTCTACTTCTATTATTAGAAACATACATCTCCGTCTACTTCTATTACTAGAACCATACACCTCCGTCTACTTCTATTATTAGAAACATACATCTCCGTCTACTTCTGTTATTAGAACCATACACCTCCGTCTACTTCTATTATTAGAAACATACACCTCCGTCTACTTCTATTATTAGAAACATACATCTCCTTATGTTTAGAGGGGTAGGGGTATTTCCCATCAAAGGGAAGTAAGGCGCTTCCTTAATTCTGTCACTTTACGGGACACCCTTGGGCAAGGTGGAGTACCCGTATAGCCCCCCCCCCCCCGATCAGGGTGACATGAAGCCATGGGAGCAGGTGGTGGATGGAATGGGAGAGCAGCCGACAGATAATGTTGGTTACGGTCACCATTCTATGATGGTAGGCAGATGATCTCAGTGTAGGGACAATGGCTACGATCACTGCCCAGAAGTAAAACAATGGTAAACTATCTTCTGGAAATATATCCAGAAACCCAAACAGCAACATGGAAAGTCAAATAGGAAAAAGATCTGGTGGTGAGTCCCCCAGACCAGATAGATCTAATTTTAACACTGGGGAAGAGTGTGAGACAGAGGTCAGTACTAGTAATTGTGATGACGGACACAATCCTGACAGTGTTACCAAGGAAAACTGCTGCATCAAACTAGAAAGAAAAATAAGAGTAGGAACATGGAATGTAAGAAGTATGTATGAGTGAAAGTATCAAATAATAAGTGACGAGATGAAAAGAATGAGGATACACATTTTCGGAATGTGCAAACATCGATGGAAAGGATCAGGACATTTTAAGAGCGAGAATGATAATATCTTTATATACTCTGGTGGAGAATTAGGAGGAAAGAATGGAGTGGCTTTTTACTTCGACAAATCAACATGAAAAGCATTACTAGGTTACAATCCAGTAAGTGATAGAATCCTCACTGTCAGACTTAAGGGCACTTCTAGAAATGTAACAATCATCCAGATATATGCACCTACATCAGCAGCAGAAGAAGAGGAAGTAGAAGATTTTTATAATACACTGCAAACGACGATAGACCAGGTACGGAAAAATGATATTGTATTAATAATGGGGGGGGGGGGGTTAATGCAAAGATTGGTACAGAAAGAGCAGAAGATGAAGGACACGTTGTAAGGAAATTTAGAATAGGACATAGAAATGAGGCAGGTGACAATCTAATGGCTTTTTGCATGGAAAATCAGCTAATGATTGCTAAAATACTTTTTAAACAACATCCAAGAAGACTTTACACGTAGGAAAACCAAGAATCAAATAGATTACATTTTAGTGCAAAGAAAGTGGAGGTCAAGTATAACATCAGCAAAAACTTTACCAGGTGCCGACTGTGACACGGACCATGAGTTATTAATAGCAGACATGAAGATAAAGATAAAAAAGACAATTACGGGATCAAGACTACGCCGCTTTGATCTTACAAATATACCAGAACAATATGGTATAGAAATGAAGAACTGTTTCGAAATTCTGACGGCTGTACAGGAGGAGATGACATCAGATGAATCGGCTACACAGACCAGAGATATTTTAATAACAACAGCTAAAGACGTGGTTCCAGTAAAGAAAATACAAAAGAATAGATGGATTACAGCAGGTACACTAGAACTGATAAAACAACGTAGAGAAATGAAGACGCAGTGGAAAGTGGCAAACATCAACAAAGAGGAATATAAATCTTTAACAAAAGAAGTATGAAGAAACATAAAAAAAGACAAAAACCAATACATACAAGATTGTATCAGAAGTGTGGAAGAGATAGTGAAATGTTTAAAGAAATGAAGACATTGATGAGAAATGTCACACCTAAGCTAAATGTAATTTGTGATGAGATGGAAAGACCTTGACAGAGACAGAGGAAATTCTAGAAAGATGGAAGGAATATTGCAGAGGAATGTATAAAACAACTGACTGTGGAAACAGAAACCAACAGTGTGAATTATTATTGGAGGAGAAAGAACCCGAACCAAAACATGAAGAAATTTTATGGGCAATAAAGAATCTGAAAATGGTAAATCACCGGGATGTGATGAGATAATGGCTGAATTTATTAAAGCAGGAGGAAAGGAATGTGGAACAATCTATCATGCACTATGTAAAAAGATATGGCATTCAGGTATTTGGCCAAAAGAATGGAAAAGAACTGTATTCATATCACTCCCAAAAAAGGGTAACCTGAAATTATGCACAAACTACAGAACTGTTTCCCTAATTAGTCATGCCAGTAAAATTATGTTAAAAATCATAATGGGTAGACTTCGTAAGAAAATAGAAGAAGAAGTCAATATGGTCCAAGTTGGTTTCAGGCAAGAAAGAGGATCAAGAGATCATATATTCAATATAAGATTAATAATAGAGAAATGCAGAGAGTTTAATGTGAATCTATATTTAGCCTTTATATACTACTCAAAGGCATTTGACTGTGTACAACACCAGAAACTTTGGGAAAAAAAAGGAAAAAAATGGGTTTTCCAACACATTTGATACAATTAACATCACTGCTGTATCTAGACCAACAAGCAGCAGTAAGAATAAATGGTTAAACAACAACTTGGTTTGACATAAAACAAAGGGGTCCGTCAGGGGTGCATATTGTCGCCTTACTTATTTAACTTGTTCACTGAAAATATAATGAGGAATGTTAGAGAAGATGTAGACAAAGAATATTACGATGCCATAACAATTGAGGGTTATGAAATACCACAAATTAGATATGCTGATGACACACTATTATTGTCCACAACACAAAAAGGAGTGGAAAAACTATTTATGTCAGTCTGTAAGAACAGCGAAGAGCAAAACCTGTATCTTAATGCGAAGAGAACTAAATTGATGACAACTGACAAAACAAAGGAGGCAGCTGAATGAGGAAAAACTGAAAGAAGTGGAGAGTTTTGAATATCTTGGATCACTACTAACTAATGATGGAGATACAATGAGGGAATTTAAAAGGAGGAAATCTATCTCTCTTCGTAAGGTAAAACAACTAAAGAATCTGTGGAGAGGAAGAGACAGAAGTGCAAAAATAATATTTTTAAGGGCATGCATCTTTCCCATCGCAACATATGCCTGTGAGACCTGTACACTTAACAAAACAGCTGAGAAACATATAAATCCATTTGAATGTAAATGCTACAGATGATTCTTCAAATACCATCTACGCAAAAAAGAACAAATATCCATACAATAAGAACTTAATATTGAAGAAGGCTGGCTAGTAAAGGGGATTAAAGAGAGAAAACGTAAATAATTTGGAAATATTAAACGTCATGATAATCTAGAGAAAACCGTCTTGGAAGTGTACATAATGGGAAAAAGAAAGAGAAGAAGACCAAGACGAAGATGGCTGCAAGACATCGTTGATGATCTGCAAATGGATGCATCAGCATCAGGCCATCTTGCTCACAACCAAGAGTCCTACAGGAGTGCTGTTAGGGAGGCAAAGTTCCGCAAGGGACATGCAAATGAATGAATGAATGAATGAGCACACCTTCATCTACTTACCAGAATTATACACCTCCATCTACTTTCATTACAAGAACCAGTTTTACTGCTGTCGTAATTTCTCCTATCTCTCACACAAAGTTGTAGAAAATATGGAGAGATTAGGATATTTTTAAAAATCTACAATAATATCAGATTTAGTTTTACTTGATGTGCTACTTATCTTTGAATGTATTGCTTTTATTTATGCAGAATATTTGTGTCTGAATGTATTGTTTTTCTTTATGCACAACATTTATGTTTGAAAGTATTGTTTTTCTTTATACACAATATTCATGTTTTAATGAAGTGTTTTTCCTTATACACAATATTATTTTTTGAATGATGTGTTTTTCTGTATGCACCATATTTATGTTTGAATGTATTGTTTTTCTTTATATACAATATTTATGTTTGATTGTATTGCTTTTATTTATGCACATTATTTATGTTTGAATGTATTGTTTTTCTTTATGTACAATATTTATGTTTGAATGTATTGCTTTTATTTATGTAGAATTTTTATGTTTGAATGTATTGTTTTTCTTTATGCACATTATTTATATCTGAATGTACTGTTTTTATTTATGTATAATATTTTTATTTGAATGTATATGTTTTATTTATGCACAATATTTATGTTTGAATGTATTGCTTTTATTTATGCACAATATTTAGCCCAGCAGATAGTGAAGACTTCAGTGTTTTATATCCTTAACAAACCGCCTAAACTTGACCTAGTGTAAATAGATTCAGGTCAATTTAATATCCACTGACCAGTCTCACGCAATCTCAAAACAGTAATCAATTAAAAAAACATATGGGCCAGTGAGGTCGAAAGATGCAACGCCACACTGCACTATTACCCTGAATATGCTCTGTAATCTCGCTGGTCAGTTGAAAGTCCAAAATGACTGTAGGAGAAACAACTCCATAGTGAACGAGGAACAAAATGCTGTGGCCTTGCATCATTCGGCGTCATTGGCCTATACGTTTTTTGAAGACCAAGACAGGCGTCCTCTTACTGTTAACAGCGATCACTAAGTGCAGATGCTAACTGAATACTTCCTTCCAAAGTTGGCCAATAGAAATAAGAGACTAATATGGTTACAGCAAGATGGAACAACTGCCTACACAGCCCGTAAGTCCATGGCCACGCTGCGACAAACACTTCATAGCCGTCTTATTTTCAGATCTGGGGAAATTCATCGGCCGGCAAGGTCACCGGATTTATCGGCCGCAGACTTCTTTTTTGTGGGGGGTGGGGGGTGCGGGGGTACCTCAAGAACACTGTGTATGCTAGTCGACCACAGTTAGTTGCAGACCTAAAAGATCGAATCTGACACTCCATTCAACATATCCCTTTGAACATGTTAAATGGTGTTATGCAGGAATTTTTAATGTATCAAATGTAATGGCGGGCATCTAGCCGGCGTAATTTCCAAACCTAAATATGATTGTGAGTAATAATAAAATTACCCACTTTTCCGAGTTTTTACCCAAAACATGTCTGCCGTTTAATCTATTTTCCATTTCTAAAATCTGGCTATGCTTTATGCTGGACCCTGTATGATAATTATAATCACGAAGACAGAACAACCTACTACTTACATGACACTTATAATCACGAAGACAGAACAACCTACTACTTACATGACACTTAAAATTACCGAAGACAGAACAACCTACTACTTACATGACACTTATAATCACGAAGACAGAACAACCTACTACTTACATGACACTTAAAATTACCGAAGACAGAACAACCTACTACTTACATGACACTTAAAATTACCAAAGACAGAACAACCTACTACTTACATGACACTTAAAATTACCGAAGACAGAACAACCTACTACTTACATGACACTTAAAATTACCGAAGACAGAACAACCTACTACTTACATGACACTTAAAATTACCGAAGACAGAACAACCTACTACTTACATGACACTTAAAATTACCGAAGACAGAACAACCTACTACTTACATGACACTTATAATCACGAAGACAGAACAACCTAGTACTTACATGACACTTAAAATTACCGAAGACAGAACAACCTACTACTTACATGACACTTAAAATTACCAAAGACAGAACAACCTACTACTTACATGACACTTAGAATTACCGAAGACAGAACAACCTACTACTTATATAATCACAGACAACAGAACAACCTACTGTTTATATGACATATATAACTACAGAAGACAGAACAACCTTCTACTTATATGACATATATAATCACAGAACACAGAACAACCTTCTACTTATATGACATATATAATCACATGACACAGAACAACCTACTACTTACATGACATATATAATCACATAACACAGAACAAACTACTACTTATATGACATATATAATCACAGAACACAGAACAACCTTCTACCTCTATGACATATATAATCACAGACGATAGAACAACCTACTGCTTATATGACATGTATAATCACATAACACAGAACAACCTTCTACTTATATGACATATATAATCACAGACGATAGAACAACCTACTGCTTATATGACATATATAATCACAGACGATAGAACAATCTACTGCTTATATGACATATATAACCACAGAAGATAGAATAACCTAATACTTATATGACATATATAACTCAAGAAGATAGAACAATCTACTGCTTATATGACATGTATAACTACAGAAGACAGAACAACCTTCTACTTATATGACATATATAATCACAGAACACAGAACAACCTTCTACTTATATGACATATATAATCACAGGACACAGAACAACCTACTACTTACATGACATATATAATCACAGAACACAGAACAAACTACTACTTATATGACATATATAATCACAGAACACAGAACAACCTTCTACTTATATGACATATATAATCACAGACGATAGAACAACCTACTGCTTATATGACATGTATAATCACATAACACAGAACAACCTTCTACTTATATGACATATATAATCACAAACGATAGAACAACCTACTGCTTATATGACATATATAATCACAGACGATAGAACAACCTACTGCTTATATGACATATATAACCACAGAAGATAGAACAACGTAATACTTATATGACATATATAACTCAAGAAGATAGAACAATCTACTTCTTATATGACATATATAACCACAGAAGATAGAACAGCCTACTACTTATATGACATATATAATCACAGAACACAGAACAACATAGTACCTATATGACATATGCAATTGCAGAAGACGGAACAACCTACAACTTATATGACATATACAACAAAATAAGAAAAGAAACAGCTTTGTCTTATATAGAGTTTATTTATAGGACTGAAAATTAAAAAAAAAGATAACATAAGCAACAGACATCTTACACATAACAAAGCACATATACGTAGTATCAAATCAACTATATAATTAAATAAACCTGTAAGTAGTTGTGTATCTCATCCTTGATGATGTCACATCGCAAGTGATAAAATAACATAAATTAGTAACTGGCCATTGTAGTTCATCCTAAGTGTGGTAGTGATGCTTCACATTTTCAGAACATATTAATTAGTTAAGAAGGGGACATCGTCCATGCACTCCGGAAAAATTCACAGTTGCTCCGATCTCTTTTTCAATATCTCCTTCAACGTACAGTAACTGGTTACACTCGTTGTTTGGTGACTGACCTTCCGTCTATAGCTCTTTGTTACACTCGTTGTTTGGTGACTGACCTTCCGTCTATAGCTCTTTGTTACACTCGTTGTTTGGTGACTGACCTTCCGTCTATAGCTCTTGGTTACACTCGTTGTTTGGTGACTGACCTTCTGTTTAGAGCTCTTGGTTACTCTCGTTGTTTGGTGACTGACCTTCTGTTTAGAGCTCTTGGTTACTCGTTGTTTGGTGACTGACCTTCTGTTTAGAGCTCTTGGTTACTCGTTGTTTGGTGACTGACCTTCTGTTTAGAGCTCTTGGTTACTCGTTGTTTGGTGACTGACCTTCTGTTTAGAGCTCTTGGTTACACTCGTTGTTTGGTGACTGACCTTCTGTTTAGAGCTCTTGGTTACTCGTTGTTTGGTGACTGACCTTCTGTTTAGAGCTCTTGGTTACTCGTTGTTTGGTGACTGACCTTCTGTTTAGAGCTCTTGGTTACTCGTTGTTTGGTGACTGACCTTCTGTTTAGAGCTCTTGGTTACACTCGTTGTTTGGTGACTGACCTTCTGTTTAGAGCTCTTGGTTACACTCGTTGTTTGGTGACTGACCTTCTGTTTAGAGCTCTTGGTTACACTCGTTGTTTGGTGACTGACCATTCGTAACAGAGGATGTAGAAAACCAACGTTTAAGTTAGAGAGAGATAACAGAGGATACATAAAACCAATGTCTAAGTCAGAGAGAGGTAACAGGGGATGTAGAAATCCAAAGTCTAAGTCACAGAGTGTTAGAAGAGGATGTAGAAAATTAACGTCTAAGTTAGAGACAGAGGTAACATAAGACATAGAAAACCAATGTCTAAGTCAGAGAGAGGTAACAGAGGATTAGAAAACTAATGTCTAAGTCAGAGAGGTAACAGAGAATGTAGAAAACTAAGTCAGGGAGAGGTAATAGAGGATGTAGAAAATCAGATCAGAGAGAGGTAACAGAGGATGTAGAAAACTAAGTCAGGGAGAGGTAATAGAGGATGTAGAAAATCAGATCAGAGAGAGGTAACAGAGGATGTAGAAAACTAAGTCAGGGAGAGGTAATAGAGGATGTAGAAAATCAGATCAGAGAGAGGTAACAGAGGATGGGGAAAACTAAAGTCTAAGTTAAAGAGAGGTAGCAGAGGATGTATAAAACTAAGTTAGAGAGAATGAATGAATGAATAATCTTTATTTTTCAAGGGTAAAGAATTGGGCACGCAGGGCCGTCTTACATGAGAGGTACCAGAAGATGTATAAAACTAAGTCAGAGAGAGGTAGCAGAAGATGTATAAAACTAAGTCAGAGAGAGGTAGCAGAAGATGTATAAAACTAAGTCAGAGAGAGGCAACAAATGATTTAGACAACTAAGTCAGAGCTATCTAATAGAGGATGTAGAACACTAAGTCAGCTAGCTTAGAGAGAGGTAACAGAGGATGTAGAAAACCAACGTCTAAGTCAGAAAGAGAGAGAGAAAGAGAGTTAACAGAGGATGTAGAAAAGTCTGAATCAGAGAGAGGTAACCAAGGATGTAGAAAACAAACATCTAATTCAGAGAGAGAGGTAACAGAGTATGTAGAAAACCAAAGTCTAAGTTAGAGAGAGGTAACAGAGGATGTAGAAAACTAACGTCTAAGTCAGAAAGAGGTAACAGAGGATGTAGAAAAGTTCATATCAGAGAGAGGTAACAAAGGATGTAGAAAACCAACGTCTAACTGAGAGAGAGATAGCAGAAGTTGTAAAGAAAGCAGCTGCTACTTGTCGTAAATTCTAAGAGAACATTTGGGTATGAGACTTGTTGTGTCAGAGAACTCATGCTCTGTCTCCTGACCATAAAGTTCTAAGAGAAGATTTCGGTTTGAGACTTATGTCAGAGAAACTCATGCTCTGTCTCCTGACCGTGGAAGTAGATCGTGTGTCACTTTGCCCTGATAACCTTGAGCGAGCCCAGATGGATCCCAGCTTCATGTCATCGATAATCACTGACGATGAAAGCTGGATGTGACCTGGAAACAAAGCTAAGGTCATCTCAAAGAAGAATGTGATCATCTCCTCTACCAAAGAAGGCACGATAAGTTACGTCCAGTGGATAGACTATGCTGAATGCATTCACAGACATTGATGGACCAGTTCATCATGAATAGTTCACTAGAGGCCAGACAGTGAATAAAGAATTCCACATAGCAGTCCTACAACGTCTCCGTGATGCTGTGCGCAGACATTGTTTTGTGAAGTGCCGTACCGGCAATTGGATCTTTCACTATGATAATGCCCCTGCACATCAGTCAATCAAATGGCGTGGTGCGTAGCGTAAGCGACCATTTTTTATAAGCTCCACAAATGACTTTTTCTATCCACACTGACAGTCCATCCAGTAACTTCTCTCTCTGTGCCTTCCTCCGTCATTTCTTCCCTCAATTTTTCCAGTTGCCACAGTGTGTTACAATTTTCCTTTTCGCAGGAAATGCCTTATAAATCTCGACTGTCTGCTTCTGATCTTTGCTATAATTTGCTTTTTAACTCCATCGTCTCTAAAGACTTCTTCACTGGTTTTATTGGCTGTCCATGGTACCTTCAACATCCTCCTTATCAAACACATTTCCATGGCCTCCATTTCTCGCTGTACTCTTTTATTCATGGACCATGCTTCGCGCCCATAAAACAAAATTGGCTCGATGTAACATTTAAGTACTCGGAATCTTGTTTCTGTTGATATGGATCTGTTGCACAAGATGTATCTCACTTTCTGGCATGCTGACTTGGCTTGAGCACGTCTGCTTTTTATTTCATTGTGACATTTCCACATCAGTTGTTATAATCGTTCCTAAGTACTTGAATCTATCAATTTGTTTCAGATTTGTGCCATAGATGGTAATGCTACATTTTGGTGGTATTCCTTTTTTCAAGATGACATCATTTCAGTCTTCTTTTTGTTCAGGCTGAGACCTTTACTTTTACTTTCACGAATCATGATGTCCAGAAGAGCCTGTAGCTCGCCTTCACTTTTAGAAAATCAGGACTGTGTCGTCCGCATATCTTTAGTTGTTAAGGTTGCACATGCCAATTGATATTCTTCTATATTTCTCATTATGTTTTCGCTGTACAGGGAGAAGAGGTCAGGAGATAGAACAAATCCTTGTCTCACTCCCAATTTTATGTCTTGGAATACTCCTATTTTGGTTCTCAACAATGATGATTGCTACCAACCTATTTGTTTGATGAGTTTCATATCTTTCCCATCTATGTTGATGTCTTCTAGCATTCTTATAATTTATGTGTGTCTCACTTTACTGAATGCTTTACAGTAGTCTGTATATGTAACATATAGCTGTATATGTGGCATACGTATATATGTAGCATATATATATACATATATGTATATATACATGTATATATTACATATACATGTATAAATACACATATGCTACATACCTGTAAATGTAGCATATACACGTACGTCCATCAAAACAAATGAATTTTTTTACGAAACGCCAAATTTCATTACTTCAACAGCCTCCATACCCACCTTACCTTTGTCCTTGCTACTTCGTCTTGTTCCCACATCTTAAGAAAGTTCTGAAAGGTTGGCGATTCCATGACGTTTAAGAGATTCAAACAAACGTGATGAGACAAAAGAGGATTACTTCATAAGTGACTTCCAGAGCTGCTTCCATAAATGACAGGAGTGCTGGAATAAGCGTATACAATTATAAGAAGACTGCTAGGAGACTACAACATGTTTACTCATTTAGTATATAATTACTGAAATTAAGAACTTAACCAAAGATAATAAATCTGCTTGCTGTGATGAAAATCGCCATCGCTGTCCAAAACAATGACTAAATACATCTATGTACTCGTCTAGGGTTATCATAATCCATGCCGCTATGTCCAGAACTTTGCTAATGTCTGATTGACTGGAACACATTGATCCTAACACTTTACGGAACATTAAAACCTCTTCCTGACATATTCCTCTCACAAATATGTTCATTATTTAGCTGAACCTTTGCTCAGTACGGGCTATTTTATTAAACCTAAACATCCACACTCAAAACCATTCAAACATGGCTACAATTCCAGACTACCAGTTCAGTCATTTTCCACCGGGGACCTCAAGTAAAGTTGCTAGGAGTCTTTTGTGCTCAAACACCAACATTTTCACCTGGAGTGCTACCTGCAGGCTTGATAAACATTTTCACCTGGAATGCCACCTGGTGGCTTGATAAACATTTTCATCTGAAATGCTACCTGGTGGTTTGACATTTTCACCTGGAATGCTACCTGCTGGCTTGATCAACATTTTCACATAGATTGCTTACCTGCTGGCTTGACCAACATTTTCACGTAAAATGTTACCTGCTATTTTGACCAACATTTTCAGGTGGAATGCTACCTGATGACTTGACCAACATTTTCACGTGGACTGCTACCTGCTGGCTTGACCAGCATTTTCATGTGGACTGCTACCTGGTGACTTGATAAAATTTTTCACGTGGAATGCTACCTGCTGGTTTGAAAGTTTCACCTGGAATGCTACCTGCTAGTTTGACTAACATTTTAATGTGGAATTCTACCCGCTGGTTTGAAATTTTCATATGGAATGCTACCTGATTGTTTGACCAACATTTTCACGGGGGATGGTACCTACTGGTTTGACCAATGTTTTCTCGTGGAGTGCTACCTGCTGGCTTGACCAATCCAGGTCAATCCACAACCTACAAAAGCTAAAGATGTAAGGTGAAACTGCAGAAGGGATCACATCTCAGATCACGTGGTTATTGAAGTTGAATGCCTGTTACAAATGAAATCCGTGGCGGTTGTGACAAGAGAACGAAGCAAAGATATATTTCTCTGAATGAAATTGCAAGGCTGGCCATGTTCTGTGCTGTGGGTAGATAAGACTAACAGTTACTTGGTACGTGAAGATCACTGGAGAAGGCAACGCCCCCATAACACAGATACGCTGTGATGGTGAATATAATTGACAAGATGAAGATATGCGAAGTGACATATCACATTTCACAGAACCACAAGAATAACAAGGTTTCCTGACAAAAACTAATGGTACCACCGTAGGAAACAAAAACAATCTTTCATAGCTTACATTTCTTACCTGTAATTCTAACTTCTAACGACTCAAGTCAACATTCCTTCGTAGAGCTCTCACTCATCCAAATCTATCGACTAATCTGCAGTTTCTCTGTCTACTCCAAAAGTCCAAGCAACGGTTTTCTGCTCGCTCGCCCATACACAAGACTCATAATTGACACGTGCAAGACGTTTTCTACTCCGGTTAGTTCTAACTAAGGGGAGGCTACATGAAAAATAATTAACTGCAACAAACGAGAAAGGGGAATTAAATCAGAAAAAAAATTAAGTAAAGTTATCTACGCTGTATTATATCCTGCTGTAGGGTGAAGTCGAAAGGTCGTCTGTATCCTGTGTTCTGAAGGAGGGTATAGGCATTTGTGGAAAACCCTTGCAGAAGCCCCATGTGCCCTGGGCACTTAAGGTTCAGAGAGAGAGAGAGAGATGTATATATATATATGTGTGTATATATATAATGTCACACAATTATAATATTATTAATATATAAAATAAATAATTAATATTAATATAAACATAATATTAATCTGTGCATAGAAGTATGTTTGTGGTGGAAATGAATTTCTTGTCGCTAGCACAGTACTGTTGTTGTTGTTGTTGTTGCTGTTGTTGTTGTAATTGTCTTATGTAATAGTTTCCCTCCCCTCCCCTCCCCCCCCCCCCCCCCCGGTCATCCCTCGTATTCCACAGAAAAGTTTTCAATCTATCAGTTTGTGAATGAAATGTATTAACTAGCTTTACATTAGGACAATTTCTTTAACTGTCTTATCGTAAATGTTGGTTATAATGAAGGAGGGACAACTGATCACAAGATGTCGATCATCCTATGTTGAGTATGGTGATCATCTTACGTTAAGTACGCTAATCATCCTACGTTGAGTACGCTAATCATCCTACGTTGAGTACGCTAATCATCCTACATTGAGTATGGTCATCATCTTACGTTGAGTATGGTGATCATCCTACTTTGAGTATGGTGATCATCCTACATTGAGTATGGTGATCATCTTACGTTGAGTATGGTGATCATCCTATATTGAGTATGGTGATCATCCTACGTTGAGTATGGTGATCATCTTACGTTGAGTATGGTCATCATCTTACGGAGACTATGGTCATCATCCTACGTTGAGTATAGTGATCATCCTACGTTAAGTATGGTGATCATCCTGCGCTGAGTACGCTAATCATCCTACGTTGAATATGGTGATAATTCTGGGGAGAGTATGGTGATCATTCTGTGGTGGGTATGGTGATCATCTTGTAGAGAGTACATGAACTACGAGCAAGTACAAAAGTGACGTCGCAATAAAGGAAGTACTAACTTAGACCAAGTGTCAAGAAATCTATACGCTGTGCGACTGGGGCAATTTCAACCAAACTTGATCAACAGAATCTGGACAATGCACCGTGGAGGTTAGATAACTCAGTGGGTTGCTGAGTCCACAACTGGGGACAATAAGGGGTGGAACAGGACCACAACCCATCTGAAACCCACCGATCCATGGCCATTATAGTACCATACTGGGGTGGCTATTATAGTACCGTACTGGGTGGCTATTATAGTACCGTGCTGGGTGGCTATTATAGTACCGTACTGGGGTGGCTATTGCTTAAAACCAACTCTACAACCAAGGATTTCCCTCCCAGGATATTATATGCCAGTCATGCATCACATCATATACATCCACATATCACAGAAAACATGAATACATATTGGTAGATATTGGTAAATATGTTTTCTGTGATGTGTGGATGTGTATGATGTCATCAATTATAATACATGAACATTTTATTATCCATTACATTACATGGAACATGGTAGACAAAGGCACATTACTTTACACAAATGCATTGCTTATAGAGAACATACAACACATATCATTGATATATATCAGGCATAATATCAGTAATGCAGTTACTCATAGCTATTGTAACTAATTAATAAACTAAAGCGACCGTGGCTATTCTGGTCTGAACCCCCCCCCCTCCAATCATGATCCACATTATACATCTCCGAGGCGTGCCAATGCACTTATGAATCTGCAACCTTCTGCGAAAGTACACCACACTCTCTTCCTGAAAATATTCCATGTGCCAGTGCACTATTTCAACTCACGGCTACCCTGCCTGTAACTCTCCTCCTACATTATGAAGTTCCCGTGTGCTAAACGAACTATTATCTCACTTCAATACATGAAATCCAGGTATGCTATCGTATTATTTATCTCACCTCAATACATGAAATCCAGGTGTGCTATCGTATTATTTATCTCACTCCAATACATGAAATCAAGGTTAGGGTTAGTTTAGCACTATTTTCAGTGTGACGTGCAAGATGGCGGACGTTTTTTAACGCTCTCACCGGCATGCAGAAATCAGCGGAATTCAGCTTGATCTGTCAAATATCCTGTACCGGGAGTAGATCATAAGGCTAACAGCTTTATCCTGAGACCTACATAAAGGTGACTCTAGATAGGAAAAAAAAAGCTATCGTTATGGAAACTTGCAAAGAAATGAACCGATCATCAGGGATGCCAACTCCGAAGAGCTCATTCGTCGGCCCCAAACATGTGACAAAGATTGGATTCTGGAATGTATGGCAGTACCAACAAAAACTACTCAGGTCATCAAATAAATGGAGAGATACCACCTAGACGTACTGGGCATCAATGAAATGCGATGGCCAGAAGCAGGTAAAATAATGGCGGAAAACAGTAAGTTAATAATACATTCAGGCAGAGCCAACGGTAAACATCAAGACGGGGTAGGTATTATTATGTCAAATGTAGCAGCAAAGAGCCTTGTAGAATGGGAACCAGTGAACAGTCGTATAATAAGAGCATGATACAACCTAAGACACGGAAGAATGACAATAATGCAGTGTTATGCACCCATGAACGATGCAGATGATGAGGGAAAAACGATTTCTATCATCAATTACAACAAATCATCAACAAAGTCCCTAAACACGGCATCCTAATTGCTATGGGAGTCTTCAACGCTAAAGTAGGGAAAGATAACACTGATGTTTAAAAAGTAATGGAGAAAGAAGGGACTGAAATGGTTAATCAGAACGGAGAAAGATTAATTGAAATATGCTTACAGAGGGCATGGTCACTGGAGGCACACTATCTCCACACAAAGAGATACATAAAACAATGTGGATATCTCCAGATGATAGAACTAGAAACCGGATAGATCATTTTTGTAATAGAAAGCAATACAGAACAGCTCTGGTAGATGTAAGGGCATATAGAGGTGCAGATTTCAACAGTGATCACAATCTGTGTATAGGGAAAATAAAACTAAAGATGAAAAGCCAACACAAGAAATCAATACACATAAAGATAAACAACCACAGCCTTCAAGAAGAAAATACTAACAGTAATTTCAATCATTAACTTGCCAATCATTCCACAACACCCAGTGAAGTAGAGGAGATAGGTATAGATGAGTTATGGAATTCTTACAGCACAGCCATAATCACAGCAGCAAAAGCAAGCGCTGGACTGAAAAAAAAAACAAATAGAAAAGCATGGATATCAGAAAACACATGGAAGTACATACATGAAAGATGAGCAGCCAAATGAGACATGTTGAATGTAAACAAATAACGTGGAAAAGATCTGGCGAAAACAACATACAAAGAAATAGACACGAAAATAAAAAGTTCAGCTAGAAGAGATAAAAGAGAATACATAGACAATATGGCGAAAGAGGCAGAAAAAGCAGCAAAAACAGGAGACAGCAAAACTTTATATAACATACAAAAGAGGCAAACAGGTACTATTACATCTAAAGAAAGACCAATCCTTAGCAAAACTGGAACCCTATTAACATCACGTAAAGATAAAAAGCAAAGATGGGCTGAACACTTCCAAGAAATACTTAATCGACCACACCCAAAAGAATTGTTAAACGTTGAAACCGACTTACCAGCCCCACAACTAAATGTCAACCTAGATGAAATTACATTGCATGAAATTGAAACAGCAGTGAATTTAATGGCTAACAACAAAGCTGCAGGTGAAGATGAAATAACACCTGAAATGTTTAAAAATATAAATAATGATGACATAAGACAGCTACAGAGAATGTTTAATAAGATTTCTCTCTCTCCATAAGATTCAGTGCTGATGCACTTCTTGTGGCACTGGTTGCTGCCTGGATCCGTAACACCAGGTACATGTCGAATCGTTTGGAATATTCACATAACTGACAACTTTTGGGCAGCACCCGTGCCCGTCAGTAGATCGATATTCAAAATAAATCACCACAATATATGAATATATAACATATATTTTCAGGCGGCTGGGCGAAGTCTCCATAACCAACAGACACAGACGAGGTCGAACTTCTCCACCAGTGTCTGCTCGCTTACACTCTCTCACCCACGCGTTCCTCGATATATATATATATATATATATATATATATATATATATATATATATATATATATATATGATCCTACACTTCCAGACCACGTGGCGAGTGACTCTTCTCCCCCACCTCCTACACTGGTGGGAAAAACCGAGTGGCCCCTCACAAATCCCTAGGAGCCCTGGGGGGGGGGGTGACTGGGTGATGGGGGCTTCGATCGATGCAAATAATAAACCACTGAACGAAGGGAAGTAAATCCTGTTATATTTATGCTTGCTTTGGATTGTCGGTTACGACGGATAAATGTCAGCCCAAACAAATCTTGTATCTTTCCAGTGACGTTAAACATCACATAGGGCTCGCAAGGTAGTTCGCCAATTTTTCCTGTCTTCGGCGATTCTTTCAACCTCCTCAAGGAATTTTATGCCTATTAATTAGGCCTCTCTTAACAATGTCCTCTTTAGACTTTCACGCGGTATTCCTCTTTTTCTTTGGCCTGTTGTGTTCCATGTGATAGCTTGTTTTGGGATCCTTTGAATGCTTCTTCTCATCACGTGACCAACATATGTCCATCTTCTTTTCCTGATTACACATGAGACTGGTTGTTGTTCAGTCATCTGTCTTATCTCTGCAGTGTTCTTGAATTCGTTCCACTTGATGCCGAGAATTTCCCTTAGGCATTTGTTTTCAAAAGAGTCTAATTTCTTGTCTATTTCTTTGGTTGTTTTCCAGCTTTCGCATACATAGATGAGGGTGAATATTACATTTTAATTGATAGTCTTAACTATATTTTTGTGCTTTTAACTTTTGAATGCCATAAGTTCTCAAAATTCTTGAAGATCAATGGTGTTTTTGCAATTCTTATTCTAACTTCCTTTCTGGTGTCACCATCCTGGTCTATGTAGCTGCCAAGGTATGCAAATTGATTGACTTCTTCAATATATGTCCCTTCTACGTGTATTTTTCCATTTTGATTAATGGGAATTTTCATTATTTTTGTATTTTCCTTGTTAATTTCAAGTCATATTTTGCTAGCCATTGAAGACAGGATATCTATTTTTTCTTGCATGGAATTCACATTGTTACTGATAAGAGTTATGTGAACAGCAAAATCAAGATCTTCTAGTTGGGTCCAATGTACCCAGTCAATACCTGTGTTGCCTGTGCAGCATTTTTTCATTATGAAGTCTATTGTAATCCCAAAAAGGAGATGCCGAACCTTTGGTACTGATAACGATTATGCATGGAGCAGATTTCTAATTCACGAAAGACACCCTATTGATGTCCACCTCAGCGTCCATTTTGAAAATGATCAGAGTGTTTATTACATAACAGAAACCGCCCATGCAGTGGTTGATCAGCCACCAACCACAATGGAGGGGAGGTAGGCTAGCGGTGGGGGTGCGATGGAGGTGACATTTACAAATCATCGAAAACGACCGATATTAGTGTCGAATCCATAGTTTTTGGGTCGCTGAGATGAATAGTGACACACTCGAAGCCGTTTATGTCCAAGTTCAGCCCTCATCGGCTTGGAGGGGAGGGGGGGGGGGGCTCGGGCTAGGGGTGGCATGAACTAAGCATCGAAAACGAGAAATATTAGTATCGAATCCATAGTTTTCGGTGTCGCTGAGATGAATAGTGATATTCCCGATGCCGTTTAAGTCCAAGTTCAGCCCACATCGTCATGTGGGGGGGGGGGGGGGGGGGATCGGGGGTTGGGAAATATATTGTCCAAACTGACTGAGATGAGTGTCGAATCCATAGTGTTCGACGTCGCTAAGCTGATTGGTGACAGTCCTGATGACAATTAAGACAAAGTTTAGTCGAATAAAACGAATAGAATTCTGTAAAACTGTCTGGAAGGTTGTGGAAATGAATAGAACTTTCGTGATTGGGATAAATAAATATCCGGACAACGTCGGGTACTCAGCTAGTGTGTACAATAACTAAAGTACTAACTTAGACAAAGTGTCAAGAAATATGTACAATAACTAAAGTACTAACTTAGACAAAGTGTCAAGAAATATGTACAATAACTGAAGTACTAACTTAGACAAAGTGTCAATAAATATGTACAATAACTAAAGTACTAACTTAGACAAAGTGTCAAGAAATATGTACACTAAAGAAAGTAATAACATAGAGCAAGTGTCAAGAAATATGCACAATAAATAAAGTACTAAATGAGACCAAATGTCAAGAAATATGCACAACTTTGGTTACAGATAGAGAACTAGGACCTTAACTTAAAATGATTATTACATTAAAAAAAAACACTAACCTGCGGTCAGACACTTGAAAAAGTAAAACCAGACTGTGATCAGTACATTTCAAAAGCTAATAACAGACTGAGATCAGGACATTTCAAAAGCTAATAACAGACTGAGATCAGGACATTTCAAAAGCTAATAACAGAATGTGGTCAGGACATTTCATGAAACAACACTAGCTTGTGGTCAGTACATAAAAAACATTTTTGAAAAAAAAAACAATACAGCTTGTATTATTCACTCGTATAAGTTCAAATCGTTGGCACTGAATACTAGAAGATATGAACTGTTGATCTTATTTGTGGTATAAATGTTCTTGTCTCACTAAAATAACTGATTTCAATGTTTGACATATTTTCTTATTTTCCAGTTCCCCGTCTGTGTTTGAAAAGAAAAATTTTAGGCTGTGTATAACATTAAAATATGTAATTATATTTGTTAAATATCAACAGAATTACAACTAAATCATCAGCCAAGGTATTAGTGCCAGCAATCATTTGAGCAATAATCAACAGTAATATTGGAAATAACGTCCCTGGTAATCCGGGCTTTAAAGAAAAGTTAAACAAAAAAAGCAACAAAAAGAGAGAAAAACTGACATGAAATATTCAAAACTATAATACAGAAGAACGTCATCAAAATCATCATAAAGATCAACATAATTAACAAAAAACCTCGCCAGCAAGAAATGACACACATAGAAATGAAACTAAACAATACAACAACATCTTTCAAATGGCTGCGGGCACATTTTTGTGACTACCTGTTCTGTAGAAATTGAAAATACCTGACAAACGCAGAGGAACCCAGCTGTGTCCTGGAAGATGGGCACTGCAATCAATGATTGCCTCTGTTAATCCGAGAGCAAAGTGTACTCTACATTGACACATTTAATAAAGAAATTATTTTTCAAACATATTAAGTTCTTTGTCATGGCTGGCTTTGTGTGCTCCAGCCTTTTCCAAAACGCCTTGGCAATCTTCTTCAGGCGTTCCTGTGCCATTAGCCGTACTTGTTACCAATCAATATCAGACGTCACGGGAATACGAACAATAACATAAAATGGGCCAGAGTGTAAGCGAAAAAAATGCGAAGTTCTTTGTATGGCTCGAATTATGGGATGAAAATAGAATAGAGAAGAACATGAATAGTCCAACTCTGCCATTATGTTTCGCTGACAATAACGTTATTGTCTAATTATTTCACCTTGAAAATCGATGTCTTCCTCTCAGACCGTTCATCTGTAGAGTAACATTTTATGTGTTAAATATAACATGAAGTGTCAAAAACAATGCCAACGTTTTCTTTGCTAAATATTCCACCGCAGGCAGATATAGGCCTTACCTGTAGTGTGCACGTCTCCTTGTGTGGTAAATCATTATCAGTTTCATGTAGTACTGATTCTCTTATGAGATGTCGATCAATGTAATTAAGTTCCAATTCAATCCCAGGACGAAAAAAGCAACAACTCACAAGACATCTGGGAGTCATGACCCAGATGGGCCCACCCCCCCCCCTTTAGAGTGTCATGAGTTTAATAGGGACGAAACACTTGTCTGACGGGGGGGGGGGGGTACTTCCTCTTATGATCTGAAGGAGTTGTGTTGTTGTTCCGCTCTCTACAGTAGAGAGTTTCCTGCACTTGATCTTTCACGTTTCGTTCTATGAATATCTGACACATCAAAATTGCTTTTTCCTCGAGCTGTTACTATACAAATATCACTTATTACAATGTAGCCCACAAAACAGACCAGGTTCTAACATACATACCAGATATAGGTGTCTGACACACATAGAAGCTTCTAACATACATACCAGATATAGGTGTCTGACACACATAGAAGCTTCTAACATATATACCAGGTATAGTTGTCTGACATGCATATCAGCTTCTAACATACATACGAGGCATAGTTGTCTGACACGCTCACCAGCTTCTACCATACATACCAGGTATTGTTATCTGATACGCTCACCAGCTTCTAACATACATACCAGGTATTGTTATCTGATACGCTCACCAGCTTCTAACATACATACCAGGTATTGTTATCTGATACGCTCACCAGCTTCTAACATACATACCAGGTATTGTTATCTGACACGCATACCAGCTTGTAACAAACATACCAGCGTCTAACATACATAACAGGTATAGTTATCTGACACACATACCAGCTTGTAACAAACATACCAGCGTCTAACATACATAACAGGTATAGTTATCTGACACACATACCATCTTCTAACAAACATGTCAGGTTTAGTTATCTAACACAAAAAAACAACGTTAATTCTATTTCTAAAATGTTTTGATCTGTCCTTCATAATTCACTAGTAACATTGTTTAATTTACCTAATGATTATTATTTTTTTCTTGTTAATCTCTGGCTGTAATCGTGCTGAAATATCTGTCAAGTGCATGTGTTGAGACTGACCTTGTCCAAACAATGTCTCAGTAACATCTCCAAGTGGCATTTAAAAATTATAGAACTGTCAAAGATGAAGTTTTTTGTCTTGATCCTCACAATCTCTTATATTATGAGCGATAATGACGTTTGCTAACCATATCTCCATTCTCATATTTTACATCTAATGGGAATGTTAAGATGACACGTCTTTAGAAAAAACTTTTTAAGTTCAAAGTAATCGTAAAGTAGGCAAAGTTAATACAAGTCAAAGATTTGGGCGTGTGAGTGGAGATGTGGTTAGTGAACTGCTCTCTCATTGCGAAGATCAGGGCGGGGGGGGGGGGGGTTCGAATCTTGCGGGAGGTGCCCCAGTCAGCCAGCTGTAGAAATGGGTACCTAGCTCTTTCTGGAGCTGTGCAAGGATGGCAGTCAGTCGTGATGCTGACCACATCACCCTCTAGTGTGCGACAGGTCAAGGAAAATATGGGATCTAACATTACATTAAGTAAAGACAAAAAGCAAAGATGGGCTGAACACTTCCAAGAAATACTTAATTGACCACACCCAAAAGAAGTGATAAACGCTGAAACCGACTTACCAGCCCCACAACTAAATGTCAGCCTAGATGAAATTACATTGCATGAAATTGAAACAGCAGTGAATTTAATGGCTAACAACAAAGCTGCAGGTGAAGATGAAATAACACCCGAAATTTTAAAAGCTATCAATAGTGACAACATGAGACAACTACAGATAATGTTTAATAAGATTTGGAAAGAAGAAAAGGTCCCTTCTAAATGGAAAAAAGGAATCATTGTTAAAATACCGAAACATTACAACCTTAACTACTGTAACAATCGGAGAGGAGTAACCTTAAAATCAGTTGTTTCAAAAGTATTTTGCAAGGTCATTTTGAATAGACTTAAAGATATAGTGGATACCGCAAAGAAAGAAGAACAAGCAGGATTTCTAAAAGGTAGAAGCTGTCTCGACCAGATCTTTACTCTCAGAATAATACTTGAAGAACATATTGAAAAGCAGAAACCATTAATACTGAACTTCATAGATTTTAAGAAGGCATTTGATAGCATACACAGAGATTCATTGTGGAGAATTTTAAGTCTATATGGAATACCATCTAACATTGTCAACATCATTAAGGACTTCTACAATGGATATGTTTGTGCAGTCAAAACAGATAAAAGGGATGACGACCGCAGTAAAACTGGTTAATATAAATAAGGCAGATAGAGGTGTATGGTGCAGTTTTACAAAGTGATGGAGGAAGTGAGCAAGGTGAGAAAAAAAAACGAATAAAAAGTATGAAATGTATAAATGAAAAACATACAACATCCGATATTTCGGCGTGAGCCTTATTCGAGGATACATACAAAACGAAATACAAACATATATAACTTATTTGAAGTCTTGCTCCGAGTGAGAAGCTGAAATGTGTGTGGAAGAAGGAGGAGGAAAAAAAACCACGCTACCTACAGACAAAAGATTCCCGATATAGCCAATCATAGCGAAGAAGCGGAGAGAGAGGAGGAGAACAAGTTTGAGAAAGGGGTTGGGGGAAGGCAATATAAACATGATAGCCGCTAGAGGTGTCGGGGGGGGGGGGAGGGGAGAGAAGGGAGAGAAAAGGGGACGCGGAGAGATAATGAATGAAAAACTTAAACACCTACAGGGAGGAAATATAGAACTGGTGAATAGGATAAGACCAATATGTTGGCAGAGAAAGAAATAGGATGGTAGTAGGGAGGGGTAGCATAGAGAAAGAAAGTAGAGTATAAAAAAAGCCAGTGGAAAAATAAAGAAGTTACAGAAAGCTGAAGACATTGTTAATTCCAGCTGGGTGGAGACAGCCAGTCTGGAAAATAAGGCGCTGTTCTAGGACCCTCCAAGATCGTACATCTGCGGAACAAGAGCGGATCGCACTAACCGAAATGTCCTGTTTGCCCCTGTGGTTACCAAGGTAAAAATGTTTAGCCACATGTGTCCAGGCCCTCTTAGAAATATCATTGAGATGCTGGCGAAATCGATCTCCTAACCATAAGCCAGTTTCCCCTATGTACTTCAAACCGCAACGTTTGCACATAATAACATAAATGACATTTCGTGAAGTGCAGGTGAAACCCTCCTGAACTGATAACATGGATTTAGGGAAAGAGATCTAGCTGGCCTCGACAACAAACGGACAAGTGTTACATCTACGGCGCCCACAACGTCTGGTACCATAAAAAGTGTCATCTGTCTTAAGATGACTACGAATTAAGATGTCTTTCCAGATCTCTTTCCCTAAATCCACGTTATCAGTACAGGAGGGTTTCACCTGTACTTCACGTAATGTCATTTATGTTATTATGTGCAAACGTTGCGGTTTGAAGTACATAGGGGAAACTGGCTTACGGTTAGGAGATCGATTTCGCCAGCATCTCAGTGATATTTCTAAGAGGGCCTGGACACCTGTGGCTAAACATTTTTGCCTTGGTAACCACAGGGGCAAACAGGACATTTCGGTTAGTGCGATCCGCTCTTGTTCCGCAGATGTACGATCTCGGAGGGTCCTAGAACAGCGCCTTATTTTCCAGACTGGCTGTCTCCACCCAGCTGGAATTAACAATGTCTTCAGCTTTCTGTAACTTCTTTATTTTTCCACTGGCCTTTTTTATACTCTACTTTCTTTCTCTATGTTACCCCTCCCTACTCCCATCCTATTTCCTTCTCTGCCAACATATTGGTCTTATCCTATTCACCAGTTCTACATTTCCTCCCTGTAGGTGTTTAAGTTCTTCATTCATTATCTCTCTGCGTCCCCTTTTCTCTCCCCTCTCTCCCCTCCCCCCCCCCCCGACACCTCTAGCGGCTATCATGTTTATATTGCCTTCCCCCAACCCCTTTCTCCCACTTGTTCTCCTCCTCTCTCTCCGCTTCTTCGCTATGATTGGCTATATCGGGAATCTTTTGTCTGTAGGCAGCGTGGTTTTTTTCCCTCCTCCTTCTTCCACACACATTTCAGCTTCTCACTCGGAGCAAGACTTCAAATAAGATATATATATTTGTATTTAGTTCTGTATGTATCCTCGAATAAGGCTCACGCCGAAATATCGGATGTTGTATGTTTTTCATTTATACATTCTCATACTTTATATTCATTTTTTTTCTCACCTTGCTCACTGCCTCCATCACTTTGTAAAACTGCACCATACACCTCTATCTACCATATTCAGTCAAAACAGAAGAAGGGATGAGTGAATGGTTCCAGATTGAAACAGGTCTCCTTTGCTTTTTGGAATTTCAGTAGACTTCATAATGAAACACTGCTGCATAGGTAACACAGGTATTGACTGAGTACATGGGACCCAACTAGAAGATCTTGATTTTGGTGATGACATAACTCCTGTTAGTAACAATATGAATTCCATGCAAATAAAAAAGATGTCCCGTCTTCACTGCCTAGCAAAATAGGACTTGAAATTAACAAGGAGAAAACAAAAATAATGAAACTTCCCGTTAATCAAAATGGAAAAATACATATACAAGGGACAGATACTGAACATGTAAATCAATTTGCATAACTTGGCAGCTACATAGACCAGGATGGTGACACCAGAAAGGAAGTTAGGATCAGAATTGCAAAAGCAGCATCGATCTTCAAGAATCTTGAGAACATATGGCATTCAAAATTATAAGCACAAAAACATAGTTAAGACTATTCAATTCAAATGTAATATCCACCCCCCTCATTTAATAGAAAAGAAATTAGACTCTTTTGAAAACAAATGCCTAAGGAAAATACTCGGCATCAAGTGGAACGAATTCAAGAACAAAGCAGAGATAAGACAGATGACTGAACAATAACCAATCTCATGTGTGAACAGCAAAAGGAGATGGACATATGTTGGTCACATGATGAGAAGAAACGATCAGAGAATTCCAAAACAAGCTATCAAGTGGAACACAACAGGCCAAAGAAAAAGAAGCAGACCGCGAGAAACTCTAAAGAGGACACTGTTAAGAGTGGCCAAATTAATAAGCATAAAATCCCTTCATGAGGTTGAAAGACTCGCCGAAGACAGGAAAAATTGGTGAACTACTTTGCGAGCCCTATGTGACGTTTAACGGCACGAGGAGGATATAAGATATAATTATATATATATATATATATAGTGTTCAAAAAACGAAATGCATAGCTTATATAAGGTTCATTTAGTATATATTATGAGAGACATTTTTCCCAAGTATCTCAAACCAAACAAAAAATTGTCACCAAGATATCAGGTCCATGATTTAGCTTGAATTTTGCTATTCTCGTGTGTAGTCAGAACGCAGTAGCTGCCCTTGCTAATCGCGCATTGTTTTACCATAAATCACGTTGCTTTTATGGAAAAGTCGTGATTTTTGTGGTGAGCACAACTCACGTACCACGCAAATGAAACCCTATAAAATGATGAGGTTACACAAACAAATTCAGTTAATTTTCAAGCAGAACATTAAGGTGCGTCTATCGCAAACTTTAGGAAACATTACTATTTGTCGCCTTCATGCAGGCGAAAGTCAAAGTCAGGTTGCCAGGCATATAAACATGCAGCAGAGTACTATCAGTCGAATTTGGCACCATTTCCAAGCCACTGGCTCAGCTGAAGACCGGCACCGCAGTGGACGACCCAGGGTGACAACAGCAGCTGATGATCGCTTTATTCTGGTTTATCTCATCAGAAACAGGTTTACAACAGCTTCCTCAAGTTCCCAGTCATTGCTTGCAGGACGTCGTGCGTCTGATCAAACTGTCCAGAATAGACTGCATGAAGTTGGACTGGTGGCAAAATGACCTCTCCGAGGTTCTGTCTTAAGGAGACGCCATCGCCAAAATCGACTTGTTTTAGCCAACCAGCATCGGTCCTGGACAACTGACAATCAATGGAGATGTGTCTAGTTTAGTGACGAATCTTCCTTTTTGTTGCACCGCCATATGCTGAGAAGGGTCTACTTTGGGCCAAATGAACGTTTTGCCCAAAATTGCGTTGATGAAGCTCCGCCGCACGGTGGTGGAGGTGTAATGGTATGGGGAATGATCAATTTCAACGGAAGGAGTCAACTGGTGCAGATTGACTGAGGCGTTGAATACGCAGCGATACATCAATGAAATTATTCGACCCTATGTCCTTTTATTTTTTGCTGCGCAAATGTCTGTGTTTCAACAGGACAACACCAGACCTCATTCTGCACGGTTCACCATACAGTTACTGACTGCCAACAATATTCTCACCCTTCCCTGGCCATCGCTGTCTCCAGACATGAATCTGATCGAGCACCTATGGGATGAGCTGCAAAGACGTGTTTGTCGCCGAAACGTTTCTCCAGCCAATCGTCGTGATCTGTGGCAGACACTCCAGGAAGAGTGGGCAGCCATCCCACAGTCGCATATCAGACATCTGATTGCATCTATGCCCAGGGGATGCCAGTCGCTGATCGATGCAAGCAGAGGCCATAAACCATATTATCTTGAGAATCCCTGGGACTAAGAAATTCTCATCACACAGAAGCAAGAAACTGTCAGTGAGTGTTTAAACCCAGAGTATTACGGTGTGCAGTTTGACAATTTTATTCATTCAGTTTCAAAAGAATATCAAATTTATGGCTAAAATTGGGTCATCAGTAGTTATGCTTTTCTTTTTTTGTGCGCAGTATATATGTATATACACAAACATTCTAGCAGTTTAGCTGGGGGATGCTTGGGTGACTAGAATGCAAGAAGAATGTAAGAAATGTTAGCTGAAACAGTGCACAACAATGTTACACAGAGTTTTAATTTAAAACGAGTATATATGAGCATGATAAAAAAATCCGTCAATCAGCTTTCACATCAAATTGACAATGGGTAGCGAACATATCAAAAATGCAACCAGGAAAAAAAAAATGAAAAGCACAAAGTGTACATCATAATGTTTTAAAATGCTTCGCTTCTTTTCTCCAGTCTCACGAAATTTCAAGCAGTAAAATCTGATTCATAATAATAAAAAAGGTACTAATGTGAATGTAGGAAAATTAATTTTTAAAAAACTCAAGTCAATCATTAACTTTTGATCTGTCTAATAATATCTACATTCAACTTCCTTTTTTTTCTCGTAGACAGTGAAATCCCTTACTTTAAATTAATTCAGAAAAAAAGGTTATTTTGTCCACTTAAAGAGAAAAAAATGGAGAGAAATTTAAAAAGAAAAATAAAATGGTTCACACAGCAAACAGAGGTTGCATATGCTGGTCTTTGCAAAGCTCACCAAACATTTAGTCCACACCAGCCCGCGATACAAATTGTGACATTATTGGTTGTAAGACGTTCGCCTCATTAATTATTCTTTAAATCTTTGAGACACACATCTCAAAAAGTTCACATAATAATAAATTATACGATTTATACACTATCATCATCATCATCATCATCATCATCATCATGTGCCGTGCAGACTGGCGTTGGCTATTATGCTTCTCCAGAGTATCCGATCATTTATGCAGGCCATCAGTTCAGTTGGTGATCTCCTCTCACACCATCCCGTCAGACTGTCCAGTATCATTTCTCTTGGTCTTCCTCTTGATCTTCTTCCTTCTGTTTTTCCTGTTGTTATAATATTTTCAATGCCCCCTCTTCTCATTACATGTCCTATGAAAGTACATTGTCTCTCTCTCATCTTTTTGACAAGGTTTTTGTCTCTCCAGTTTTTTTCATACATTCTTCTTCAGTTATTTTTGTTGTCCAGGGGATTCGCAACATTCTTCTAATAAACCACATTTCTGCTGCTTCCAATGATTTTTGTGCAGACTTGCCTATTGTCCATAATTCACTTCCATATAACAAGATAAGTTCAATATAACATTTTAGGACTCGTTTTCTAACATTCACTGATAAGGATGTGTTGGCTAATATGTTTCTCATTCTCTGGAATGATGCAGTCTTTGCTTGGCCTATTCTGTTCCTAATTTCTGTTCTGCATTTCCCATCTGAAGTTATTACTGCTCCAAGGTATTTGAATTTATGCAGTTCCGTTAATTTTATACTGCAAGCTGATGGATTCTGTTTCTTAGATATAACCATAGTCTCTGTCTTTTTGATGTTCAAAGTAAGGCCTTACTGTTCACTTTCTTTGGCCAATTTATCCAAGAGATTTTGCAGGTCTTGTTGGTTCTCAGCTATAAGTACTGTGTCGTCAGCATACCGAAGGTTGTTAATATTGTATCCTCCAATTTTTATGCCTGGTTCTGTGATGATCGTTCTTAGAATATTCTCGCTGTACAGAGAAAAAAAGGTCTGGAGATAGTACACATCCTTGTCATACCTCTTGTTTTATAGGTTGATATTTTCCAATTCTGTTTTAAACTCGAATTGCTGCTTCTTGCTGCAAGTATAGATGTTTTACTATCCTCAAGTCTTTGCCGTCTATATTGATGTCTTCATGCATTTTAATAATTTCGCTATGTTTCATTTTATCGAATGCATTGGTGTAACCAATGAAGCATAAGTAGAGATCTTTCCATACTTCTAAAGCTCTTTCTGTTATTTTTCGTAAAGCATAAATGGCATTGTGTGTTCCCTTTCCTTCAACAAATCCAAACTGTTCATCTGCTATTTCAATTTTTATCTTTCTACTTGTTCCTCTCATAATGATTCTCAGAAGTACCTTCGTTATGTCACATGAGAAGCTGATAGTACGGTGGTCATCGCATTCATTTGCAACTGATTTCTTTGGCAGTGCTATAAACGTGGATTTAATCAGGTCACTGGGAATATAACCACTGTTTTAATGTCATTCAGTAACTTGGTTATTATTTTTATTCCTGTCTCCTCTCGTGCCTCTATTTCTTCTATTGTTATATTATCAGGCCCAGTCGCTTTTCCTTTCTTCATGTGTTTGATGGCATCTATGATTTCATCTTCAAGTATTGGTAGTCCATCACAGTTTTCAGTATCTGGAGTTAATTCTGGTCTTTCTCCTCCATATAGCTCACCAATATACTCTGTCCACCTGTCCACAATGTCTTCTTTTCCCATTAACATTTGACCTTCTTTCTATTTCAGGGATTCTGTGGTATATTTGGTTTTCCTGCCTGTGAGTTCACTAATTCGTATGTGCATGTTTTTGCTGTCTTTATTATGAGAGTCCTCTAGCTGTCTGCACTGTTCATTTAACCACACTTCTTTTGCTTCTCTGCATTTGCGTCTTATTTCTTTATTTATCTTGCTGTATTTTTCCTCGTTGTTTTTACTCCTCCTCCTCTTGTCCATCAGTCCTAAGATGTCGTATTTTTTGTGGTATTATCTCCTTAACGGTTTCTTGGATAGAATCTCTTAACATTGCCCATTGTTCATCTGTACTATTTATATTTGGTATTGCATTATATCTATTTGTTGTAATAACTTTGTATTGTTCTCGCAGTTCTTGGTCATTTTTAAGGAGTTCTGTTATCAGTTTGATGTTTCTCACTTTTCTGTATGCTTTCTTTAGGTTTATTCTAATTTTTCCACAGAGTGTGTCATGGTCACTGTTGCAGTCAGCTCCTGGCATGGTTTTTGTTGTCAGTAATGCATTGCGGAATCGTTTGTTGATTAATATGTAGTCTATCTGGTTAAAAGTTTTTTTGTCTGGGATGCACCACATTGCCAGTCTTCAGGGATGTTGTTTAAACCAGGTGTTTCCTACAACCATGCTATGTATTCTTGCCCATTCATTTAATTTACAACCTCTGTCATTCCTCTCCCCCAATCCATAGTCACCAACGATGTCTGAAGTTCTTCCTTTACCAACTTTGGCATTAAAATCTCCCATGACTATGGTAACTTCATGTGACTGTGTGTGTTTTAGGGCTGTCTCTGTGTCATTATAAAATAGCTGTACATCTTCTTCAGAACTTTCAGATGTTGGAGCGTACACTTGTATACTATTTATGGTTATTGGTCGTCCTTTCAGTTGGGCTAGCAGGACTCGGTCCGAGATGTTCAAATATCCTACAATTGTCCTTGCTGTTTGTTCGTCAAATATCACTCCTCGTTCATGTTTCTCACTTCCTGAATATATTATTGTATATTTATCAGAGTATATCTTCCCTGTAGCTGTACATCCAACTTCACTCATTCCTAATATGTTGATCTTCATCCTTTCCATTTCCATCTTTACATTTTCTAATTTTCCAGCCTGGAATAAAGTTCTAACATTCCATGTTGCTATTTTAACTTGTTTGTTTTACCACCAGTAGCTTGATGACGATCTGGCCTCACCTGTGGCTCGTGAGCTGCCCTACCGGACGAGGATGTTTCAGAGGAACATCCATTAACGTCGTTCATGACAAATCTATTACTCTGAATAAGCATAATTGTTCTTGGGAACTACAACAGTGGTTTCCCGTTGCCTTCTGTCGGTTTGTGTACGGACTCTCCGCTAGTCTTTGGACTCCCTGTCCTACCCGCAAGGCAGCGGGAGCAGATGTTTTAAGGCGCCTCTTACCCGCCTAGTTTTCCTTTCACTGGGCACCTGAGGCACTTTATAGGAGTAGTAGAGCCACTTACTACCCCACTTCGCTCTCTGAGTCTACCGCCAGTTGATCCGCGCCTGCTTATTTGGACAACTCCTTATTCACAGGGATCCTCCATATCTGGAGGACTTTCACCATCCGCCACCTGTGACGCGCTGGGTTGCGGATGGTAGCCCCAGCTTTACCCCAGGTATATATTTATATTTTTATATTGGGTATATTTATAAACTACAAATATCGTTTCAAAGCATGGCTAAAGTCTTTTTTGGACCAAATGACATGGTCAAGGTTTCATATTAAAATAATAAAGCAGTGGAGTCTGATCGAACTTCCGGGATCTTAATTTTATACATTAGATATACCTGGCCTGTCTAAAAATTTCAGTGAATGGTCCGATATCTCAACAGCAATATGGGATGAGGCAGTAGTCTAGCCATAAAAGAGGTTTGGTGTGTAATATATAGTCGTGTGCCTACTTACGGCAGCATTTGGGATCTGTCATTTGGCCGTAAGTCGATTTGGCCGTATAACAGTCATGATAGGGGTGTAATAAGTTTGGAAAGGCGCATCTTGTGCACAAGCTAGAACAAGCATGGAAACAGAACAAAAGACTCGTTTGCCCAGCATTTCTGAGAGTCCATCAGCAGACGAGCTCAACACACTGATAGACATTTGTGTGACGTCTGACACACAGTTGTGTGATGTCTGATACACAGTTGTGTGATATCTGATACACAGTTGTGTTTTGTATGGTACACAGTTGTGTGATATCTGATACACAGCTGTATGATTTCTGATACACAGTTGTGTGATATCTGATACACAGTTGTGTTTTGTATGGTACACAGTTGTGTGATATCTGATACACAATTATCTGGCGTCTGACACACAGTTTTGTGGTGTCTGATACACAATGGTGTGGTGTTTGACACACAGTTGTGTGATGTATGGTACACAGTTGCGTGGTGTCTGATACACAGGTGTGTGGTGTCTGATACACAGTTGTGTAGTGTCTGATACACAGTTGCATGGTGTCTGATACACAGTTGTGTGGTGTCTGATACACAGTTGTGTGGTGTCTGGTACACAGTTGTATGGTGTCTGATACACAGTTGTGTGGTGTCTGATACACAGTTGTATGGTGTCTAATACACAGTTGTATGGTGTCTGATACACAGTTGTGTGGTGTCTGATACACAGTTGTATGGTGTCTGATACACAGTTGTGTGGTGTCTGATACACAGTTGTGTGGTGTCTGATACACAGTTGAGTGGTGTAAGGTTAACAGAGCCACGAAACAGGCCATTCCAAGGGCTGAAGCAAGGACAGTGTCAGATATTAACAGAAGTGCTGTCTGACGTTTTCATGCGCTGTGTCAGTCAGTGTGAGATATTAACAGAAGTGCTGTCTGACGTTTTCATGCGCTGTGTCAGTCAGTGTGAGATATTAACAGAAGTGCTGTCTGACGTTTTCATGCGCTGTGTCAGTCAGTGTGAGATATTAACAGAAATGCTGTCTGACGTTTTCATGCGCTGTGTCAGTCAGTGTGAGATATTAACAGAAGTGCTATCTGACGTTTTCATGCGCTGTATCAGTCAGTGTGAGATATTAACAGAAGTGCTGTCTGACGTTTTCATGCGCTGTGTCAGTCAGTGTGAGATATTAACAGAAGTGCTATCTGACGTTTTCATGCGCTGTGTCAGTCAGTGTGAGATATTAACAGAAGTGCTGTCTGACGTTTTCATGCGCTATGTCAGTCAGTGTGAGATATTAACAGAAGTGCTGTCTGACGTTTTCATGCGCTGTGTCAGTCAGTGTGAGATATTAACAGAAGTGCTGTCTGACGTTTTCATGCGCTGTGTCAGTCAGGGGTCGTTATGGTTAACTTCAGCCTCAGACAGTGAGGCGGATAATGTTGATTCATTTCGGGGTCAAGAAAGTGTCAGTGGAAACAGCCTAATGAATACTTGAGTTAGTGTTTTATTAAGGTAGTAATGTAGGTAGATTTATTATATACAGAGATTCATTATGGAGAATTTTAAGTCTATATGGAATACCATCTAAAATTGTCAACATCATTAAGGACTTATACAATGGATATGTGTGTGCGGTCAAGACAGGAGAAGGGATGAGTGAATGGTTCAAGATTGAAACAGGTGTCAAACACGGATGTTTACTGTCTCCTTTACTTTTTGGGATTACAATAGTTTCATAATGAAAAAATGCTGCACAGGTAACATAGGTATTGACTGGGTAAATGGGACCCAACTAGAAGACCTTGATTTTGCTAATGACATAACTCTTATCAGTAATAATATGAATTCCATGCAAGAAAAAACAGATAGCCTGTCTTCAATTGCTAGCAAAATAGGACTTGAAATTAACAAGGACAAAACAAAAATAATGAAAATTTCCATTAATCAAAATGGAAAAATACACATAGAAGGGATAGATATTGAAGAAGTCAATCAATTTGCATACTTTGGCAGCTACATAGACCAGGATGGTGACACCAGAAAGGAAGTTAGGGTTCAGAATTGCAAAAGCAGCATCAATCTTCAAGAATCTTGAGAACATATGGAATTCAAAAGTTATAAGCACAAACATATAGTTAAGACTATTCAATTCAAAAGTAATATCGACCCTCATTTATGCATGTGAAAGCTGGAAAACAACTAAAGAAATAGAAAAGAAATTAGACTCTTTTGAAAACAAATGCCTAAGGAAAATACTCGGCATCAAGTGGAATGAATTCAAGAACAATACAGAGATAAGACAGATGACTGAACAACAACTAGTCTCATGTGTGATCAGGAAAAGGAAATGAACATATGTTGGTCACTTGATGAGAAGAAATGATCAGAGAATCCCAAAATAAGCTATCAAGTGGAACACAATAGGCCGAAGAAAAAGAGGCAGACCACGTTAAACTCTGAAGAGGACATTATTAGGTAACTAATATCCCTTCCAAAAAACTGACAAGTACTATTTACTACTTACATTCTTGTCTTATATCTTATATCCTTCCCGTGCCGTTAAACGTCACATCGGGCTCGCAAAGTAGTTCGTCAATTTTTCCTGTCTTCAGCGAGTCTTTCAACCTCATCAAAGGATTTTATGCCTGTTAATTTGGCCTCTCTTAAGTTATGGGAATAAGGTAAGGTCAAGTAAAGGTAAAATTCCCGTGTCCGTGCCATTTAGGTATATTGAGGATACAGTGTTAGGCCCATATTTTCTATGACCTTCGCATGAAAATGTGACGTGGTGGCATTTACCTTCCAATATTTCTTTGGTACCAATTTTTAGAGTCTGGGTCGACCCCGGGCCTTTATTTGACGTGTACCTGAAAAAAACCTCAGCCCTGAGACTCAAACCGGTACCACCAAATTAGTAACCAGAGCGCCTAGCCCCCCATCTAACCAGGCCGACCATTATGGGAATGCATATCTAATTATATTTGGTGTACAAACAACTGGGCACAGGTAGAAGAATATCCAATGTTTGATATCTGTGGTAAACATCCTGTGTTGTATTATAATTATGTGCATGTCTGTGGTAAACATCCTGCGGTGTATTATAATTATGTGCATGTCTGTGGTAAACATCCTGCGGTGTATTATAATTATGTGCATGTCTGTGGTAAACATCCTGCGGTGTATTATAATTATGTGCATGTCTGTGGTAAACATCCTGCGGTGTATTATAATTATGTGCATGTCTGTGGTAAACATCCTGCGGTGTATTATAATTATGTGCATGTCTGTGGTAAACATCCTGCGGTGTATTATAATTATGTGCATGTCTGTGGTAAACATCCTGCGGTGTATTATAATTATATGCATGTCTGTGGTAAACATCCTGCGTTGTATTATAATTATGTGCATGTCTGTGGTAAACATCCTGTGTTGTATTATAATTATGTGCATGTCTGTGGTAAACATCCTGCGGTGTATTATAATTATGTGCATGTCTGTGGTAAACATCCTGCGTTGTATTATAATTATGTGCATGTTTGTGGTAAACATCCTGCGTTGTATTATAATTATGTGCATGTTTGTGGTAAACATCCTGCGTTGTATTATAATTATGTGCATGTTTGTGGTAAACATCCTGCGGTGTATTATAATTATGTGCATGTTTGTGGTAAACATCCTGCGTTGTATTATAACTATGTGCGTGTCTGTGGTAAACTACCTGTGTTGTATTATAATTGTGTGCACGTCTGTGGTAAACTACCTGTCTTATCTTATATCTTATATCCTTCCCGTGCCGTTAAACGTCATATAGGGCTCGCAAAGTAGTTCACCAATTTTTCCTGTCTTCGGCGAGTCTTTCAACCTCAACAAAGGATTTTATGCCTGTTAACTTGGCCTCTCTTAATAATGTCCTCTTCAGAGTTTCACGCGGTCTGCCCCTTTTTCTTCGGCCTGTTGTGTTCCACTTGATAGCTTGTTTTGGGATTCTCTGATCATTTCTTCTCATCAAGTGACCAACATATGTCCATCTCCTTTTCCTGATCACCCGTGAGACTGGTTGTTGTTCAGTCATCTGTCTTATCTCTGCATTGTTCTTGAATTCATTCCACTTGATGCCGAGTATTTTCCTTAGGCATTTGTTTTCAAAGGAGTCTAATTTCTTTTCTATTTCTTTAGTTGTTTTCCAGCTTTCGCATGCATAAATGAGGGTGGATATTACATTTGAATTGAATAGTCTTAACTTGGTTTTTGTGCTTATAACTTTTGAATTCCATATGTTCTCAAGATTCTTGAAGATTGATGCTGCTTTTGCAATTCTGATCCTAACTTCCTTTCTAGTGTCACCATCCTGGTCTATGTAGCTGCCAAGGTATGCAAATTGATTGACTTCTTCAATATCTGTCCCTTCTATGTGTATTTTTCCATTTTGATTGATGGGAATTTTCATTATTTTTGTTTTGTCCTTGTTAATTTCAAGTCCTATTTTGCTAGCCAGTGAAGATAGGCTATCTGTTTTTTCTTGCATGGAATTCACATTATTACTGATAAGAGTTATGTCATCAGCAAAATCAAGATCTTCTACCTGTGTTGTAGTATAATTGTGTGCACGTCTGTACCGTCCAAAACCCAACATGATATGGCCGTCTTCTGATTAAATACTAGAGTTGGCTTATGATTATGGGATAGTTACGACTTACTGATTCCCACTAGGAATACTCAGTGTGAACTGTGTTCTGTAACATGTTTCCACCATGTTCAGTGTGAACTGTATTCTGTAACATGTTTCCATAATGTTCAATGTGAACTGTGTTCTGTAACATGTTTCCATCATGTTCAATGTGAACTGTGTTCTGTAACATGTTTCCATCATGTTCAGTGAGAACTGTGTTCTGTAACATGTTTCCATCATGTTCAGTGTGAACTGTGTTCTGTAACATGTTTCCAACATGTTCAGTGTGAGCTGCGTTCTGTAACATGTTTCCATCATGTTCAGTGTGAGCTGCGTTCTGTAACATGTTTCCATCATGTTCAGTGTGAGCTGTGTTCTGTAACATGTTTCCATCATGTTCAGTGTGAGCTGTGTTCTGTAACATGTTTCCATCATTTTCAGTGTGAGCTGTGTTCTGTAACATGTTTCCATCATGTTCAATGTGAGCTGCGTTCTGCAACTTGTGTCAATACCATGTTCAGTGTGAACTGTGTTCTGTAACTTGCATGTAGACCATGTTCAGTGTGAACTGTGTTCTGTAACTTGTATGTAGACCATGTTCAGTGTGAACTGTGTTCTGTAACTTGTATGTAGACCATGTTCAGTGTGAACTGTGTTCTGTAACTTGTATATAGACCATGTTCAGTGTGAGTTGTGTTTTGTAACTTGTGTCTAGAGACTGTCTACGTGAACTATAAGTGTGCATGGCTGCGGGTACAATGTCTAAGTAAACTATAAACGTGCAGGCCTACATGTACAATGTCTAAGTAAACTATAAACGTGCAGGGTTAAGTATACAATGTCTACGTAAACTATAAACGTGCAGGGCTACGGGTACAATGTCTAAGTAAACTATAAACGTGCAGGGCTACATGTACAATGTCTAAGTAAACTATAAACGTGCAGGGCTACATGTACAATGTCTACGTAAACTATAAACGTGCAGGGCTACATGTACAATGTCTAAGTAAACTATAAACGTGCAGGGCTACATGTACAATGTCTAAGTAAACTATAAACGTGCAGGGCTACATGTACAATGTCTAAGTAAACTATAAACGTGCAGGGCTACGGGTACAATGTCTAAGTAAACTATAAACGTGCAGGGCTACATGTACAATGTCTAAGTAAACTATAAACGTGCAGGGCTACATGTACAATGTCTACGTAAACTATTAAAGTGCAGGGCTACATGTACAATGTCTACGTAAACTATAAACGTGCAGGGCTACATGTACAATGTCTAAGTAAACTATAAACGTGCAGGGCTACGGGTACAATGTCTAAGTAAACTATAAACGTGCAGGGCTACATGTACAATGTCTACGTAAACTATAAACGTGCAGGGCTACATGTACAATGTCTAAGTAAACTATAAACGTGCATGGCTACGGGTACAATGTCTAAGTAAACTATAAACGTGCAGGGCTACATGTACAATGTCTACGTGAACTATTAAAGTGCAGGGCTACATGTACAATGTCTACGTAAACTATAAACGTGCAGGGCTACATGTACAATGTCTAAGTAAACTATAAACGTGCAGGGCTACGGGTACAATGTCTAAGTAAACTATAAACGTGCAGGGCTACATGTACAATGTCTACGTAAACTATAAACGTGCAGGGCTACATGTACAATGTCTAAGTAAACTATAAACGTGCATGGCTACGGGTACAATGTCTAAGTAAACTATAAACGTGCAGGGCTACATGTACAATGTCTACGTGAACTATAAACGTGCAGGGCTACGGGTACAATGTCTACGTAAACTATAAACGTGCAGGGCTACATGTACAATGTCTACGTAAACTATAAACGTGCAGGGCTACGGGTACAATGTCTGTAGCTGAATGTCCCATGACATGTGAGACACGTGTGAGTAAACACATGGACTCAGTGTGCGTTTTCAGCTAACTTTGTAGGGGCAGATCAGTCACTAAGTACAGTTTAGGACTATAAAATAGTTCAAGATGCAGATAAACTTCGCCTCTATTCCTCTCTATTCTTCTAGGTTAATTACTTCTTCTCTTTTACTTGGAATGTAGTAGTTAAATCTTACACTCTTTTGATATGATTTTCCTAATTTAATTTGTATATTTGTACTAAATCAAGTGTGTGGGAAGAATGAAAGATGGAGTGATGAAGGGCAGAATGTAAGACGGGCCTGCGTGCCCAATTCTTTACCCTTGAAAAATAAAGATTATTCATTCATTCATTCTCTCGAGCTGGTGAGACCAATTTCCTTTATATCCTCTTCTGTGTTGTCTTTCCCCTTGGTCTTTTTTCCTTCATCTCTTATACATAAATAATTTTTGTTTGTCTGTTCTCTTGCATTCTTTCTACATGCCCCAACCAGCGTAATCTGTTCAATTTAAAGACATTTATAATTTGTTGGGATTTAAATAAGCTGTTCAGTTCAGTGTTCTTTCTAGCGCTCCATTCTCCACTGTTGGTATCCTTTATGGACCCAAAGATTCTTTTTAAGATCTTGTTCGCAAAGATCTGCAATTGTTGTTCATCTTTGGTGTACTCCAAGTTTGTGATCCTTACATGACGACTGATCTTATAGTTTTGTTGATTGTTATTTTGATGTTTTGGGACAAGATTTTACATTTTAACAGGTGTTGCAAGGCGAAGTATATTTTATTCCCTGTTTGCACTCTGCTTTTAATTTCCTCGCTTAATATGGTGCTTCTGTTGAAGATTGTGCCTAGATATTTATATGTTTCTGCTTTCATAATAATCATATCACCAACATTTATATGATCTGTATATTTCTGCCTCTGGGCTCTTGATGTCTTTATATATTCTGTCTTATCTTGGTTAATGGTCAAGCCCACTGCCACATCTCTCAGGTGTATGCAGGTGTTGATGACTTCTTGCATAGTTTCCCCCACTAGGTTGATATCATCAGTGTATCTTAGTAGTTTAACTTGTTCCTCTGTATGCTTTCTTCTTTCACTTTTCTGATTACCTTTTCTAGTACTAGGTTGAATAGTAATGGAGATAATGTATCACTTGTTTTAAACCAGTTCTTATATAGAAGGGTTTTGATTTTATTCCTCTATACATTACTATATTTTGTGCATCCTCCATGTATATTCTGGTTAAATTGATTAATTTATTATATTTCAAATTCTTTCACAATTTTACAGAAACGGCTCCTATGTATGATGTTATAAGTTTTTATGAAGTCAATGAATATATTATGTACTTCTTTTTCATATTCCGTTCTACTTTTTGACGTAGATAAAATATTTGCTCTGTGATTGATCTATTCTTCCTGAAACTTGCTTGATAGTCTCCCAGCATGTTCTCACTGTATGGTTTTTATCTATTTAATAGTATAATAGATAATTACTTGTAGTTTGTTTGCAGTAAGGATATTGTCTCTATAGTTTTCACACTTGCTCTTATCTCCTTTTCTTTTATCCGTTTTTATTGTAACAGTGTGCATTTCTGTTCATGTAGACTTATACTTCCTTCCTTAATCAATTCTGAAGCAATTCCATCTGAACATGTTGCTTTGTTGTTTCGTAGAAGCATGATATTATAAATGACTTCTTCTAAGTCTGGTTCCTCTATTTTGGGTTCACAAGTCTGTATTTCTTCGTATGGCAATGTGCTTATAGGCTCTTCACAGTTTAGTAGTTTTAAAAAAATATTCTTTCCATCTGATACAGTTGTCTCTTCATTGTTTATCATGTTTCCTTTACTGTCCTTCAAGCTCTATAGAGGTTGTTTATATTCTTGCTTTACTGATCGCAATTCTTTTCTTATTCTGATAGTATGTCTATATCTCACTTACCAGATCTTTCATATATTGTCGTTTTTGTTGATGAATACCTTGTTTAGTTTCTTCATATTGTACGTGGTACTTCTCATTTGTTTTGTTGTTTATGTCATTCAACTATACCTGTCTCGTTGCTCTTTTCTTTATGACTGACTCTCTGCAGAGGTTTGAAATAATTGTTTCTTTAGTTATGATCTTTACTTCTAGGCAATCTTCTGCTTTGTTATTTATAATGGTTTCTGTATCTTCCTATTTGTCATTAAAGCTTTTATCTTATTCATTCCCTCTTATGTTTATGTTATGGTTTAGTTCCTTTCTGAATTCTTGTTTTAGTTTCTTCTTTTCGAAGCATGTATAGTTACTACTGGGCTCTTATATAGTTTACTACTTGGCTCTTATATAGTTTACTACTGGGCTCTTATATAGTTTACTACAGGGCTCTTATATAGTTTACTACTGGGCTATTATATAGTTTACTACTGGGCTCTTATATAGTTTACTACTGGGCTCTTATATAGTTTACTACTGGGCTCTTATATAGTTTACTACTGGGCTATTATATAGTTTACTACTGGGCTCTTATATAGTTTACTACTGGGCTCTTATATAGTTTACTACTGGGCTCTTATATAGTTTACTACTTGGCTCTTATATAGTTTACTACTGGACTCTTATATAGTTTACTACTTGGCTCTTATATAGTTTGCTACTGGGCTCTTTTATAGTTTACGACTAGGCTCTTATATAGTTTACTACTGGGCTCTTATATAGTTTACTACTGGGCTCTTATATAGTTTACTACTGGGCTCTTATATAGTTTACTACTGGGCTCTTATATAGTTTACTACTGGGCTTCCGCATAGTTTACTACAGAAAATTTCTTCAGTCTGAATTTTAGTTTGGCTCCCACAAGATAGCGGTTTTTGCCGTATTCAGCCCCTCAGTAATTTCTGATGTGACTCCCACAAGATAGTGGTCTATGCCGTATTCAGCCCCTCTATAATTTATGATCTGAATCCCACAAGGTAGTGATCAGTCCCGTATTCAACCCCTCTATACTTTCTGATCTGACTCCCACAAGATACTGGTCTATGCCGTATTCAACACCTCTATAATTTCTGATCTGACTCTCACAAGATAGTGGTCTATGCTGCATTCAACCCCTCTATAATTTCTGATCTGATTCCCACAAGGTAGTGGTCTATGCTGTATTCAACCCCTCTATAATTTCTGATCTGACTCCCAGAAGTTAGTGATCAGTCCCGTATTCAACCCCTCTATCATTTCTGATTTGACTCCCAGAAGGTAGTGATCAGTCCAGTATTCAACCCCTCTGTAATTACTGATCTGCCTCCCACAATATAGTGGTCTATGCCGTATTCAACCCCTCTATAATTTCTGATCTTACTCCCACAAGGTAGTGATCAGTGAAGTATTCCACCCCTCTATCATTTCTGATGTGACTCCCACAAGATAGTGGTCTATGCCGTATTCAACCCCTCTATAATTTCTGAACTGACTCCCACAAGATAGTGATCAGTGCCGTATTCAACCCCTCTATAATTTCTGAACTGACTCCCACAAGATAGTGATCAGTGCCGTATTCAACCCCTCTATAATTTCTGAACTGACTCCCACAAGATAATGATCAGTGCCGTATTCAACCCCTCTATAATTTCTGAACTGACTCCCACAAGGTAGTGATCAGTGCCGTATTCAACCCCTCTATAATTTCTGAACTGACTCCCTCAAGATAATGATCAGTGCCGTATTCAACCCCTCTATAATTTCTGAACTGACTCCCTCAAGATAATGATCAGTGCCGTATTCAACCCCTCTATAATTTCTGAACTGACTCCCTCAAGATAATGATCAGTGCCGTATTCAACCCCTCTATAATTTCTGAACTGACTCCCTCAAGATAATGATCAGTGCCGTATTCAACCCCTCTATAATTTCTGAACTGACTCCCTCACGATAATGATCAGTGCCGTATTCAACCCCTCTATAATTTCTGAACTGACTCCCTCAAGATAATGATCAGTGCCGTATTCAACCCCTCTATAATTTCTGAACTGACTCCCTCAAGATAATGATCAGTGCCGTATTCAACCCCTCTATAATTTCTGAACTGACTCCCTCAAGATAATGATCAGTGCCGTATTCAACCCCTCTATAATTTCTGAACTGACTCCCACAAGATAGTGATCAGTGCCGTATTCAACCCCTCTATAATTTCTGAACTGACTCCCTCAAGATAATGATCAGTGCCGTATTCAACCCCTCTATAATTTCTGAACTGACTCCCTCAAGATAATGATCAGTGCCGTATTCAACCCCTCTATAATTTCTGAACTGACTCCCTCAAGATAATGATCAGTGCCGTATTCAACCCCTCTATAATTTCTGAACTGACTCCCTCAAGATAGTGATCAGTGCCGTATTCAACCCCTCTATAATTTCTGAACTGACTCCCTCAAGATAATGATCAGTGCCGTATTCAACCCCTCTATAATTTCTGAACTGACTCCCTCAAGATAGTGATCAGTGCCGTATTCAACCCCTCTATCATTTCTGAACTGACTCCCTCAAGATAATGATCAGTGCCGTATTCAACCCCTCTATCATTTCTGAACTGACTCCCACAAGATAGTGATCAGTGCCGTATTCAACCCCTCTATCATTTCTGAACTGACTCCCACAAGATAATGATCAGTGCCGTATTCAACCCCTCTATCATTTCTGAACTGACTCCCACAAGATAGTGATCAGTGCCGTATTCAACCCCTCTATCATTTCTGAACTGACTCCCTCAAGATAATGATCAGTGCCGTATTCAACCCCTCTATCATTTCTGAACTGACTCCCTCAAGATAGTGATCAGTGCCGTATTCAACCCCTCTATCATTTCTGAACTGACTCCCTCAAGATAATGATCAGTGCCGTATTCAACCCCTCTATCATTTCTGTTCTGAAGTATGTTTGTTGTTTTCTTGGTATCAGTTAAAACAATGTCTATCTGGTTTCATGTTAGTTTATAGGGGTATTTCCATTCTTTTTTTATGGAAGTTCTTATTTTGAAAACTTGTGCTGCTTATTCTCATTCCATAAGCTTCTGCTATATTTATTAGTCTCCATCCATTATCGTTAAAAGTTTCACGCAAACTTTCTTTTCCTGCGATGTGTCTGTGTGACTCCACCATTCTTGTTTTTTTTTTAAATTTCAACTTCTGTATCTTCTGCTGGAACCATGTGGTGTGTCTGTTTGATTCTTCCTTTCCTTTTTTTCAAATTTCAATCTCTGTATCCTCTGTAGGTGAAGTCACATTAATCATTGTTATATTTTTCTATGTTCCCTTGATGTAGAGGCTGGTGGTTCTTTCATTGGTGGCACTGAAGCCCATCACTAAGCCCCATACTTTTCTCTTCACGGCAAATCCTGTCTCAAGTTCATGTCTACCATTGTCTCCGTACACTAGTACCATTTCTCCCAAAGGCATCTGATTTCCTGTAATACTATGATGCCCATGTCATACATACTTCATTCATCTACTAATTCCTTGTCTGTATAATATTCTTATGTTCCATGTTGAAAATCTCATCATAGTTTTGAGGGTCCAAGGTTCTGTCTGTTCTGTAACACTAATCTTGTTTCCATGGATACGGGTTACTGTTTCATGCTCCAATCCCCAACATGAATGACCGGTAAGTATAGCACACTAAATAAACACACTTTAATAACTTTTCCATGACACAAAAAGGTACACATACATGCTGAAAACAACCCACATACATAACTTCTGTACAAAGCAATTACGTGTTTGTAATAAGATGTAGATTTTCATGAAACATGAAACATCACTTCCTAAGTTAAAAATTCCATGATTCCGTGGTAGCAAGACAACAGAAACTACAAGCCGGATGCTGAAGTAGGCGAAACTATTACACCGCATAATTACTGCATACTGCATTTTATTACTTCTTTTATAATGTGGGGCCTCGGTCGCAAATATGATCGACCGTAATTCGGCTGTAAGTATGATCGACCGTAATTCGGCTGTAAGTATGATCGACCGTAATTCGGCTGTAAGTATGATCGACCGTAATTCGGTTGTAAGTATGATCGACCGTAATTCGGCTGTAAGTATGATCGACCGTAATTCGGTTGTAAGTATGATCGACCGTAATTCGGTTGTAAGTATGATCGACCGTAATTCGGTTGTAAGTATGATCGACCGTAATTCGGTTGTAAGTATGATCGACCGTAATTCGGTTGTAAGTATGATCGACCGTAATTCGGCTGTAAGTATGATCGACCGTAATTCGGTTGTAAGTATGATCGACTGTAATTCGGCCGAAGAATCATAATTCGGTGCATGAATGTACGTGAAAAGAGCACATCAACTAAAAATGGTTTGTATGATATGATGTTTGTAATTATTGTTATTTTGGTGATTTCCAAACCTTCTTTTTTTCTAGTCTTGCTGCATTTCAATTTTTCCGGATTGTTTTGGCATAGTGGCAGCTAAAGAAATAACAACAAAAGAATTCTGGTTGTACACTTGTACACATATTTTGTACCCGACCCTGTAACCTGTCAATCATGTCGTCATATTTTAGCAAATTTACTGATTCACTGATTGCATGACATATCATTAGAAGTGATTGAATGATTGATTGATCTTTATTTCAAAAGGGTTAAGAATTGGGCAGGCAGGCCCGTCTGACATTCTGCCCTTTATCATACATCTTTCACTCTATTCCAGACATTCCAGACAGTGGGAAAGGTATGTGGTTTAAATATGATGGGGCCCTACCTCACTTCACGAATTTTAAATGAACTATATCTAGGAAGATGGACTGGCTAACGTGCCCCAATTCACTGCTAAGTCTGAACTACAAACCTAACATTTTAACGTTGTTATTGTTGTTTATATTAAGAGACCTGGCTTTTTAAAATTGTTATTGTTGTTTATATTAACAGACTTGACTTTTAAAAATTGTTATTGTTGTTTATATTAACAGATGTAAACAGTGTAAACAGTCTGTTGCCAGCGGCCGGTACATTAGGCTGTGGACACTATTTAATATACAAGTTGTTGCGCAGTTATTTTGCAGTTAGTTCGGGATATGTCTCTTTGGGTGAGCCATCGTGTGGTAAAGAGGATGTGGTTGGTTCTTGATATTGAAATACGTGCAGTGTTATTGTGCCCTGAATTGATTATGCTGTAAGCACACGTGATATGTGGTTCTTGGCTATAAAATAGTATTCCATTATGTGTGATTTACTGAATACTAAAGTGCCAATATGGCACTAGAAAGAAAAGATGTATCTGTTGTGTTTAAAGGTCCAGAAGAACAGCTATGAATAAAAGTTAGTTACTCTCTCTCTCTCTCTCTCTCTCTCTCTCTCTGTATCAGATTAAACAGATTGATCTGAGAGACTACGATTTGTGTTCTGTGATACACTCAGAGAACAATACACCCAGGCATGCTCCTTCTTCCACTGGACAACAACAGAACATCTGGACTCCATAATTCAAGCTTACAACACAACAGTAACTCAAACGTAGAAACAGTCAAGAGTGTAGTTAAAATTCAATAGACAACAAATTTATTGATGCGGAAGATGTGGATGATGGATATGACGATGATAGTAAAAACTGCTGTCATACAGCAATGATAAAAACTGTAACATGAAAAACGACCCAGGCACGTAGTCCGTGCCATAAGGAAGAAACATTTTACCAGCAAACAGTTAAAAAAAAAAGACGCAGTACTGACCAAAGTCTGGAATGAATAACAACTTCCAGAATAACACTTCATCTTCCAGAATAATAAAACACAAACAGTAAGCTCTGGTCCTAGCAAGGACACTACAACATAAATCCTATCATACTATTACAAAGGAAACCTTGTCCTAAAAAGGACAACACAAGCGCTACCACACTCCACTAGGACATGACTAAACTCACTACAAAACTATTACTGATTTGCCTCTATCACACGATCCTCATACTCCGAATATAATCATAATAATAATCCTATCAAATAAGCTCCGAGTTCTTTTATATAACCCGCATTTACTTCGCCATCCTTCCAGAACTTTCACTCCATGCAATTCACATTCACGCAAAAAAGATAACTGTTCCGAGCTTCACCAAAACACGAGATTCATAACTCCATGAAGTTGACAAGTCATAAACAACATAACCTTGAACTTTCATTCCTAAAAATACAATTAAAACTCTAAAACTAAGTTTAGACTGTTAAGTCAACACAGATGTTAAGTCAACACAGATGTTAAGTCAACACAGATGTTAAGTCAACACAGATGTTAAGTCAACACAAACATTCCAGTCGTTGACACTTAAGACACTTTCCATAACAAAACTCGTAAAAAAACTCGAGAAATTCCGCTACCTGCTCAAAGTTACTAGAGCCAAGAAACTTCCCTCACGGAATCCCGTGCAAAATAACATTAGGTGATTACAATTTTGTCTGCCGTTACAGACACAGGCAGGCTAAATTACGTCCTGAACTACTTGAACTATACAAGGGAAATAGTGCATTTAGTTCAGATCTAAGGAACTTAAACACACGTGGCTCTACAATATTTAATATTTTCGATCAGCAAAACAAATCGATCTTAAATAATCTAATCTAAACAGCATAGATCAATACGCTTACAGCTATGACCCCCATCAAGCATCCCAGACTCAATTATGTAGGTGGTGTTCGAGTTTGGTTGGTAGAGATGATTTCGTAAGGGTGATAGTGCATGTGCTCGGTGCACCCATAGGCATGTATGGCAAGGTTGTAGTATGAGTTGGTGCACCCATAGCCATGTATGGCAAAGTTGTAGTATGAGTTGGGTGCACCCATAGGCATGTATGACAAGGTTGTATTATGAGTTGGGTGAACCCATAGGCATGTATGGCAAGGTTGTATTTTGAGTTGGGTGAACCCATAATCATGTATGGCAAGGTTGTATTATGAGTTGGGTGCACCCATAGGCATGTATGGCAAGGTTTTAGTATGAGTTGGGTGCACCCATAGGCATGTATGGCAAGGTACGAGCTGAGATGGTGTTATACATTATATACAGCTGATATGGGCTGTCATGCAATAATGCTTTTGGTCTATGCTGACAACATGGTATAATTTTTATTATGTAAGAGAGCTTGAACGATGGTTCAGTTATGCATATTTCTCGCCTTGAGTTTGATGTCCGTGCGATGCACATATAGTATACTTGCATTGTTGAGTTTCGATATGATGCTTATTACATGTGTTCAGAGGAGCAGTTTTACATGTTCTAGTGCTCATGATAAAATTGTTATGAGGCATCTCACTCTTCTGACAATGCTTTACTTGTGTGTGGTGTTAATGTTCAGTGCATTGCTCTCTCTCTCCCTCTCTCATTTATTCATTCTCTCTCTCTCTCTCTGAATCTTAAGTGCCCAAGGCATATGGGGTTTCAACAAGGGTTTTCCATAAACGCCTGTCCTTTGCCTTTTTATATATTGCTGAATATAAGTATGTATATGTATTGATTGTACTGACTGCTAAGGCTTCTTATGTCAGGGAAGGTTAACTTGCATAATTTGGTTCAGTGATGCATTGGTATGCCACTATTTTCTATATACATATATACTCTGGTCCTCATGTGCGTAGTGTGGCTGAACCATTATCGGTATTGTGTGTGTGTTCATGAGGAATGTCTAGATGTTTGTCACAATAAACTTGTTTGTTAGTTGTTCCTACATAACAAGGCTCCGAGAACCAGGATGGCTGTAGTCAGGCTAACGTCAAAATGTGGGTGTTTGGGGGCGGGGGTCACAGTAGGTTTGTACCATATGAAGAATTTAATTACTTAAGTATCACTCTCATAAGTCCCTCATTTCCCCCCACCCACTCTCTGCCTTACGCAGACCTGACTTTTTAAAATTGTTGTTGTTGTTTATATTAACAGATCTAGGAGCATACAAGCAGAACATAAGATTAGACTTTGAAAAGATAACAGCCAAACATTCTTAGAAGTGTGCAGCAGTTTTGTGTCAGCTCGAGTAACACGGTGTTTAGAAGATTTTCTTGTGAACTCTTCTTCTACTTTAGGGGTAATTAGAAAACCTAATTTAATAGTAGGGGTAATTAGAAAACTTAATTTAATAGTAGGGGTAATTAGAAAACTTAATTTAATAGTAGGGGTAATTAGAAAACTTAATTTAATAGTCACTTCTTTGAGCAAATATTTTTAAAAAAATATTACTGTAAACATTCTCTTCCTAAACCTGCGTTCAACCCTGTGTGGGTATGTGAGAGAGAGAGTGTGTGTGTAGGTATGTGTGATTTATATATTTGTATCACATAATACTAGAATATAATAACACATAATGCTAGAACGTGATAACGCATAATGCTAGAATACGTTAAGACATATGTAAATGACAAGGATGAACTTGAATCAAGAAAGGAAATGGACTGGTTATAATAGACATTTGAGATAGAGAGACAAAATGTTGCCAAAAATAGATGTCTTTACTGAGTGACTAGCCAACAAAATAATTAAAACATATTATTTTCAATGTCCTCAAAACATTATTTTCAATGTCCTCAACACATTATTTTAAATGTCCTCAACACATTATTTTCAATGTCTGAAACACATTATTTTCAATGTCTGAGAAACATTATTTTCAATGTCCTCAACACATTATTTTCAATGTCTGAAAAACATTATTTTCAATGTCTGAAGTAGATTATTTTAAATGTCTGAAACTGTTTTATCAAAAGAATTAAGCCACTTTAAAGTTACTTTTAAAACCTCTCTCTCTCTGTCTGAACCTTAAGTGCCCAGGGCACATGGGGCTTCCGCGAGGGTTTTCCACAAATGCCTGTCCTTCGCCTTTTTTTCTGCTCTTGCCCAGGTGAGCCCTCTATTGCTCAACATCCTTTCTGTTGTTCCTCTCCATGTCTCTTTTGGTCTACCTTTACTTCTGTTCCCCTGTGGTGTCCATCTTAGTGCTATTTTTGGTAGTGAGTTGTCAGTCATTCGGAACACATGTCCCAACCATCGCCAGCGTCTTTCCTCAATAATTGTTGTCAGTGGCTTCATCTGCATTTCTGCCAATAAGATGTTATTTCTTATGGTGTTTGGCCAAAATATTTTAAAACCTACCAGAACATATTGAAGACTTTCACAAAATTAATTAATAATACTCAAATAAGCACAATACTAAAATAATCAAAACCATAATCATTTTATTGTCTTGTACCAATTCTCTTATGTTTCAGGTTTGGTGATTAAACAGTACCTTCCTTTGATGTTTAAATTTTAACATTTGCTTTTGATAATCACTGTCGTTCAAAGGGATCAATAATTTGTAGCTATTTTTTTTTATAAACAAAATTGTTAATCGTACACGGAGGGAAAAAACACATAATTTATTGAACACAGTAGCAGTGAATAAGAAACAGAAAATTCCATAAACCCCACAAACGATATAATCTGTGTCAAGCATTATCTCAACCGACCAGTTTTTTTCCTGCAGGACACGTTATTTCTGGTCCTGTTTATTACTGGCTGCGTAGATCGATATAAGAATCACGAACAGGCAGCTCTGAGCTGTAGTAAGATATGAACCAAACGCAGGCTCGCAATCATATATATTCTATGTGCACTATACAACAGCCAATCAATAATTTTTTGTTCTATATTATCTATTTCAAAGCATTTATTAATATTTTTTCAATGTTTCTCACAATTTTTCTTGCCATATATTATTGATTTATGTGAGATAAAACTGTGGGTCATGCTGTCATAAATGATGTTATCGGTATATTATGCAAAACTTCTATACAACGAAATATCTATATTTATTTGTCTGCAATTAAATTAACTGGTAATGAGTCAGTCAGTCAGTCATTTGCGGAACTTTGCCTCCCTAACAGCACTCCTGTAGGCGTCTCGGTTGTAGGCAAGATGACCTGCTGCAGATTATCAACAAGGTTTTGCACTCATCTTCGACTTGGTCTTCCTCTCTTTCTTTTTCCCATTATGTACCTTTATAAGACTATCTTCTCTAAATTATCATGACGTTTAATATGTCCAAACTATTTCAGTTTTTTCTGTTTAATCTTCCTTACTAGCCAACCTTCTTCAATACTGAGCTCTTGTAGTATGGATATGTTTTGTGTCCATTATATCTGAAGGACTCTTCTGTTGCATTTGCATTCAAATATATTTATGTGTTTCCCAGCTGTTTTGTTAAGTGTCCAGGTCTCACAGGCATATATTGCGATTGGAAAGATGCAGTCAGTCAGTCATTTGCATGTTCCTTGTGGAACTTTGCCTCCCTAAAAGCGCTCCTGCAGGCCTTTCGGCTGTAAGCAAGATGCCCTGCTGCTGCTGATTTGCAGATTATCAACGATATCTTGCACCCATCTTCGTGTAAACTTAGCTGGCGCTAAGTCTGCATTTTATAGACAGATTTGGAAGAATTAGATCAACCCAGCTGTTTCAGGAATTCCCTTGGCATGTACTACCGTGCTGCGTGGCCAAGATCTCGCGACCCCCATGACCACCCACCCAGATTCTCCCCTCCAAGGACACTGCATGTCAGTTAATTCAGCCTTTTATACACATTCATACATCACGTCAACATGAAATACATATTAACAAGTAAGCAAATCAACTGGTCACGTGATGACAAGAAATGGTCAGAGAATCCCAAAACAAGCTATCAAGTGAAACACAACAGACCACAGAAAAAGAGGCAGACCGTGTAAAACTCTGAAGAGGACATTGTTAAGAGAGGTGAAATTAACAAGCATAAAATTCCTTGAAGAAGTTGAAAGACTCTCCGAAGACAGGAAAAATTGGCGAACTACCTTGCGACCCCTATGTAACATTTAACGGCACGGGAAGGATATAAGATATAAGAAATCAATTTACATCCACGTATTAACACTCTCTACATATACCATAGTGACGCCACTACAGACATTACATACACAGGTCATCAGCATGTATAATTATGATAATAACAAAGCATTACATAAATAATATGTATTATCTCTAACTAAGTATCAACTAAATCAGTGGACCAGACTGGCCTGGGCTCATCTGCCCCTACTAAGCAAGTACACATATATCTCAACATTGTGCCAATGCAGTGCATACATTTCATTTGTTGCTGCCATGAATTCCCCATCCCATATCTCACATAAAACATCCTTGAGCCAATGCCACTGAATAACATATTTCCACTAGTGTGAAATACACTGAATACATAATTCCACTTTGTGTCAGTGCACTGAATAAAATATTTCCATTTGTGCCAATGCACTGAATAACATACTTAACTCTGTGCCAACACACTGAACAACATATGATGAGCCTGGGTGTGCCCATCCAAATATGACAAGACTCAACAGAATCAGCTAAATCTTCAGGTGCTATGGAAGTGACGATAATCCAGCAGTACAGTATAATTACGACACATCATATAATCCACAGTACATTTAAATCAACATTGTGAGGTCGATAGGGCTAACCAGACGAGACGAAATGGGCTGCCTTCCATATCATCTGGTTTTCTGCTCTCCTCTCAGCTTCATGAAGTTCACATGAAATTAACATCATGATGGCACCCCAGTGCTATTCAGAGAGCACTATTCATCATGAATCATATATATATATATATATATATATAACAAAATATTTAGGGCGGATGGGGCTGAGCATTTCCATATCAAACACAACACCGGACGAGATCGAACTTTCCCTGCCATTTGCCTGATGGTTATGCTCAGCGTGACCTTCCCAGCACGCTTTTTCCTTTATATAGGTCGCCCACCTCCGCATCACGTGAACTGCCACTCTCCGTCCAAAATCCGTATACTATTCTTGGCTTCGAAAAGCAGTTCAAATTCGCCTTGGTCTTCCTATTTTTCTTTTTCCCGGTATGTACCCTTTCAAGACGGTCTTCTCTAAATTCTCATGACGTTGAGTGTATCCAAAATATTTAAGTTTTCTCTTCTTAATCCTCTTTACTAACCAGCCTTCTTCAATAGTAAGTTTTTGAAGTATGGATATATTAGTTCAAAGTGTCCATTGTATTTGAAGAACTCTTCTGTAGCATTTACATTCAAAGGCATTTATGTCTTTATAAGCTGTTTTGTTAACTGTCCAGGTCTTACAGGCATACGAGAGTGATTGATAAGTTCTCGGCATAAGGTACAAATACTTGAATCGCACAGTTGATATTATGTGTGTTTGTAGATCAAGTTAATGTAAGATTAAACACCAAGTTTCAAGAAATTAACTGCAAGCAATTTCTTGTACAGGTTACTGAGGTGATAAAGGATGGCAGAAATTGAGGAAATGGATAAAATTTCTAATCGAGGAGTCATTCGCTACCTCTGCATCAAGGGCTTATCATCGAAGGAGATCCATGAGGATATGATAGAGACTCTAGGGGAGAGTGCCCCTTCTTACAGCACAGTAAAGAAATGGGCAGCTCAATTCAAACATGGAAGGAGATCCATGAGGATATAGTAGAGACTCTAGGGGAGAGTACCCCTTCTTACAGCACAGTGAAGAAACTGGCAGCTCAGTTCAAACATGGAAGGGAGAGTCTGAAAGATGATCCCCGTCCAGGAAGACCAAGAACGGAACCCACCGATGAAACCACCGGCAGAATCCATGACATGATAATGGACGATCGACGACTAACTGTGCAGTACATTGCTACTCAGTTCGGCATCTCCCAGGAACGTGTTCATGCCGTTATTCACAATGATCTTCATATGACAAAGGTCTCTGCTCGATGGATTCCGAAACTTTTTGGAGCTGATCACAAACTACAGCGTCTCAGTATGTCAAGAGACAATCTTCGCCATTTTTATGCAGATCCTGAAAAGATTTTTCAACAATTTGTGAATATGGATGAGACTTGGGTTCATCATTTTCAACTAGAAACCTCAGAACAGTCAAAGCAGTGGAAACATCATGGATCACCACCTCCAAAGACAACAAGGGTAGTTCTGTCTGCAGGCAAAGTGATTTCTTCCATCTTTTGCGATTCAGAAGGTGTGCTACTGGTAGACTATCTTCAAAAGGGCAGAACGTTCAACGGAGACTACTACGCTAATCTTGTGAAGCAACTGTGGGTCAAACTGAAGGAAAAGCGTTGAGGGAAATTGACGAGAGAAGTCATCTTTCATCAAGACAATGCTCCAGTTCACAAGTCGGCGGTGGCAGTGGCTGTCATTCGTGAATGCAGCTTCCAGCTTCTTGAACATTCCTGATTCCCCAGATTTGGCCCCTTCGGAATATTCCCTGTTTACCAAACTCAAAAAGGACCTCAGTGGTCGCAAATTTGCTTCAGATGATAACGTCATTCATGCTGTAGACCAATTTCTACTGGTACATGATGCTGGCTCTTACACAGAAGGGATCCGTATGCTCCAGGATCTCCGGACTAAGTGCATAAAATTGCAAGGGGACTATGTTGAGAAATAACCCCAAAAAAGCTGCCCACAAATAATCTATTGTAGCGTATGCAAAGAACTTATTAATCACCCCTCGTATATTACGATGAGAAAGATCCATTCCGTTAAAAAATATTATTTTTGTAGTTCTGGCTGCTCCTCTCCACAGCTTCTTTAGTTGTTTTACTCTATGAAGAGCGATAGATGTCCTCCTTTGAATTTCCTTCATTGTATCTCCATTATTATTTAGTAGTGATCCAAAATATCTATACTACAAGAACTGAATGTTGAAGAAGGTTGGCTAGTAAAGAGGATTAAATACAGAAAACTTAAATATTTTGGACACATTAAACGCTATGATAATCTAGAGAAGATCGTCTTGGAAGGGTACATAATGGGAAAAAGAAAGAGAGGAAGACCAAGGCGAAGATGGCTGCAAGACATCGTTGATGATCTGCAAATGGATGCATCAGCAGCAGGCCATCTTATTCACAACCGAGAGGCCTACATGAGTTCTGTTAGGGAGGCAAAGTTCCGCAAGGGACATGCAAATGAAACTGACGGACTGAGTATAGATATATTTGTTATTTTTGTGTGTCCATAATATTTGAAGAACTCTGGGAAAGATGCATTCCCTTAAAAATCTTATTTAAGAAATTACAAGTATAGTCACAAATATGTACTATACATTAAATCAGACAACCGTATTTATTAAAAAAATATGTTTCATTTATTTATCTGAAAACGATTGTGTATTTTCTTCTTTTTTATATTTTTGTGTATTTTCTTCTGCGTTGCATTTTTAGATTAGCTTGTCGTCTGCTTTGCTGAATGGGATTTCACTTGTTTATTAAATAAAAAGTTTAATAAAGAATAAACACTGCTTTCTTTATAGCATAACTGAATCTGACTTGTGTTACAGAACTAAGTCTGACTTGTGTTACAGAACTAAGTCTGACTTGTGTTACAGAACTATGTCTGACTTGTGCTACAGAACTAAGTCTGACTTGTGCTACAGAACTAAGTCTGACTTGTGTTACAGAACTAAGTCTGACTTGTGTTACAGAACTAAGTCTGACTTGTGTTACAGAACTATGTCTGACTTGTGCTACAGAACTAAGTCTGACTTGTGCTACAGAACTAAGTCTGACTTGTGCTACAGAACTAAGTCTGACTTGTGTTACAGAACTATGTCTGACTTGTGCTACAGAACTAAGTCTGACTTGTGCTACAGAACTAAGTCTGACTTGTGTTACAGAACTAAGTCTGACTTGTGTTACAGAACTAAGTCTGACTGATTTTACAGGACTAAGGGGCCTACAGGAGAGCTGTTAGGGAGGCAAAGTTCTGTAATGGACATACAAATGAATGAATGAATGAAGTCTCAGTTGTGTTACAGGACTAAGTCTGATTTCTTTTACAGGAGTAAGTCTGATTTGTGTTACAGAACTAGGTCTGACTTGCGTTACAGGACTAAGTCTGGCTTGTGTTACAGGACTTAAGTCTGATGTGTGTTACATGACAAAGTCTGATTTATGTTACAGGACTAAGTCTGATTTGTGTTACAGGAGTAAGTCTGACTTGCATTACAGGACTAAGTCTGGTTTGTGTTATACGAAAGAACTAAGTTTCATTTATTTCCAAGAAAAGCAAACAGTACATTTTCTTAAACAATTAAGCTTAAATTATTTTGTATAGAATTGCAAGTGACATTTTTGTTACACAACTCACCTTGGCACGTTAGTTAAAAAATTAAACTTTACATGTTTTTTTTTTAAACAACTAAACTTGACTTGTCTGTTACACAACTAATTTTGACACGTTTGTTACACAACTAAACTTTACACGTTTGTTACAGAATTAAACATGATATGTTTGTTACATAATTAAATTTGACACTTTTATTACACAACTAAATTGACACGTTTATTACATAACTAAACTTAACACGATTGTTACATAACTAAACTTGACACGTAAATTTGACAAATGCATCGGAATAGCTTAAAATACCGAATTCTCACGCACACTTTCAGTGAAACTTACTCTCTGAGGTGAACAAAACAGATGGAAGGATGGACGACGGACGGACGGACCGATGGACGGACGAGCGGATGGATGGATGGATGGATGGATGGATGGATGGATGGATGGATGGATAGATGGATGGATGGATGGACTGTTGTAAATAACTGGATACATAGGCTCATGTAAACGTCATCCCTTCATGAAAGTGTCTCACACATTCTCTATCAGTCTGATACTAGAGTCTGGTACTAGAGTCTGGTAGTAGAGTCTGGTCTTTGAGTCTGGTACTAGAGTCTGGTACTTGAGTCTGGCACTAACATCTGATACTAGAGTCTGGTACTAGAGTCTGGTACTTGAGTCTGGTTTCAGAATCTGATACTAGAGTCTGGTACTAGAGTCTGGTACCAGAATCTGGTACTAGAGTCTGGTACCAGAATCTGGTACTAGAGTCTGGCACTAGAGTCTGGTACCAGAATCTGGAACCAGAGTCTGGCACTAGAGTCTGGTACCAGAGTCTGGCACTAGAGTCTGGTACTTGAGTCTGGTACTGGAGTCTGGTACTTGAGTCTGGTACTGGAGTCTGGTACTAGAGTCTGGCACTGGAGTCTGGTACTAGAGTCTGGTACTAGAGTCTGGTACTAGAGTCTGATACTAGAATCTGGTACTAGAGTCTGGCACTATAGTCTGGTACTAGAGTATGGCACTAGAGTATGATACTTGAGTCTGGTACTAGAGTCTGGTATTAGAGTCTGATACTAGAGTCTGGTACTAGAGTCTGGTATTAGAGTCTGATACTAGAGTCTGATACTAGAGTCTGGTATTAGAGTCTGATACTAGAGTCTGGTACTAGAGTCTGGTATTAGAGTCTGATACTAGAGTCTGGTACTAGAGTCTGGTACTAGAGTCTGATACTAGAGTCTGATACTAGAGTCTGGTACTAGAGTCTGGTACTAAAGTCTGGTATTAGAGTCTGGTACTAGAATCTGGTACTAGAGTCTGGTATTTGAGTCTGGTACTAGAGTCTGGTACTAGAGTCTGGTACTAGAATCTGATACTAGAGTCTGGTATTTGAGTCTGGTACTAGAGTCTGGTACTAGAGTCTGGTACTAGAATCTGATACTAGAGTCTGGTATTTGAGTCTGGTACTAGAGTCTGGTACTGAAGTCTGGTATTGGGGTCTGGTACTAGAGTCAGGTCTGATGAACATAAGAAGAATAAACAAAAATGTAATTAACAAACTCTTATATTCATCCCTTAATCACATTTTTAAAAAACATGACATTCTCGCACAGTTCCTAACGGCACACACTCAACAGCACGAACTGACAATACACATGTTCCAAGGCCTGGTCAGTATAATGTTTTGCTGTGTTACAGAGAAAATTATTTATTATATACAACTAAACTTGACTTGTCTGTTACACAACTAATTTTGACACGTTTGTTACACAACTAAACTTTACACGTTTGTTACAGAATTAAACATGATATGTTTGTTACATAATTAAATTTGACACTTTTATTACACAACTAAATTGACACGTTTATTACATAACTAAACTTAACACGATTGTTACATAACTAAACTTGACACGTAAATTTGACAAATGCATCGGAATAGCTTAAAATACCGAATTCTCACGCACACTTTCAGTGAAACTTACTCTCTGAGGTGAACAAAACAGATGGAAGGATGGACGACGGACGGACGGACCGATGGACGGACGAGCGGATGGATGGATGGATGGATGGATGGATGGATGGATGGATGGATGGATAGATGGATGGATGGATGGACTGTTGTAAATAACTGGATACATAGGCTCATGTAAACGTCATCCCTTCATGAAAGTGTCTCACACATTCTCTATCAGTCTGATACTAGAGTCTGGTACTAGAGTCTGGTAGTAGAGTCTGGTCTTTGAGTCTGGTACTAGAGTCTGGTACTTGAGTCTGGCACTAACATCTGATACTAGAGTCTGGTACTAGAGTCTGGTACTTGAGTCTGGTTTCAGAATCTGATACTAGAGTCTGGTACTAGAGTCTGGTACCAGAATCTGGTACTAGAGTCTGGTACCAGAATCTGGTACTAGAGTCTGGCACTAGAGTCTGGTACCAGAATCTGGAACCAGAGTCTGGCACTAGAGTCTGGTACCAGAGTCTGGCACTAGAGTCTGGTACTTGAGTCTGGTACTGGAGTCTGGTACTTGAGTCTGGTACTGGAGTCTGGTACTAGAGTCTGGCACTGGAGTCTGGTACTAGAGTCTGGTACTAGAGTCTGGTACTAGAGTCTGATACTAGAATCTGGTACTAGAGTCTGGCACTATAGTCTGGTACTAGAGTATGGCACTAGAGTATGATACTTGAGTCTGGTACTAGAGTCTGGTATTAGAGTCTGATACTAGAGTCTGGTACTAGAGTCTGGTATTAGAGTCTGATACTAGAGTCTGATACTAGAGTCTGGTATTAGAGTCTGATACTAGAGTCTGGTACTAGAGTCTGGTATTAGAGTCTGATACTAGAGTCTGGTACTAGAGTCTGGTACTAGAGTCTGATACTAGAGTCTGATACTAGAGTCTGGTACTAGAGTCTGGTACTAAAGTCTGGTATTAGAGTCTGGTACTAGAATCTGGTACTAGAGTCTGGTATTTGAGTCTGGTACTAGAGTCTGGTACTAGAGTCTGGTACTAGAATCTGATACTAGAGTCTGGCACTATAGTCTGGTACTAGAGTATGGCACTAGAGTATGATACTTGAGTCTGGTACTAGAGTCTGGTATTAGAGTCTGATACTAGAGTCTGGTACTAGAGTCTGGTATTAGAGTCTGATACTAGAGTCTGATACTAGAGTCTGGTATTAGAGTCTGATACTAGAGTCTGGTACTAGAGTCTGGTATTAGAGTCTGATACTAGAGTCTGGTACTAGAGTCTGGTACTAGAGTCTGATACTAGAGTCTGATACTAGAGTCTGGTACTAGAGTCTGGTACTAAAGTCTGGTATTAGAGTCTGGTACTAGAATCTGGTACTAGAGTCTGGTATTTGAGTCTGGTACTAGAGTCTGGTACTAGAGTCTGGTACTAGAATCTGATACTAGAGTCTGGTATTTGAGTCTGGTACTAGAGTCTGGTACTAGAGTCTGGTACTAGAATCTGATACTAGAGTCTGGTATTTGAGTCTGGTACTAGAGTCTGGTACTGGAGTCTGGTACTTGAGTCTGGTACTAGAGTCAGGTCTGATGAACATAAGAAGAATAAACAAAAATGTAATTAACAAACTCTTATATTCATCCCTTAATCACATTTTTAAAAAACATGACATTCTCGCACAGTTCCTAACGGCACACACTCAACAGCACGAACTGACAATACACATGTTCCAAGGCCTGGTCAGTATAATGTTTTGCTGTGTTACAGAGAAAATTATTTATTATATACTAACTACCAGACACTTGTCCTAAGTCTACAGCCACAAGACACTTTCCTAAGTCTACAGCCACAAGACACTTTCCTAAGTCTACAATTACTAGACACTTGTCCTAAGTCTACAGCCACAAGACACTTTCCTAAGTCTACAATTACCAGACACTTGTCCTAAGTCTACAGCCACAAGACACTTTCCTAAGTCTACAATTACCAGACACTTGTCCTAAGTCTACAGCCACAAGACACTTGTCCTAAGTCTACAGCCACAAGACACTTTCCTAAGTCTACAATTACTAGACACTTGTCCTAAGTCTACAGCCACAAGACACTTTCCTAAGTCTACAGCTACAAGACACTTTCCTAAGTCTACAATTACTAGACACTTGTCCTAAGTCTACAGCCACAAGACACTTTCCTAAGTCTACAATTACTAGACACTTGTCCTAAGTCTACAGCCACAAGACACTTTCCTAAGTCTACAGCCACAAGACACTTTCCTAAGTCTACAGCCACAAGACACTTTCCTAAGTCTACAATTACTAGACACTTGTCCTAAGTCTTCAGCTACAAGACACTTTCCTAAGTCTACAATTACTAGACACTTGTCCTAAGTCTACAGCTACAAGACACTTTCCTAAGTCTACAATTACTAGACACTTGTCCTAAGTCTACAGCTACAAGACACTTTCCTAAGTCTACAATTACTAGACACTTGTCCTAAGTCTACAGCCACAGGACACTTTCCTAAGTCTACAGCCACAAGACACTTTCCTAAGTCTACAGCCACAAGACACTTTCCTAAGTCTACAATTACTAGACACTTGTCCTAAGTCTTCAGCTACAAGACACTTTCCTAAGTCTACAATTACTAGACACTTGTCCTAAGTCTACAGCTACAAGACACTTTCCTAAGTCTACAATTACTAGACACTTGTCCTAAGTCTACAGCTACAAGACACTTTCCTAAGTCTACAATTACTAGACACTTGTCCTAAGTCTACAGCTACAAGACACTTTCCTAAGTCTACAATTACTAGACACTTTCCTAAGTCTACAGCTACAAGACACTTTCCTAAGTCTACAATTACTAGACACTTGTCCTAAGTCTACAGCTACAAGACACTTTCCTAAGTCTACAATTACTAGACACTTGTCCTAAGTCTACAGCCACAAGACACTCTCCTAAGTCTACAGCTACAAGACACTTTCCTAAGTCTACAATTACAAGACACTTGTCCTAAGTCTACAGCCACAAGACACTTGTCCTAAGTCTACAGCCACAAGACACTTTCCTAAGTCTACAGCTACAAGACACTTTCCTAAGTCTACAATTACTAGACACTTGTCCTAAGTCTACAGCCACAAGACACTTTCCTAAGTCTACAGCCACAAGACACTTTCCTAAGTCTACAGCTACAATACACTTTCCTAAGTCTACAATTATTAGACACTTGTCCTAAGTCTACAGCCACAAGACACTTTCCTAAGTCTACAGCTACAAGACACTTTCCTAAGTCTACAATTATTAGACACTTGTCCTAATTCTACAGACACAAGACACTTTCCTAAGTCTACAGCTACAAGACACTTTCCTAAGTCTACAGCTACAAGACACTTGTCCTAAGTCTACAATTACTAGACACTTGTTCTAAGTCAACAACTACTAGACACTTGTCCTAAGTAAACAACTACAAGACACTTGTCCTAAGTCAACAACTACTAGACACTTGTCCTAAGTCCACAACTACTAGACACTTGTCCTAAGTAAACAACTACAAGACACTTGTCCTAAGTCAACAACTACTAGACACTTGTCCTAAGTCCACAACTACTAGACACTTGTCCTAAGTCCACAATTACCAGACACTTGTCCTAAATCTACAACTACTAGACACTTGTCCAAAGTCTACAGGTACAATAGACTTGTTTTAAGTCTACAGCTACTAGACACTTGTTCTAAGACTACAGCTACTAGACACTTGTCCTAAGGCACTTATCTACAGCTGTTAGACCCTTGTCCTAAATCTACAACTACTAGACACTTGTCCTAAGTCTACAACTACCAGACACTTGTCCTAAATCTACAACTACTAGACACTTGTTCTAAGTCTACAGCCACAAGACACTTGTCCTAAGTCAACAACTACTAGACACTTGTCCTAAGTCCACAACTACTAGACACTTGTCCTAAGTAAACAACTACAAGACACTTGTCCTAAGTCAACAACTACTAGACACTTGTCCTAAGTCCACAACTACTAGACACTTGTCCTAAGTCCACAATTACCAGACACTTGTCCTAAATCTACAACTACTAGACACTTGTCCAAAGTCTACAGGTACAATAGACTTGTTTTAAGTCTACAGCTACTAGACACTTGTTCTAAGACTACAGCTACTAGACACTTGTCCTAAGGCACTTATCTACAGCTGTTAGACCCTTGTCCTAAATCTACAGCTATTAGACATTTGTCCTATGTCTACAACCACCAAGGAAGGCATATAATCAACATTAAACATATTCTGATGGAGTCTGACTTTCAGGGGCGGATATTGCTTGTGTGTGTGTGTTAAATAGGAAGGTAGAGTATTCCACAGATAAATAGGAAAGTAAGTACTTCACAGATAAATAAGAAGGTAGAGTACTTCACAGATAAATATGAAAGTAAGTACCCTACAGATAAATATGAAAGTAAGTACTCCACAGATAAATAAGAAAGTAAACACTCCACATATATGCAGCAGAATAACAGGGAGCGACAGAATGACTGAATAAAATGAACAAAGAGAATGAGTGATTAACATAGAGAGATAGAATGACTGAATAGAGTGACTTAAGAAAACAGAGAAAAACAATGACTGAATATCATGGAAAGACAAAATGACTGAATATCATGGAGAGACAAAATGACTGAATAAAGTTTACAGAAAGAATGAGTGAATAACATGAAGAAAAAGAATGACTCAATAACTAAAATATAGAAATATTATGACTCAAAAAGAGTACAGAAATAGAATGAGTCAATAACTAGAATACAGAAATAAAATGACTCAGTAATAGTTGTACTATCTTTCTGTAACTGTGAGCTGGTGTTCTTTCTGTAACTGTGAGCTGGTGTTCTTTCTGTAACTGTGAGCTGGTGTTCTTTCTGTAACTGTGAGCTGGTGTTCTTTCGTAACTGTGAGCTGGTGTTCTTTCTGTAACTGTGAGCTGGTGTTCTTTCTGTAACTGTGAGCTGGTGTTCTTTCTGTAACTGTGAGCTGGTGTTCTTTCTGTAACTGTGAGCTGGTGTTCTTTCTGTAACTGTGAGCTGGTGTTCTTTGCAGCCGATGCTGTAGAGACTGACGTGGGAGCGGGTTGTGGCAGCTATATTTTAGTCCTGGAGTACAGATAAAGAGCAGGGGGTGTGCACATCTTCTTTAGCAGACTCCACCACCATGGGGACTACGGCGATCCCTGCCATTACTAGGGCTAGGCCTGTTACTAGGGACACCAACGGAGAGGTAGAACAGGGTCTTGATCAGCTATAGTTCGCTAACTCTGACTTGAGCATATCAGCTATGGGTCGTTGATTGCCTAATCGGACAGCATCTTCACCGTCGTAACTGGAATACAGAAAAAGGATGACTCTATAACTAAACTACAGAAAGAGGATGACTCTATAACTAAACTACAGAAAGAGGATGACTCTATAACTAAAATACAGAGATAAGATGACTCTATAACTAAAATACAGAGATAAGATGACTCTATAACTAAAATACAGAGATAAGATGACTCTATAACTAAAATACAGAAAGAGGATGACTCTATAACTAAAATACAGAGATAAGATGACTCTATAACTAAAATACAGAAAGAGGATGACTCTATAACTAAAATACAGAGATAAGATGACTCTATGACTAAAATACAGAAAGAGGATGACTCTATAAATAAATTACAGAGATAAGGTGACTCTATAACTAAAATCCAAAAAAGATAAGTTGACTCTATAACTAAAATCCAGAAAGAGGATGACTCTATAACTAAAATACATAAATAAGATGACTCTATAACTAAAATACAGAAAGAGGATGACTCTATAACTAAAATCCAGAAAGAGGATGACTCTATAACTAAAATACAGAAATAAGATGACTCAATAACAAGAATACAGAGAGAGAGAGAGAGAGAGAGAGAGAGAGAGTGACTCAGGAACTAGCATACAGAAATAGGACGACTCAATAACTAGAATACAGAAATAGATAGACTCAATTGCTAGAATACGGACAATATGTCAGAGTAATGTGAAGAGATAGAGAGAACGACTGCATACATTAGATGCAGAAAAATAATTTAAAATGCCATAATAAAATAACTGACTTAATGTAAAACAAAAATATTGGAATTATGATATATTGGAGCACCACCGGGTATCACATTCTATAAATTGTACACATTAGTACTCACACTCAAGCGTTTTCTGTCAAATATGTTCTGATCATGTCTATGTAGATCAGGACTGTCGTGATCATGTTTACCTAGGTCAGAACTGTCGTGATCATTTTACCTAGGTAAGAACTGTCGTGATCATTTTACCTAGGTAAGAACTGTCGTGATCATTTTACCTAGGTCAGAACTGTCGTGATCTTGTTTACCTAGGTAAGAACTGTCGTGATCATTTTACCTAGGTCAGAACTGTCGTGATCTTGTTTACCTAGGTCAGAACTGTCGTGATCATTTTACCTAGGTAAGAACTGTCGTGATCATTTTACCTAGGTAAGAACTGTCGTGATCTTGTTTACCTATGTAAGAACTGTCGTGATCTTGTTTACCTAGGTCAGAACTGTCGTGATCATGTTTACCTAGGTCAGAACTGTCGTGATCATTTAACTAGGTCAGAACTGTCGTGATCATTTAACCTAGGTCAGAACTGTCGTGATCATTTTACCTAGGTCAGAACTGTCGTGATCATTTTACCTAGGTCAGAACTGTCGTGATCATGTTTACCTAGGTCAGAACTGTCGTGATCATTTTTACCTAGGTAAGAACTGTCGTGATCATTTAACTAGGTCAGAACTGTCGTGATCATGTTTACCTAAGTTAGAACTGTCGTGATCATTTTACCTAGGTCAGAACTGTAGTGATCATTTTACCTAGGTCAGAACTGTCGTGATCATGTTTACCTAGGTCAGAACTGTCGTGATCATTTTACCTAGGTCAGAACTGTCGTGATCATGTTTACCTAGGTCAGAACTGTCGTGATCATTTTACGTCGGGTACGTGTGCCGGGGACATATCATCGTCATCATCATCATCATCATCATCGTCATCATCATCATCGTCAAGTGCCGTGCCGACTTGCGTTGGCTATTACGCTTCTCCAGAGTACCCGATCCTTCATGCAGGCCATCAGTTCAGTTGGTGATCTCCTCTCACACCATCCCGTCAGACTGTCCAGTATCATTTCTCTTGGTCTTCCTCTTGACCTTCTTCCTTCTATTTTTCCTGTTGTTATAATATTTTCAATGCCCCCTTTTCTCACTGCATGTCCTATGAAAGTACATTGTCTCTCTCTTATCTTTTTGACAAGGTTTTTTTTGTCTCTCCAGCTCTTCTCATATATTCTTCATTAGTTATTTTTGCTGTCCATGGGATTCGCAACATTTCTGCTGCTTCCAATGATAGAACGAAAATCAAATAAAGATATATTGATGGGATTATGCGTTGCAGAAAACTGACTCGTTAACACTATCAAAATTAGAAAGCTGAGATACTTCGGCCACATCAAGAGACACAACAGCTTGGAGAGGTTGATAGTAGAAGACATAGTTCCTGGAAAAAGAGAAAAGGGACAAGATCGTCGCAGGTGTATTCAGGACATCACAGAAAGTCTGAATGTGTCATTGCGAGAAACTGGTCAACTTGAGCAAGACCGTATTGCATTCAGCGAGAGGGTGGGGGGGGGGGGGCTGTGAGAGGGACAAAGTTCTAGAAAGGACAAAAGGACATGTCACATGAATGAATGTTCTCACGTTTATGTATTTATTTATTACTGTGTATACTAAAATAAATTTTGAAAGATTAGTGGGAGTGTAATGTAAAAGGCAGAGAGTGTTACATGCCCAAATCCTCGCTCTTTAATTTAAGGAAAGAATGAACGAACGATCTTGCTTTTATTTTAAAGACTTCATAAAGCAAAAGTGGGGGTCGTTCGTTCAATCTTTCTTTCTGTCTGTCTGTATGTATGTATGTCTGTAGATGTGTTCTATGTGTCTGTCTGTATGTATGTATGTCTGTAGATGTGTTCTATTTGTCTGTCTGTATGTCTGTATGTATGTATGTCTGTAGATGTGTTTGCGTTATCGGTACAAATCTTCCTCCCTTATCTATATCCTGCTTGTATCCGCAAATAATGCCACCTCTCTTCCCCCCCCCCACACACACACATAAATCTTGCCCTCTCAACGTTAGAAAGTAAACTTCCCGGTCTGGATCTATATTTAGATACAAGCAAAGACGTCAAGCAAATGTAATGCTGTAAAATTGATGTTTTTTGTAAAATTGCTGTTTTCTCCACATCACTCTGACAAGATTGTAATTACATTGAACAAAGAGCATTGAGACCGCAGCTGTATACTGCTGAAGAAAAACTGCATTTCAAAATAATCAAATATGAATATCAGAAGTAGGCAGGATTTTCTGTCCCTGCACGTGGGCTTAATAATGTGCGTGAGCGGAGTTTTGCCGATCGATGAACTTGGCGAGCACTGAAGGCTTCTGGGACAGATCTTTAAACTCGTGTTTTGCAACTTGTCGCATTACACGCTCTGTGTACCAGAACTGGTCTCCACTGCGGGCACTAGAAAGTTGCTGTGAGGTCGGGCAAATGTCACGCTTTGTCTCCACGCTACTATATAGACATTCCAGAAACTCATCGACTCTAACGACAATCAACACATGTGTAAAATTTTGCTGAAATCTAGTTTATTCAGAGAAAGCAAACAGTTGCAACTTAGATACAGAACTGAAAAAAATGTTCAGAATTTGTACATTCTATTTCTTGAAAGTGACTTGCGGTTGTATTAAAAATCAACAGCCCAGAGGATATAAGACTGAAATATATTTTGTGAAAAATATTTAGCATTGAAAATATGAGTCTTTTTTATTTATAGTGATATCAACAAAGTCATTTACCAATAATTTTCTGCAGATTTACAAGGACATTCAGTATGTGTGAAATATCACACAATAAGTTTCAAGTCTCTTCATAAATGAGTGTCTTTGTGTACAAAATTTATAAGTTTTGGATATATATATATATATATATATATATATATATATATATATATATATATAGTAGTGTAAAGAAATAGTGCATCTCACAAATTCTTATTTAGAGTATGATAGTACTGTATCATTGTTATCATGCGGACGTAAAAGCATAGATACAAATGTTCTAGCATGGAAATATGCCATATCTTGGATGAATATCAACTTTATACCTCGGACAGGATATATATTAGACGAACCAAATAGTAATGCACTGGTCAATGTAAGTATTGCTTTTTAATATTTTGATACAGTTGCTGTGTCCAGTCGTTTTAATTTTACAATTTACAAGTTAGAATATCACACATATGTCATACTTGTTAGAACTATCACACAGATGCCATACTTGTTAGAACTATCACACAGATGCCATACTTGTTAGAACTATCACACAGATGCCATACTTGTTAGAACTATCACACAGATGCCATACGTGTTAGAACTATCACACATATGTCATACTTGTTAGAACTATCATACAGATGCCATACTTGTTAGAACTATCACACAGAAGTCATACTTGTTAGAACTATCATACAGATGCCATACTTGTTAGAACTATCACACAGATGCCATACTTGTTAGAACTATCACACAGAAGTCATACTTTACTTGTTAGAACTATCACACAGATGCCATACTTGTTAGAAGTATCACACAGATGCCATACTTGTTAGAACTATCACACAGAAGTCATACTTGTTAGAACTAACACACAGAAGTCATACTTGTTAGAAGTATCACACAGATGCCATACTTGTTAGAACTATCACACAGAAGTCATACTTGTTAGAACTAACACACAGAAGTCATACTTGTTAGAACTATCACACAGAAGTCATACTTGTTAGAACTAACACACAGAAGTCATACTTGTTAGAACTATCACACAGAAGTCATACTTGTTAGAACTAACACACAGAAGTCATACTTGTTAGAACTATCACATAGATGTCTTACTTGTTAGAACTATCACACAGATGTCTTATTTGTTAGAACTATCACACAGAAGTCATACTTGTTAGAACTATCACACAGATGCCATACTTGACAAAGTCAGATAACTCTAGTACACAAGCGTCTGTCTCATATGTACAGTTTTGTGAATTTTTAAAATTCAATGACCCTTATATATATATATATAAAATGTGTAAATAGTTATTAATGTTCAGATCAAATCTTTCATCAAACTTCATCACTGTTTCTCACCTTTCTTTAATAAATACCTCTACTTTCTGGGGTAAATATTTTATGGCTATAAATTAACCAGAGTAAAACTAATTTTATTTAAATCCAGTAATTTCACAGCAGCCTTGATCCTATTAAAATCTGACACACGCTTCAAGTCGGCACCCGCGTTCTTTCTTACACCCGTCTGGGGAACAGCGGGGAATAGGCGAACATGGCGTGCCTGATACAAGGTCGGGAACATTTAGAGAGGCAACAAGAAAATTGTGCTAGAGCATACATGTAGAAAAGTCACGTTAGATGTGTAAGATATGCACTACAGGAATGTTTGCCTGGTGTCCAACTCTTGACACTAGCTAGGATCACTAACATCGCCTAACAAAAATAGCACAATGAACATGCATAGACAGTATAACATATATCAGAACAAGATATAGGCAATATAACAAATATCAGAACAAGATATGGGCAATATAATAAATATCAGAACAAGACATAGACAATATAGCAAATATCAGAACAAGATATAGGCAATATAACAAATATCAGAACAAAATATAGGCAATATAACAAATATCAGAACAAGATATAGGCAATATAACAAATATCAGAACAAGATATGGGCAATATAACAGATATCAGAACAAGACATAGACAATATAGCAGATGCCAGAATAAGACAATATAACATATATTCTAACAGCTCAAGTCATATAGCAGATATCAGAACAGATCAAAACACAGACAATATAGCAGATGTCAGAATAAGACAATATAACATATATTCTAACAGCTCAAGTCATATAGCAGATATCAGAACAGATCAAAACACAGACAATATAGCAGATAGCAGAACAGATCAAAACACAGACAATATAACAGATAGCAGAACAGATCAAAACACAGACAATATAACAGATAGCAGAACAGATCAAAACACAGACAATATAGCAGATATCAGAACAGATCAAAACACATATAGCAGATAGCAGAACAGATCAAAACACAGACAATATAGCAGATAGCAGAACAGATCAAAACACAAACAATATAGCAGATAGCAGAACCGTTCAAGACATAGACAATATAACAGATATTAGAATCGCTCAAAACATAGACGATATAACATATAGCTGAACAATTCAAGACATAGACAATATAACAGATATTAGAATAGCTCAAAACATAGACGATATAACATATAGCTGAACAGTTCAAGACATAGACACTATCAGACCATCTCAAAACATAGACAATATAACAGATAGCAGAACAGTTCATGACGTAGACAATATCAGACCATCTCAAAACATAGACAATATAACATATAGCAGAACAGTTCAAGACATAGACAGATATCAGAACAACTAAAACATAGACAATATAACATTTAGCAGAACAGTTCAAGACATAGACAGATATCAGAACAACTAAAACATAGACAATATAACATTTAGCAGAACAGTTCAAGACATAGACAGATATCAGAACAACTAAAACATAGACAATATAACATTTAGCAGAACAGTTCAAGACATAGACATATATCAGAACAACTCAAGAAATAGACAATATAAAAGCTATAAATTAGCAAAAACTAGCAGACAAAAAGAAAAAAAACACAGGACACAGGGTACTAGAAGATATTTTGAAATAGACGGTGGTTTGCAAGAAGGAAAAGAGAAAATACGGATCTTTGAAAGCACTTGTTCCAGTGAAACAGAACACAGCAAACCTCCGATAATAACAAATATCTACCTCAACCTGCCCTGACCTACTTGTCTTACTTCCTGTTTTTCGTATCGATCTCACTTTTTGTGTGTCGTATCGATCCTATTTGAGTGTAAACTGCCATATTTATTCTGTTCAAAATCTTGTGTGTCTTCTTATCGATCTCACTTGTGTGTAAACTGCCATATTTATTCTGCCCAGAAACGTGTTACTTATTTGTAGGCGTGATATCTGTCTTATGTTTGTTTGATGTTATACCTGTCTTATATGTTTGTTTGATGTTATACCTGTCTTATATGTTTGACGTGATACCTCTCTTATATGTTTGACGTGGTACCTCTCTTATGTTTGTTTGACGTGTTACCTGTCTTTTGTCTATTCATCGCAATTTAAAAGGTAAACAATAAAATACAGGAGAATTAGCAAGTTATAGTTCCTGTTTTCTGTTATCGCACTTTTATTACCACAGCTTCCGTTACCCTAACTTCTATTATTATAGCTTAGTTTATCATAGCTTCTAGTATTATAGCTTATTTTACCATAGCTTCTATAGCTTATATTATCATAGCTTAAATTATTATAGCTTATTGTATCATAGCTTCTACTATTATAGCTTATTTTATCATAGCTTATATTATTATTGCTTATTTTTTATCATTGCTTCTATTATTATAGCTTATTTTATTATACGCGGGTTGGTTTATAAGTCTTGGCATAAGGTACAAATACTTGAAACACACAGTTGATAGTAGGTGCATTTGTAGATCAGCTTGATGTAAGATTAGACACCATGTTTCAAGAAATTAGCTGCAACCAATTTTTTGTACAGGTATTGAAATGGTAAGGGGTTTCAGAAATTGAAAAAATGGATAAAATTTCTCATCAAGCAGTCATTCGCTATCTCTGCAACAACGGTTTATCATCGAAGGAGATCCATGAGGATAATGTACAGAGCGCCCCTTCTTACAGCACAGTGAAGAAATGGGGAACTCATTTCAAACATGGAAAGGAGAGTCTGGAAGATGATCCCCGTCCAGGAAGACCAAGAACGGTAACCACCGATGAAACCACCTGTAGAATCCATAACATGATAATGAAAGATCGACGACTAGCTGACTGGTAAACAGCTACTGAGTTGGGCGTCTCCCAGGAAAGTGTTCATGCCATTATTCACAACTATCTTTAAATGATAAAGGTCTCTGCTCGATGCGTCCCGAAACTTCTTGGAGCTGATCACAAACGACAGTGTCTCACAAGAGACAATCTTGGCCATTTTTATGCAGATTCTGAAAAGTTTCTTCAGCAATTTGTGATTATGGATGAGATTTGGGTTCATCATTTTCAGCCAGAAACCAGACAACAGTCAAAGCAGTGGAAACATCATGGATCTCCACCTCCAAAGAAAGCAAAGGTGGTTCTGTCTGCAGGCAAAGTGATGGCTTCCATCTTTTGCGATTCAGAAGGTGTGCTATTGGTAGACTATCTTCAGAAGGGCAGAATGGTCACCGGGGCCTATTACGCTAATCTTGTGAAGCAACTGCGGGTCACATTGAAGGATATTGTTCCAGTTCACAAGCCGGCGGTGGCAATGGCTGTCATTCATGACTGCAGCTTCCAGCTTCTTGAACATCCTCCTTATTCATCAGATATGTTCCCTTTGTTTACCAAACTAAAAAAGTGGCTCAGTGATCCAAATTTACTTCAGATGATGACGTCATTCATGCTGTAGACCGCTTTCTACTGGCACAAGATGCTGACTTTTACAAAGAAAGGATCCGTATGTTCCGGGATCGCTGGACTAAGTGCATAAACTTGCAAGGGGACTATGTTGAGAAATAACCCAAAAACGTCGTTCACAAATAATCCGTTCTACCTTATGCCGAGAACGTATCAATCAACCCTCGTAACTTCTACTATTATAGCTTATTTTAGCAAAGTTTCTATTATTATAGCTTATTTTATCATAGCTTCTATTATTATAGCTTATTTTACCATAGCTCCTATTATTATAGTTTATTTTATCATAACTTCTATTACCAAAACGTATGTTATCACAGCTTGTATTTTAACTTCTACTGTTATAGCTTGTTTTATCATAGCTTATATTACCAAAACTTCTATTATCATAGCTTCTATTATCAAAATTTCTTTTATTAAAATAGTATATCTATGAATGAAATATGTAAACCATTCATAGTAACGGAGTCGTTGTTTATGATCCGCCGGTACCAACTGCTGGACCGCAGTTACTTTATATGGGAAGAGTTTCAAATTTTCTCTGACCGCTGTTGCAAGCCCGATACCTTCCTGTTGTGCCAGCTTCCGCAAAGCCTTTGATGGTCTCCAAAGTATAGAATCAGAAACGTCTGATAACTTCTCCTCGTTAAATTTAGATGGTCTTCCACTATCGTGTGCGTCTAACACTGAGCTTGTTTCACGAAATTTCTCAATAAGTTTATAAACTGCATTGCGATGAGATATGGGTGTTCCTGGGAATCTTTCAGCAAACTTCTCCTGCACTAAACCGATGTATTTACTGCCTTCTCGAAATACGATCTCAACAAGAAAAAATACGTTGATCCTAAGAAAGAACCATAATGAATAGACTGATTTAAACGATTCGCCTTCGAGCACTTCAAACGCTGCTTAACAACTGAAAACACAAAGGCAGAAGACAGATTGAATACAATGAATGTTACATAACAGTAGACTTCAGCACGCTAACGTACGCAGACAGATGTGCCTAGATATCGCAGCCATAAGATACCACTACGATACCGAAATTGATACTGGTATACTGCACACTGACTTTGCGAACTCCCTGTATATTAAGTACTTCAGTTTGTAACTTTTCCATTTTACTGACTCAGATTTGAATCTTACACATGGTGTTTCTGGTATAAATTGTGTGTTTCTAGAAACTGAACACTTCTTGTGAGACACTTAGAAGTTGTAACACTATAAAGAATGTCACACTCTTCTTCTTCTTCGACTTTCCGAACCATTAAGGCTCATTGTTGCAGATAAAGTTCGTCTCCAAATGTCACATACATTTAATTAAAATAAGGAATGAAACTTTTTAATTAAACTTCACTTATACCTGATTAGTGAAGTCCTAAGTCCAGTTTCATCAGGTCAATATCTAGATGTAAATGGTACCTCGTGATTAGAGACGAATGCAATTCCCATTCACTAATCAGGCGAGATTGGGTTACTCTCTTACAACTTTACACCTGTCTCACATGTGTGATTCACACTTTTATCAACTTTACACCTGTCTCAAATGTGTGGTTCACACTGTTATAAACTTTAAACCTATCTCACATATGTGGTTCACAAACTTTACACCTGTCTCACATATATAGTTCACACTTTCATAAACTTTAAACCTATTTCACATGCGCGGTTCACACTTTCATAAACTTTACACCTCTCTGACATAAATAGTTCACACTTGTATAAACTTTAAACCTATCTCACACGTGTAGTTCATACTTTCATAAACTTTACACCTGTTTCACATACATAGTTCACACTTTCATAAACTCTACACATGTCCCATGTGTGTAGTTCACATTTTCATAAAATTTACAACTGTCTCACATATGTGATTCACACTTTTATCATCTTTACACCCATCTCAAATACTTTCACTTATATCACATGTGTGGTTCACACTGTGACAACACCGTATGTGCTTTGTGTGTGTGTGTGTGTGTGTTCACTGACAAACTAAACGTAGCTTGGAGGCACTGACAAACTAAATGTAGCTTGAAGGGTCTGACAAACTAAACGTAGCTTGGAGGCACTGACAAACTAAATGTAGCTTGGAGGCACTGACAAACTAAACGTAGCTTGGAGGCACTGACAAACTAAACGTAGCTTGGAGGCACTGACAAACTAAACGTAGCTTGGAGGCACTGACAAACTAAATGTAGCTTGGAGGCACTGACAAACTAAATGTAGCTTGGAGGCACTGACAAACTAAACGTAGCTTGGAGGCACTGACAAACTAAACGTAGCTTGGAGGGTCTGACAAACTAAATGTAGCTTGGAGGCACTGACAAACTAAACGTAGCTTGGAGGCACTGACAAACTAAATGTAGCTTGTAGGGTCTGACAAACTAAATGTAGCTTGGAGGCACTGACAAACTAAATGTAGCTTGAAGAGTTTGTAGAAACACGTCAGTCCTGGAAAGTAAACAAGACGTTCTGGTTCACGAGTGACATATTGATTTCTGCTGCTGGTCTGCCTGCATTCTGACAGAAAAAAGAAAGTCTGCTAACAGAATTATTTTCTTCAAGTAACCTCGCCAACAGTCAGACTGAGAAATGATGGGAGAGAGAGAGAGAGAGAGAGAGAGAGACAGAGAGAGAGAGAGAGAGAAATTGAGACAGAAATATAAGTATGACGTGATAGAGAAAGAGAGAGAGAAAGAGATAACGTGAGAAGCAAAAGAGATTAGAGAGATGACACGGGAAAAGGAGAGGGAGGGAGAGAGATGACGTGAGAAAAAAGAGAAAGATATTTACGTGAAAGAAGAGAGAGAGAGAGAGAGAGAGAGAGAGAGATAGAACTGATTTCAGAAAGAAAGATAGAGAGCTGATGTTAGAAAGAAAGATAGAGAGCTGATGTTAGAAAGAAAGATAGAGAGCTGATGTTAGAAAGAAAGATAGAGAGCTGATGTTAGAAAGAAAGATAGAGAGCTGAAAGTTAGACAGAAAGATAGAGAGCTAACGTTAGAAAGAAAGAGAACTGACGTTAGAAATAAAGATAGAGAGCTGACATTCGAAAGAAAATAGAGCTAGTGTTAGAAAGAAAGATAGATAGATGACGTTAGAAATAAAGATAGAGAGCTGACGTTAGAAAGAAAGATAGAGAGCTAACATTAGAAAGAAAGATAGAAAGCTGATGTTAGAAAGAACGATAGATAGATGACGTTAGAAATAACGATAGAGAGCTGAAAGTTAGAAAGATAGAGAGCTGAAAGTTAGACAGAAAGATAGAGAGCTAACGTTAGAAAGAAAGAGAGCTGACGGTAGAAATAAAGATAGAGAGCTGACATTAGAAAGAAAATAGAGAGCTGGTGTTAGAAAGAAAGATAGATAGATGACGTTAGAAATAAAGATAGAGAGCTGACGTTAGAAAGAAAGATAGAGAGCTAACATTAGAAAGAAAGATAGAGAGCTGAAAGTTAGAAATAAGGATAGAAAGATGACGTTAGAAATAAAGATAGAAAGATGACGTTAGAAAGAAAGATAGGGAGATAACGTTAGAAAGAAGAGAGCTGACGGTAGAAATAAAGATAGAGAGCTGACATTAGAAAGAAAATAGAGAGCTGGTGTTAGAAAGAAAGATAGATAGATGACGTTAGAAATAAAGATAGAGAGCTGACGTTAGAAAGAAAGATAGAGAGCTAACATTAGAAAGAAAGATAGAGAGCTGAAAGTTAGAAATAAGGATAGAAAGATGACGTTAGAAATAAAGATAGAAAGATGACGTTAGAAAGAAAGATAGGGAGATAACGTTAGAAAGAAAGAGAGCTGACGTAAGAAATAAAGATAGAGAGCTGAAAGTTAGAAAGAAAGATAGAGAGCTAACGTTAGAAAAAAGAGAGCTGACGTTAGAAATAAAGATAGAGAGCTGACATTATGTAGTTTTGAGAAGGACCATCATACATGCAATCCGGACACATCCATAGGTGCTCTGATCTTCAGCGTACGGTAACTGATGATAGCACTTTTCTGTTGGTTGATCCACCAACTGGAGCTCTTGATTTTTCATTTTTCGCCACCCCAAGTTTAACCCCAACTCCTTCATTCTTGATAAAGACACTGATTGTCAGTCAAATTCTTTATCCAACCAGTTTCTCTCATAGGGCTGATGATTATCCGCTTGATCCACTGCCTGATCTTCCTCTGTAACAACTGACTCGGCTAACTGATCTGCTCTTTCATTTCCTCTAACTCCTGCGTGGCCTGGTACAAAAATGTATGTCAGCCGATGGATCTGTGACATCTGAGAGATTAGATTCGAGGCACTGTTGTCTTAGACATCTTACATCCTTCCCGGGCCGCTAAACTTCACATTGGCCCGCATGGTAGTTCGCCAAGATTTCCTGTCTTCGGCGAGTTTTTTAATCTCATCAAGGGATGCTATACCCACTAAACTGGCCTCTCTTAAAAATATCCTCTTTATAGTTTCACGTGGTAGACCTCTTTTTCTTCGGCCTATTGTGTCCCATTTCATAGCTTGTTTGAGGATTCTCTGATTGTTTCTTCCCATCACATAACCTACATACTTGTACGTCCATCTTCTTTTTCTGATCAACTATGAGACAGGTTGTTGTCTGCTCATCTGTCTGATCTCTGCGTTGTTCTTGAATTCGTCGCACATTATATCATTTCCGTTTTCCTTAGGCATTTGTTTTCAAAAAGTCTAATTTCTTGTCTATTTCTTTAGTTGTTTTCCAGCTTTCACATGCTTAAATGAGGGTGGACATTACATTTGAATTGAATATTCTTAACTTGGTTTTTGTGGTTATAACTTTTGAATGCCACATGTTCTCAAAATTCTTGAAGGTCAATGCTGCTTTTGCAATTCTAATTCTAACTTCCTTTCTGTCTTAGCCATCCAGCCTGAATTTTCGTTAGCATATTCATCAACTCGCTCATGACGCCATACATTATACAATTTTCACTGCTCACAGACATTCAGAATTATCTTCCGAATATAATAACCATAAGCAAAAATCATCTCCTGTCTATATATACTGGACACTATCATTTATATACTTACATGCAATAAAATTATATTACAATGTCACATTCATTACAATGTAACAATTTTGTAGCAAAGCAATATGTCAGTCAGTCATTTCAATGTCCCTTGCGGAACTTTGCCTCCCTAACACACAATAATTAATGTATGAGCCACTGCAGTAAAGCTGTCAAACTAAAATTTATAAACTAGGAACAAAGTAGGAACAGCTCTATTACGTAACGAGTACACAATTGTGACGTTTCGGCGTTAGCCTTAATTATACAAGAACATACAAAACTAAGACATAGAGAGATGAGATAAAATATAAATTCACATGAATGTTATGTTAAAAAAAAACAAGTAAAAGGAATATAGCATTTAGCTGTAACTTGTAAGAAGCTGTGGCTTGTCCGACGCTGTGTGTCAGAAATGCGCATGGTGGAGTGAAAGCAGTATTTAAATGGAGACATGGTATATGTGATAGGTGGGTCGTAATTGAGGGTGGTGGGTGGGGAAACCGTAGAGGGGAGAGACAGAGTGAGATACAATGGTAATCTAACCGACAGAAGGTGAAATATGTGATAATAGTTGGGGTAGAGGGTTTGTAATGTGATGCTGTGAAACGGTAAGGAGCTATATGTAACAAATGAGAAGTGAGTGGAAATAAGTGGGGAGGGTTTATGATCGTGGAAGAGGAGAATGTTAGATGCAGCTGGATAACGAATTCAAGGCATGTGGTTATAGAATCCCATTTTCTTGAATGTAGCGGTTCTCAGGCACGGGGCGGCTTGTCTCATCTGTGTGACACTGTTTGATTTACCTTTGGTTGGGGCCATTTAAATGATTCGGGACTGGTTTCGAAGCATGCTGGGTGATATCATAAAGATGTGTTTGCATGCGGTCCCCTAATCTGAGGCCAGTTTCACCAGTATAAGTTATTCTGCACCTTCTGCATAATATAACATACATCACATTGCAGGACTCGCATGTTAAATGAGAGTGAGGATAGTTTTTGGGAAACGTGATCATTTTCGTTTCCCAGACTACATGGTAGATAACACAGCGAATGCGGTTACATTTTCTAGTGCCAACATATCCAAGGTTCTCACAAGGCCAGTACTCAACCTAAATTCTTTTGAATTCAACGGCGAATACTTCGATCAATTCAGTAGTGTTGCCATGGCAACGAAAATGGGTCCAGTTATGCATGTTTATTTATGGGATTTCTGGAAGTCAAATTATGGGAAACTTACAGCGGCAGACTGCCAGAATTGTATAAAAGGTACATCGATGCTGACATTGGAGTCACCAGTATGCCACAGGACGAAACTAAAGAATGTATTGAATTCGCAAACTCATTTAATAAGAACATAAAATTTACTTATGAAATTTCTGACAAATCTGTCAACTTTTTGGACATCAAAATATTTATTGAGACAACAGGCTTGTCACCTCTGTCTCTTACAAGCCCACCGACAGCCACACCTATTTACTTTACACCTCCTCCCATCCTGAATCCTGTAAGAACTCCATCCCATACTCCTAACTCCTCCGTCTTCGCTGCATTATGTCAGGATAATTTGGACTTTATAGATCAGTCCAACAAGTTATCAGAATTGTTCTGTTATCGCCACTACCAAGAAAATGTCATTCGGAAAACATTCACTCGCATCCAACCAGTGAGCTGCAAAGAAGCATTCAGGAAAAAACCTGTTACCCCATCTGACACAGTTAAATTAGTACTTCCTTTTCACCCACGTGGTCAGATGATTAAGAAATTCTTTATCGTCATCTGCCACTAATCCAACACGACCCCGACACTGGCGACATTTTCTCTGATACACCCCTGTTAGCATACAAGCGTGAATCAAATCTTAAGGACATCCTCGTCCATGGGCTCTTGAAGTAGAACCTTGCATTTGTTGGCACTAGGAAATGTAACGGCACTCGCTGTTTTACCTCCCCTGTAGTCTGGGAAACGAAAGTGATCACCTTTCCCAAAACTATCGTCACTCTCCATGAGGGATTCACATGCGAGTCTCGCAATGTGATATATGTCATTATGTGCAAAACATGCAAAATAACTTACAGTGGTGAAACTGGCGTCAGATTAGGGGACCGAATGCAAACACATCTGTATGATATCACCCAGCATGCTTCAAAACCAATCCTGAATCATTTAAATGACCCCAACCACAGAGGCAAATTAGACATTCTGGTAACAGCCATCAAACAGTGTCACCCACATGAGACAACCCGCCTAGGGCTTGAGAACCGCTCAGTCATTCAGTCATTTGCATGTAATTTGCGGAACTTTGCCTCCCTAACAGCACTACTGTATGTCTCTCAGTTGTAAGCAAGATGCCCTGCTGCTGAAGAATCCATTTAAAGATCATTAACGATGTCTCGCAACCATCTTCGCCTTGGTCTTCCTCTCTTTATTTTTCCCATTATGTACCATTCCAAGACGGTTTTCTCTAGATTATCATGACGTTTAATGTGTCCAAAATATTTAAGTTTTCTATGTTTAATCCTCTTTACTAGCCAACCTTCTCTTCAATATTAAATTATTGTAATATGGATATATTTGTTCTTTTTTGTGTCCATAATATTTGAAGAACTCTTCTGTAGCATTTACATTCAAAGGCATTTATGTGTTTCTCAGCTGTTTTCTTAAGTGTCCAGGTTTCACATGCATATGTTGGGATGGGAAAGATGCATGCCCTTAATAATCTTATTTTTGTAGTTCTGTCTGTTCCACTCCACAACTTATTTAGTTGTTTCATTTTTTGAAGAGCGATAGATGTCCTCCTTTTAATTTTCCTCGGTGTATCTCCATTATTTGCATGTCCCTTGCATTTTTAAATCAAAATTGTATATAACCATTAGGGCGTGGTCATTGGATGAACAATATTTCCACACAAAGAGATACATAAAACACTATGGATATATCCAGATGATAGAACCAGAAATCAGATAGATCATTTTTGTATTAGAAAGCAATTCAGAACATCTCTGATAGATGTAAGAGCATATAGGGGTGCAGATGTCAACAGTGATCACAATCTGTGTATAGGGAAAATAAGACTAAAACTGAAAAGTCAACACAAGAAACCAATACTCAGAAAGATAAGCAGTCAAAGCCTACAGGATGAAAATACTAAGAGTAATTTTAATGTGGAAATTACCAAACAGTTCGCTGCATTCAGTGAGGTAGAGGAGACAGATACAGATGACCTATGTCATTCTTACAGCACAGCTATAATTACAGCAGCTAAAACAACTGCTGGACTGCAAACAAGTGGACAAGCATGGATATCAGATAACACATGGAAATCCATATAAGAAAGACGGTAAGCCTAATTAGCCATGTTGAATGTAAAAACAGATCTTGAAAGAGATTTGGCAAAAGCAACATTCAAAGAACTAGACAATAAAGTAAAAAAGTTCAACTAGAAGGGATAAAAGAGAATACATGGACAATATGGCGAAAGATATGGAGAAAGCAGCAAAAACAAGAGACACCAAAATTTTATATAACATACAAAAGAGGCAACAGGTACTACTGCATCCAAAGAAAGACCAGTCCTTAGCAAAACTGGCACACTTTTAACTTTTAACATCAAGTAAAGACCAAAAGCAAAGACGGACCGAACACTTCCAAGAATTATTTAATCGACCACATCGAAAAGAACTGATAGACCTTGGAACTGATTTACCATTCCCACAGCTAAATGTCAACCGAGATGAAATTACTTTGCATGAAATTGAAAAAGAAGTGAATCTAATTGATAACAGCAAAGGTGCAGGTGCAGATGAAATAACAGCCGAAATGTTAAAAGCTATTAATAATACAGCATGAAACAAGTTGTGACAAAAGTATTTTGCAAAGTTATTCTGAATAGAATTCAAGATATAGTGAATGCTGCAATGAGAGAAGAACAGGCAGGATTTCGAAAAGGGAGAAGCTTTCTCGACCAGATCTTTACTCTAAGAATAATACTTGAAGAATAAATTGAAAAGCAAAGACTGTTAATCCTGAACTTCATAGACTTTGAAAAGACATTTGATAGCATACACAGGCAATCATTTAATTCCTGATCCTGATCCTTGTGGATATGGCAAAGCCCGCAGTCCTCTCCAGATCTTGAAAGACAAACAACAAACAACAACAAAAAAACAACAACAAAACAACAAAGAACCCACAGGCAAACATACAGGAAATCACAACAGAACTGAAGCACCTTACACTGTCAACAACCGTGGCCCTACAATGGGTACCATCCCACTGTGGAATAGCTGGCATTGAAATAGCTGACAGCCTAACCAAAGTTGGCAGCAATCAAGATCAAACAAATCATCCAGTAAACTTATCTTATATATCTTATATCCTTCCCGTGCCGTTAAACGTCATATAGGGCTCGCAAAGTAGTTCGCCAATTTTTCCTGTCTTCGGAGAGTCTTTCAACCTCATCAAAGGATTTTATGCCTGTTAATTTGGCCTCTCTTAATAATGTCCTTTTCAGAGTTTCACGCGGTCTGCCTCTTTTTCTTCGGCCTGTTGTGTTCCACTTGATAGAAAACTACCAAGAGGCAAAAACAATAATCCATAACCAGTGCAGATCTGAATGGAAAAAAGAAACTGAAATGCACCAATGAACCAGATCCAATACACCAGCTACAAAGAGGATTTTAAGAATATATGGAATAATATCTAAGATTGTCAACATCATTAGTGATCTCTGCAAATGATGTGTTTGTGCAGTCAATACAAACGAATGAATGGGTGAATGGTTCCAGATTGAAACAGGCGAGAAACAAGGATGTATATTATCTTCCTTGCTTTTTGGAGTTCCCATAGACTTCATAATGAAAAAATGTTGCAGAGGTAAAACGGGCATTGATTGGGTACATGAGACCCAACTGGAAGATCTTGATTTTGCAGATGACATAACTCTCAGCGACAATATGAAATCAATGCAAGTAAAAACAGATACCCTGTCTTCAATGGTTAGTAAAATAGGACTTGAAATTAACAAGGATAAAATAAAAATAATGAAGGTTCTCATTAACAACGAAGGACAAACGTAGAAGGAACAGCTGTTGAAAAAATAAACGGCAGCTATATAGGCCGCAATGGTGACACCAGAAAAGAAGTTAGAATTCGAATTGTCAAAGTAGCATTGACCTTCAAGAATATTGAGAATATCTGGCATTCAAAAGTTATAAGCACAAAAACCAAGTTAAGACTATTCAATTCAAATGTAATATCCACCCTCATTTATGCATGTGAAAGCTGAAAAACAACTAAAGAAATAGACAAAAAATTAGACTTTTTCGAAAACAAATGCCTAAGGAAAATACTCAGTATAAAGTGGAATGAATTCAAGAACAACGCAGAAATCAGACAGATGAGCAAACAATCTGACTCATAGCTGATCAGAAAAAGACGATGGATATATGTCGGTCACGTGATGAGAAGAAACAATCAGAGAATCTCCAAACAAGCTATGAAGTGGAACACAACTCGCCGAATAAAAAGAGGTCTACCACGTGAAACTCTAAAGAGGACATTGTTCAGAGAAGCCAAATCAGTGAGGAAGACATCCTTTGATGAGATTGAAAAACTCGCCGAAGACAGGACATGTTGGCGAACTACCATGCAGGCCCTATGTGTGATGGTTAGCGGCACGGGAAGGATGTCAGATCTCCATTATTAGTTAGTAATGATCCAAGATATTCAAAACTCTCCACTTCTTAAAATTTTTCCTCACTGATACATATTTCAGCTGTCTTATTTCTTTTATCAGTTGTCATCAATTTAGTTTTCTTGCGTTAAGATAGAGGTTTTACTCTTCACTGCTCTTACGGACTGACATAATTAGTTTTTCCATTCCTTTTTATGTTGTGGACAGTAATACTGTGTTATCAGCATATCTACTCTCTGATATTTCATAAACTCCACTTTTTATGGCATTGTAATACACTTTGTCAACATCTTCTCTAATATTCCTCATTATATTTTCATTACACAAGTTAAATAATTAAGGCGACAATATGCACCCCTGACGGATCCTTTGTTTTATATCAAACCAAGTTGCTGTTTCAATATTCAGGAATATGGGGATTTGGAACCACATGGTTTTAACTCGTTATTCAGCTATACTTAACATTCTTCTCTTCCGCAATCATAATCTCTCCCCACTTAGTCCCACTCTCTTCTCAGCTGTTACATATAGCTCAGAATCTATTCACATTATTTTACATTACAACCCCTCTACCCCAACTATAATCACATATTTCACCTCGATTAGATTACCATTATATCTCACTCTATCTGTCCCCTCTACGGTTTCCCCACCCACCACCCTCAGCTGCAACCCACCTATCACATATCCCAAGTCTCCATTTAAATACTGTCTACACTCCACCATGCGCATTTCTGGCACACAGCGTCGGACAAGCCACATCATCTTACAAGTTACAGTTAAGTGCTCTATTCTTTTTATCTGATTATTTTTTTTAACATAGCATTCATTCATGTGAATTTATATTTTATCTCCTCTCACTATTTCTTCGTCATGTAAGTTCTTGTATGATTAATGCTCACGACGAAACGTCACAACTCGATAAGTAATAGAGCTGCTCACGATGAAACGTCACAACTCGATAAGTAATAGAGCTGTTCCCACTTGTTTCCCCTAATTTACAAATTTGCATTCCTAACAGCTGAACTGTAGGCCTCTCGGTTGTAAGCAAGATGCCCTGCTGCTAATGCATCCATTTTCAAAGCAATATAAGAAATACAATAATGAAACAATTCTTTAAACAAATTTAAACTTGTAGAATACATGGGCTAATACTTTTCATATGCACAGATACATACAGACACATATTCGCACACGCTGAAATATATTGTATACACATTGCATACACACATTTATACACATATATACATACGTACACATATTGATATGTTCAAACAACACATAGTCAGTCTCAAACAGATATCGACAAAGTCTGAAATTATAGAACAAATATTATTTATCTATCATTACATGAGTTGGTAGGGTATTTCAAAGGTGGTCAGTTGTGTAAGAGAAGCTTTTTTAACCACACGCCAAGCCTTGGTTTTGGAAGAAGACAAATATTGACCGTGTTTTGGGTTAGATTTAAGCAGTGACCACAGACAGAGTGGAGCAGTGTGTGATAGAATTTTATGGACTGACTTGCCTTTGTTGAATAGAACTCACTTTTGAATGTCGAGATATTTGCCTTATTTGTAATATGCGCTGCACGTTTGCCAACTGCAGGCTTTACTGCTGGTTGTTTACGTGAGTAAAGTCTTTTCATGTGTGATATGGAGCAACCATCCCAGATTGTGGAACTGTAGTCCAAGCGTGTTTGTGTTTGTGATATGTAGTATATTTTCATAGTGTTTCTGTTTGTGATATGTAGTATATTTTCATAGTGTTTGTGTTTTTGATATGTAGTATAATTTCATAGCGTTTGTGTCAATAAAGTGTTTAACTTTTGTAAACTGGTACATGTTTTGTGTAACGAGTTTAGCTAGATTGTCAAAATGATAATTTCAGCCGAAATCGTGAGACCTAGAGTTTTATGTTCACCAACATTCTTTATCTGTGAAGTTCCATCATGGAGCTGTAGTGTTGTTGTTGGTGGTGGTGAATTAAAAATGTTCTGTCTTGTTATAATGAGCATGGATTTTATTTTGTCGTTGTTTATCTGAATTATGTTGTTGTTGCTCCGATTAATTCATCATCATCATCATCATCATCATCATCAGGTGCCGTGCTGACTGGCGTTGGCTATTATGATTCTCCAGAGTACCCGATCCTTCATGCAGGCCATCAGTTCAGTTGGTGATCTCTTCTCACACCATCCCGTCAGACTGTCCAGTATCATTTCTCTTGGTCTTCCTCTTGATCTTCTTCCTTCTATTTTTCCTGTTGTTATAATATTTTCAATGTCCCCTCTTCTCATTACATGTCCTATGAAAGTACATTGTCTCTCTCTTATCTTTTTGTCTCTCCAGCTCTTCTCCTACATTCTTCATTAGTTATTTTTGCTGTCCAGGGGATTCGCAACATTCTTCTAATAAACCACATTTCTGCTGCTTCCAATGATTTTTGTGCAGACTTGCCTATTGTCCATGATTCACTTCCATATAACAAGATAGGTTCAATATAGCATTTTAGGACTCGTTTTCTAACATTCATTGATAAAGATGTGTTAGTTAATATGTTTCTCATTCTCTGAAATGATACAGTCTTTGCTTGGCCTATTCTGTTCCTAATTTCTGTTCTGCATTTCCCATCTGAAGTTATTACTGCCGCAAAGTATTTGAATTTCTGCACCTGCTTTAGAATGGTTCAGTTTAATTTAATACTGCATGCTGGTGGATTCTGTTTCTTAGATATAACCATAGTCTCTGTCTTTTTGATGTTCAAAGTAAGGCCCTTCTGTTCACTTTCTTTGGCCACTTTATCCAAGAGATTTTGCAGGTCTTGTTGGTTCTCAGCTATCAGTACTGTGTCGTCAGCATACCGAAGGTTGTTACTATTCCGATTAATTAGATTGTTTATTTAAAAATGAATACCTAACTCTGGGTTAATACAGTCACTGTCACTAGTGTAGACTACACAGTCGTCAGTAAAAAAAAATGTCACAAGATGATTTTTTGAGATGAAGTGGAAGATCGTTGATGTAGATGGTAGAAAACAGGGGGTCAAGAATAGACTTGTGGAACAAAATTATCAACCACAGATGAATCTGACTTGGAGTGTTTGAAGCAAACTACCTCCTGTGTGTGACAAAGAAAGGATGTGTTAAAATTTCGTTAAGTCTGGGTAAACTTCGAGTATCAAACTTTCTAGCTAGAATTCCATGATCAATCATGTCCAATGATATTTCTTTTATTAAAGTCAACAAAGACATCATCGCATAAGTTAACCTTCTTCATATTAGATCCTTCATATTGGATAATTCTTCATATTAGATCCTTCATATTAAATAATTCTTCATATAAGATCCTTCATATTAAATAATTCTTCATATTAGATCCTTCATATAAGATAATTCTTCATATTAGATCCTTCATATAAGATAATTCTTCATATTAGATCCTTCATATAAGATCCTTCATATTAGATAATTAATATTTGGTTATTTTCATGAGAGCCAGGAATGTTTGGGTCTTAACCCTGACCTATAGTCTACAAGACTTGTACACATTACTTCCTGTACACTCTAAATTGCATATGCACATTACTTCCTGTACACTCTAAATTGCATATGCACATTACTTCCTGTATACTTTAAACTGCTTGTAGACATTACTTGCTGTACAGTAAACACTTTGACATTAACTTTCACCTATTTTCACAGCTGATCCTGATTTACATGTTCATGGGCTTGAAGGATATGTAAACTTCTGTTTTTAAATGTTGGTCACTTTCTTTTTTCTGTTTGTGAAGAAAAATGTATTAACTTAGAACATTTACTGTTCTCACCAAATTCAGTTTTGGAAGGTAAAATAATACAGTTTTACCCCCCCCCCCCAAATGTAAAGGAAAGAAAAGCAGAATGGCAAAGAAATGAAAGAAAAGAGTAGGTAGAAATGTCAAATAACGTAACAACCTAATATTTCCTTGATAGGCTGGCTTTTTCAAGAACGATGAAAAGAAATAATAAACAGTAACAAACTAACATATCCTTGATAGGCTGGCTTCATCAAGAACGATGAAAAGAAAAAATAAATAAACAGTAACAAACTAATATATCTTTGATAGGCTGGCTTTATCAAGAACGATGAAAAAAAAACAAATAAACAGTAACAAACTAATATATCTTTGATAGGCTGGCTTTATCAAGAACGATGAAAAAAAAAACAAATAAACAGTAACAAACTAATATATCTTTGATAGGCTGGCTTTATCAAGAACGATGGCAAGAAGTAAAAAAAAAAGAAAAAAACAAATAAACAGTAACAAACTAATATTTATGTGATAGGTTGTCTTTATCAAGAACGATGACAAGAAATTTTAAAAAAAATTTAAAAAACACACAAAATGGGAGTTATCTTAGAGCTCTCCTGGTTGGGAAGTCAAGTAAGTAATGCAGAAATATTAGGTTAAGATGTCAAGTAAGTAATGCAGAAATATTAGGTTAAGATGTCAAGTAAGTAATGCAGAAATATTAGGTTAAGATTTCAAGTAAGTAATGTCGAAATATTAGTTTAAGATGTCAAGTAAGTAATGCAGAAATATTAGGTTAAGATTTCAAGTAAGTAATGCAGAAATATTAGGTTAAGATGTCAAGTAAGTAATGCAGAAATATTAGGTTAAGATGTCAAGTAAGTAATGCAGAAATATTAGTTTAAGATGTCAAGTAAGTAATGCAGAAATATTAGGTTAAGATTTCAAGTAAGTAATGTCGAAATATTAGTTTAAGATGTCAAGTAAGTAATGCAGACATATTAGGTTAGGACGTCAAGTAAGTAATGCAGAAATATTAGTTTAAGATGTCAAGTAAGTAATGCAGACATATTAGGTTAGGACGTCAAGTAAGTAATGCAGACATATTAGGATAGGACGTCAAGCACGTAATGCAGACATATTAGGTTAGGACGTCAAGAAAGTAATGCAGACATATTAGGTTAGGACGTCAAGCACGTAATGCAGACATATTAGGTTAGGATGTCAATCAAGCAACGTTGCTAGACAGAGTCAGGTTATGACGTCAAAGAAATAATGCAACTAGACAGTGTCAAGTTATGACGTCAATCAAGTAATGCGAACAGACAATGTCAAGTTATGACGTCAATCAAGTAATGCGAACAGACAGGGTCAAGTTATGACGTCAATCAAGTAATGCGAACAGACAGGGTCAAGTTATGACGTCAATCAAGTAATGCGAACAGACAATGTCAAGTTATGACGTCAATCATGTAATGCGAACAGACAGGGTCAATTAAGAAAAATGAAAAGGAGCGAGCGGGGAGTTTTTGCCTGAAAACTGAGAGAATGATTGAAAGAATGATTGAATGAATGATTGAATGAATGAAGGAATGAATATTTATTTTCAAAACTTGTTTGGTGCAAGTTTAAATGTTATAAATAGTGGGAGGAATATTTTCTCAAGTTTGTTTATACACCGACATTTCCCTGGCAATGCACTAGCGTAGTCGAGGCCAGTTTAGCTCCCCCATTGGACCCTATCATATGATACTGATTTCTTAAGTTTGCATGTTGAAAACTAGGATCTACTGGCCCTTCACGTAGCCTACACCAGGAATCTAATGTGTAATAGCACGTATCTCCCACAGCTATCACTGCCATGACACACCTCCATGTATAACTGTGCTTCTGCAGCACACGATCAATCTACATGAAGAGCATAATAAACGAATCACACATGTTGTCCATCCAATATACCGATAAATCACACTGAAATCATACTCAGAATTTCCATATCAATACGTAAATACAAGAACCCTACATCACAGATTTATTCACAACTACTAATCTACACCACACGAGGTGGGCTCGGCCATAATATACTAAACACCAACAAAAATATGAGCACAGCTAAGACACCACACGCCGGCCACGTCCCTGATCTAATCTGATGCAAAGTCGATTTTTTCTATATCCTTGCCCCCAGAAACCTCTACCAGATGACGCCTAAGTCAAGGTCGTACAGCCCTCGGCCCAAGCGTATATCCTCCATGGGAAGAAGTGGGCACGCAGGCCCGACTTATATTCTGGCCTTCAACACACCATCATTCACTCTTCCCACACACTCGATTTTAATACGCCTATACAAATTACATGAAGGGAAAAACATATAAAATGAGTGCAAAATTAACTTATTACATTCACAACTATAAAAGAGTGAACTACGTCAGATGTAATTAACCTAACAAGATAGTGCCCTCACACAAAGACGTGCACACCCAGGCATATATACACACGCACACCCAGGCATATACACACACGCACACCCAGGCATATATACACGCGCACACCCAGGCATATACACACACGCACACCCAGGCATATACACACACGCACACCCAGGCATATATACACACGCACACCCAGGCATATATACACACGCACACCCAGGCATATACACAGGCGCACACCCAGGCATATACACACGCGCACACCCAGGCATATACACACGCGCACACCCAGGCATATAGACACACGCACATACAAGTATATAGACACACGCACACCCAGGCATATAGACACACGCACACCCAGGCATATAGACACACGCACACCCAGGCAACATCAGACAAACGCAGAGGATTACAATGGGCCCTTGGCACAGTGCTGGAGGACCTTGACTTTGCGGACGACATTTGTCTATTATCAAGCAGTCACAAAGATGTGCAAGATAAAATAAACAAGCTAACTCAGAATGCAAACAATATAGGACTAAAGATCAACGTAGGAAAGACAAAGTTAATGAAGCAAAATGTGAACAACAGTAATGTACTGAGAGTAGATAGCAAGTTAGTGGAGGAGGTCAACGAATTTGTATACCTTGGCAGTAGAGTAGTAGAAAATGGAGACAGCACAGAGGACATCAACAGCAGACTTACTAGAGCAAACCAGGCCTTTGCAATGCTGCAGACTATATGGAAATAAAAAAAAACTAAGCATAAATATGAAAATCAGGATATTTAAGAGTAATGTTCTAAGTGTACTACTCTATGGAAGTGAATGCTGGAAAATCATCAAAACCATAGAAAACAAGTTGAATTCTTTCCAGACTAAATGTTTACGAAGAATTAGAAAAATATTTTGGCCAAACACCATAAGAAATAACATCTTATTGGCAGAAATGCAGATGAAGCCACTGACAACAACTATTGAGGAAAGACGCTGGCGATGGTTGGGACATGTGCTCCGAGTGACTGACAACTCATCTACCAAAAATAGCACTAAGATGGACACCACAGGGGAGCAGAAGTAAGGGTAGACCAAAAGAGACATGGAGAAAAACAACAGAAAGGATGTTGAGCAGTAGAGGGCTCACCTGGGCAAAAGCAGAAAAAAAGGCGAAGGACAGGCATTTGTGGAAAACCCTTGCAGAAGCCCCATGTGCCCTGGGCACTTAAGGTTCAGAGAGAGAGAGACACCCAGGCATATAGACACGCGCACACCCAGGCATATAGACACGCGCACACCCAGATATATAGACACGCGCACACCCAGATATATAGACACGCGCACACCCAGGCATATAGACACGCGCACCCAGGCATATAGACACGCACACCCAGGCATATAGACACGCGCATACCCAGGCATATACACACTCGCAAACCCAGGCATATATACACACGCACACTCAGGCATATACACACGCGCAAACCCAGGCATATATACACACGCGCACACCCAGGCATATACACACTCACACCCAGGCATATACACACGCGCACACCCAGGCATATACACATGCGCACACACAGGCATGTAGCCTGAATGAGAATGGAAATATCAGCTATTATATAATAAATCCAACAGGCACAAACAGTGGCCATAAAAGATGGACACAGTGAAAAGACAATATACAAGTTAGTAAAAAAAGATGGTGTCGTACATAAAAGGGTAATCCAATAGAATACTTGATTAGAAGTGACATACCTTAGTGTATACTTGATTAGAGGTGACATACCTTTGTGGAAATCTAATTAGAAATGACATACCTGTGTGTATACTTGATTAGAAGTGGCATACCTTTGTGGATACTTGATTAGAAGTGATATACCTTTATGTTCGCATAGCCCCGGGGTGGCTGAGAAGCGAGGCAGAAAGGACTAGAATGCACTGGTAAAGAAAGGAATAGAATGCACTAATAAAGTAAGGACTAGAATGCTCTAATAGAGAAAGAACTAGAATGCACTAACAAAGAAAGGACTAGAACGCACTAATAAAGACAGGACTAGATTGCACTCATAAAGAAAAGATTAGAATGCAATAACAAGAAAGGACTAGAATGCACTAATAAAAAAGGACTGGAATGCACCAATAAAGAAATGATTAGAATGTACTAATGAAAAAAGGACTGGAATGTACCAATAAAGAAAGCACTAGAATGTACAAATAAAGGAAGCACTTGACTGAACAAATGAAAAAAATAAATAGAGTGTACTAATAAAGAAAGGATTAGAATGAACTAATAAAGAAATTACTAGAATGAACCAATAAAGAAAGGACTAGACTAAATTAATAAAGAAAAGACTTGAATGCGCTAATAAAGAGAGGACTAGAATGAACTAGGAACAGAATAGGCTGCATTTCAGAGAATGAGAAACATATTAGCTAACACATCCTTATCAATGAATGTTAGAAAACGAGTCCTAAAATGCTATATTGAACCTATCTTGTTATATGGAAGTGAATCATGGACAATAGGCAGGTCTGCACAAGAATCATTGGAAGCAGCAGAAATGTGGTTTATTAGAAGTATGTTGCGAATCCCATGGACAGCAAAAATAACTAATGAAGAATGTGTGAGAAGAGCTGGAGAGACAAAAAAAACCTTGTCAAAAAGATAAGAGGGAGACAATGTACTTTCATAGGACATGCAATGAAAAGAGGGGGCATTGAAAATATTATAACAGCAGGAAAAATAGAAGGAAGAAATCAAGAGGAAGACCAAGAGAAATGATACTGGACAGTCTGACGGGATGGTGTGAGAGGAGATCACCAACTGAACTGATGGCCTGCATGAAGGATCGGATACTCTGGAGAAGCATAATAGCCAACGCCAGTCGGCACGGCACATGATGATGATGATGATGAGAATGAACTATTATAAAAAGACCAAGATGCACTAACAAATAAAGGACTAGAATGTATTAATGAAGAAAGGACTAGAATGCAATAATAAAGAAAGGACTACAATGCACTGATAAAGAAAGGTCTAGAATGCACTGATAAAAGGGACCAGAATGCAGTAATAAAGAAAGAATTAGAATGCACTAATAAAGAAAGAATTAGAATGCACTAATAAAGAAAGAATTAGAATGCACTAATAAAGAAACAGCTAGAATGCATTAATAATGAAAGGTCTCGAATTATCTAATAGAGAAAGGGCTAGAATGCACTAGTAAAGAAAGTTCTACAGTTCACTAATAAAGAGAAGCTAGAATGCACTAACAAAGAGAGGGCAAGAATGCACTAATAAAGAAAGGACTAGATTGCACTAATAAAGAAAGGACTAGATTGCACTAATACAGAAAGGAATAGATTGTACTAATAACGATACAACCAAATGTACCAATAAAGAAAGGACCAGAATGTACCAATAAAGAAAAGACTGGAATGTACTGGTACAGAAAGCACTAGAATGCACTAGTAAAGAAAGGACTAGATGCACTAATAAAGAAAGGACTAGAATGCACTAATAGGGAAATGACTAGAATGCACTAATAAAGATATGACTAGATGCACTAATAAAGAAATGACTGAAAGGTACTAAAAAGCAAAGGACTAGAGTGCATTAATAAAGAAAGGACCAGAATGTACCAATAATGAAAGGACCATTCATTCATCCATTTCATTCTTTTGCATGTCCCCTGCGGAACTTTGCCTCCCTAACAGCACTCCTGTAGACCTCTCGGTTGTAAGCAAGATGGCCTGCTGCTGATGCATCCATTTGAAGATCTCTAACGATTTCTTACAACCATCTTCGCCTTGGTCTTCCTCTCTTTCTTTTCTTCATTATGTACCCTTCCAAGACGGTCTTTTCTAGATTATCATGATGTTTAATGTGTACAAAATATTTAAATGTTTTCTCACGTTAATCCTCTTTACTAGCCAGCCTTCTTCAGTATTAAGTTCTTGTATTATGGATATAATTGTTCTTTTTTGTGTCCATGATATTTGAAGAACTCTTCTGTAGTATTTACATTCAAAGAAATTTATATGTTTCTCAGCTGTTTTGTTAAGTGTCCAGGTCTCGCAGGCATATGTTGGGATGGGAAAGATGCATGACCTTAACAGTCTTACTTTTGTAGTTCTGTCTGTTCCTCTCCACAGATTGTTTGGCTGTTTTACTTTCTGAAGAGCGATAGATGTCTTATTTTAAAAAAGTTCCCTCATTACATCTCCATTATTAGTTAGTAGTGATCCAAGATAATCAAAACTTTCCACTTCTTCCAGTTTTTCCTCATTGATACATATTTCAGCTGCCTTGTTTATTTTGTCAGTTGTCATCAATTTTGTTTTCTTCGTATTAAGATAGAAGTTTTGCTCTTCGCTGTTCTTACGGACTGACATAATTAGCTTTTCCACTCCTTTTTGTGTTGTGGACAGTAATACTGTGTCATCAGCATATCTAATCTCTGGTACTTCATAACCTCCAATTGTTATGGCATCTGAATATTCTTTGTCTACATCTTCTCTAACATTCCTCATTATATTTTCAGCATGCAAAATTAAATAAGTAAGGCGACAGTATGCACCCCTTGATGGACCCCTTGTTTTATGTCAAACCAAGTTGTTGTTTCACCATTTATTCTAACTGCTGGCCGTTGGTCTAGATACAGCTTTGATGTTAATTGTATCAAATGTGTTGAAAATCCCATTTTTTCCATTATTTGCCAAAATTCCTGGTATTGTACACAATCAAATGGCTTTGAGAAGTCTATAAAAGTTAAATATAGATTCACATTAAATTCTCAGCATTTCTCTAATTTTAATCTTAAATTGAACATATGATCTCTTGATCTTTTTCCTTGCCTGAAACCAGCTTGGACTATATTGACTTCTTCTTCTATTTACTTACGAAGTCTACCTATTAAGACTTTTAACAAAATTTTACTGGCATGACTAATCAGAAAGGGCTAGAATTCAATAATAAAGAAGGGACTAGAATGTACTAATAAAGAAAAGAAAAGAATGCACTAATAAAGAATTGAAATATGTTTAACAGAGGGCATGGTCATTGGAGGCACAATATTCCCACACAAAGAGATACATAAAACAACATGGATATCTCCAGATGATAGAACTAGAAACCAGATAGACCATTTTTGTATTAGAAAGCAATACAGAACATCTCTCATGGATGTAAGGGCTTATAGGGGTGCAGATGTCAACAGTGATCACAACCTGTGCATAGGGAAAATAAAAATAAAATTGAAAAGTCAACACAAGAAATCAGTACACAGAAAGATAAACATCCACAGCCTACAAGAAGAAAATACTAACATTAATTTCAATCAGGAACTTGCCAATCATTCCAAAACACCCAGTGAAGTTGAGGAGATAGGTATAGATGAGTTATGGAATTCTTACAGCACAGCCATAATCACAGCAGCAAAAGTAAGCGCTGGATTGGAAAAACCAAATAGAAAAGCATGGATATCAGATAAAACATGGAAGTATATACATGAAAGACGAGCAGTCAAATTAAACATGTTGAATGCAAAAGCAGATCATGAAAGAGATTCGGCAAAAGCAAAATACAAAGACATAGACAAGAAAGTAAAAAGTTCAGCTAGAAGGGATAAAAGAGAATACATAGACAATATGGCGAAAGAGGCAGAAAAAGCAGCAAAAACAGGAGACAGCAAAACTTTATATAACATACAAAAGAGGCTAACAGGTACTATTACATCTAAAGAAAGACCAATCCTTAGCAAAACTGGAACACTATTAACATCAAATAAAGACCAAAAGCAAAGATGGGCTGAACACTTCCAAGAAATACTCAATCGACCACACCCAAAAGAATTGTTAAACCTTGAAACTGACTTACCAGCCCCACAACTAAATGTCAATCTAGATGAAATTGAATTGCATGAAATTGAAACAGCAGTGAATTTAATGGCTAACAACAAAGCTGCAGGTGAAGATGAAATAACAGCCGAGATGCTAAAAGCTATCAATTTTGACAACATGAGACAACTACAGAGAATGTTTAACAAGATTTGGAAAGAAGAAAAGGTCCCTTCTAATTGGAAGAAGGGAATCATTGTGAAAATACCAAAAAAGGGCAACCTTAGTGACTGTAACAACTGGAGAGGAGTAACCTTAATATCAGCTGTGTCAAAAGTATTTTGCAAGGTCATTTTGAATAGACTCAAAGATATAGTGGATACTGCAATGAGAGAAGAACAAGCAGGATTTCGAAAAGGGAGAAGCTGTCTCGACCAGATCTTTACTCTCAGAATAATACTTGAAGAACATATTGAAAAGCAGAAACCATTAATACTGAATTTCATAGATTTTAAGAAGGCATTTGATAGCATACACAGAGATTCATTATGGAGAATTTTATGTCTATATGGAATACCATCAAAATTGTCAACATCATTAAGGACTTATACAATGGATATGGTTGTGCAGTCAAGACAGAAGAAGGGATGAGTGAATGGTTCCAGATTGAAACAGGCGTGAAACAAGGATGTATACTGTCTCCTTTACTTTTTGGGATTACAATAGACTTCATAATGAAAAAATGCTGCACAGGTAACACAGGTATTGACTGGGTACATGGGACCCAACTAGAAGATCTTGATTTTGCTGATGACATAACTCTTATCAGTAATAATGTGAATTCCATGCAAGAAAAAACAGATAGCCTATCTTCACTGGCTAGCAAAATAGGACTTGAAATTAACAAGGACAAAACAAAAATAATGAAAATTCCCATCAGTCAGAATGGAAAAATACACATAGAAGGGACAGATATTGAAGAAGTCAATCAATTTGCATACCTTGGCAGCTACATTGACCAGGATAGTGACACTAGAAAGGAAGTTAGGATCAGAATTGCAAAAGCAGCATCAATCTTCAAGAATCTTGAGAACATATGGAATTCAAAAGTTATAAGCACAAAAACCAAGTTAAGACTATTCAATTCAAATGTAATATCCACCCTCATTTATGCATGCGAAAGCTGGAAAACAACTAAAGAAATAGAAAAGAAATTAGACTCCTTTGAAAACAAATGCCTAAGGAAAATACTCGGCATCAAGTGGAATGAATTCAAGAACAATGCAGAGATAAGACAGATGACTGAACAACAACCAGTCTCACGGGTGATCAGGAAAAGGAGATGGACATATGTTGGCCACTTGATGAGAAGAAATGAGCAGAGAATCCCAAAACAAGCTATCAAGTGGAACACAACAGGCCGAAGAAAAAGGGGCAGACCGCGTGAAACTCTGAAGAGAACATTATTAAGAGAGGCCAAGTTAACAGGCATAAAATCCTTTGATGAGGTTGAAAGACTCGCCGAAGACAGGAAAAATTGGCGAACTACTTTGCGAGCCCTATGTGACGTCTAACGGCACGGGAAGGATATAAGATAAGAATAAAGAATGGAATTAGAATGTACTAATAAAGAAAGGACTAGAATTTACTAATAAAGAAAGGACAAGAATGTACTAATAAAGAAAAGACAAGAATTCACTAATAAAGAAGGGACTAGAATTTACTAATAAAGAAAGGACTAGAATTTACTAATAAAGAAAGGACAAGAATGTACTAATAAAGAAAAGACAAGAATTCACTAATAAAGAAGGGACTAGAATTTACTAATAAAGAAAGGACAAGAATGTACTAATAAAGAAAGGACTAGAATTCACTAATAAAGAAATGGCTCATCATCATCATGTGCCGTGCCGACTGGCGTTGGCTATTATGCTTCTCCAGAGTATCCGATTCTTCATGCAGGCCATCAGTTCAGTTGGTGATCTCCTCTCACACCATCCCGTCAGACTGTCCAGTATCATTTCTCTTGGTCTTCCTCTTGATCTTCTTCCTTCTATTTTTCCTGTTGTTATAATATTTTCAATGCCCCCTCTTCTCATTGCATGTCCTATGAAAATACATTGTCTCTCTCTTATCTTTTTGACAAAATTTTTTTGTCTCTCCAGCTCTTCTCCTACATTCTTCATTAGTTATTTTTGCTGTCCAGGGGATTCGCAACATTCTTCTAATAAACCACATTTCTGCTACTTCCAATGATTTTTGTGCAGTCTTGCCTATTGTCCATGATTCACTTCCATATAACAAGATAGGTTCAATATAGCATTTTAGGACTCGTTTTCTAACATTCATTGATAAGGATGTGTTAACTAATATGTTTCTCATTCTCTGAAATGATGCAGTCTTTGCTTGGCCTATTTGGTTCCTAATTTCTGTTCTGCAATTCCCATCTGAAGTTATTACTGCTCCAAGGTATTTGAATTTCTGCACCTGCTTTAGAATAGTTCCGTTTAGTTTAATACTGCATGCTGTTGGATTCTGTTTCTTAGATATAACCATAGTCTCTGTCTTTCTGATGTTCAAAGTAAGGCCTTTCTGTTCACTTTCTTTGGCCACTTTATCCAAGAGATTTTGCAGGTCTTGTTGGTTCTCAGTTATCAGTACTGTGTCGTCAGCATACCGAAGGTTGTTACTATTGTATCCTCCAATTTTTATCCCTGGTTCTGTGATGATTGTTCTTAGAATATTCTCGCTATAGAGAGAAAAAAGGTCAGGCGATAGTACACATCTTTGTCGCACCCCTTGTTTTATAGATTGATACTTTCCACTTCTATTTTCAACTCGAACTACTGCTTCTTGCTGCCAGTATAGATGTTTTACAATCCTCAGGTCTTTGCCGTCTATATTGATGTCTTCAAGCATTTTAATAATTTCATTATGTTTCACCTTGTCGAATGCCTTGGTGTAATCAATGAAGCATAAGTAGAGATCTTTCTGTACTTCTAAAGCTCTTTCTGTTAGTGTTCGTAAAGCATAAATGGCATTGTGTGTTCCCTTTCCTTCAACAAATCCAAACTGTTCATCTGCCATTTCCATTTTTATCTTTTTCCTTGTTCTTCTCGTAATTATTCTCAGAAGTAGCTTCATTATGTGACATGAGAGGCTGATAGTCCGGTGGTCGTCACATTCCTTTGCATCTGGTTTCTTTGGTAGTGCTATAAACGTGGATTTAATCAGGTCACTAGGAATATAACCACTGTTGTAAATGGCATTCAGTAACTTGGTTATTATTTTTATTCCTGTCTCCTCTAGTGCCTCTATTTCTTCTATTGTTATATTATCAGGCCCAGTCGATTTTCCTTTTTTCATGTGTTTGATGTCATCTATGATTTCATCTTCAAGTATTGGTGGTCCCTCACATTTTTCAGTATCTGGTGTTAATTCCTGTCTTTCTCCTCCATATAGCTCACCAATATACTCTGTCCACCTGTCCACAATGTCTTCTTTTCCCATTAACATTTTACCTTCTTTCGATTTCAGGCATCCTGTGGTATATTTTGTTTTCCTGCCTTTGAGTGCATTAATTCGTTTGTGCATGTTTTTGCTGTCTTTAATATGAGAGTCCTCTGTCTGTCTGCACTGTTCATTTAACCACACTTCTTTTGGTTCTCTGCATTTGCGTCTTATTTCTTTATCTATCTTGTTATATTTTTCCTCATTATTTTTACTCCTCCTCCTCTTGTCCATCAGTCCTAAGATGTCGTCTGTCATCCATTTATTTTTAGGGGCTTCTTTTTTTTGGTGGTATTATCTCCTTAACAGTTTGGTGGATAGAATCTCTTAACATTTCCCATTGTTCATCTATACTATTTATCTTTGCTATTGCATTGTATCTATTTGTTATAATAACTTTGTATTGTTCTCGCAGTTCTTGGTCATCTTTAAGAAGTTCTGTATTCATTTTGATGTTTCTCACTTTTCTGCCTGCTTTCTTTAGTTTTATTCTAACTTTTCCACAGAGTGGATCATGGTCACTATTGCAGTCAGCTCCTGGCATGGTTTTTGTTGTCAGTAATGCATTGCGGAATCGTTTGTTGATTAATATGTAGTCTATCTGGTTAAAAAAGAAAGGGCTAGAATTCACTAATAAAGAAAGGACTAGAATTCACTAATAAAGAAAGGACTAGAATTTACTAATAAAGAAAGGGCTAGAATTTACTAATAAAGAAAGGACTAGAATTTACTAATAAAGAAAGGGCTAGAATTCACTAATAAAGAAAGGACTAGAACGTACTAATAAAGAAAAGACAAGAATACACTAATAAAGAATGGACTAGAATTTACTAATAAAGAAAGGACATCCGACCATGGCGCGAAGTAGATGTGGAAATATAAATAATTTTACTATGGGTAAAATAAGCTAAAGGAGCAGAGACAATGCTGTGTAACAGAATCTGCTGTACAGATTGTTTTGTGAGAAACCCTGTTGTTGTGGTCTAGTAGAGCACCACTCATCTGTTTATGCTAAGCACGGAGAAAGTACTGAGAGAGAACTGAGTCACGTGGATTCTGATAGGCGGGATTTGAGAGAACAGTTTTGGGTCAGAATGTTGTAGTGACAGGTTTTGGTGTTTTAATTCTAGAAAGGGATGTAGAGATTCTTTAGTTCAGTATGTAAGTTAGATGGACTGTCCTTTTTAGGACAAACTGTTGTAATTGATGGATTGTCCTTTTTAGGACAAACTGTTGTAGTAGTCGTGTGGAATGTGTGTTTGATTTGTCCCCGTTTTGGACAAGGTAGTAATGTCATATTGAAGGTCATGTGTAATTTTGAAGTTGGCATTTTTTGTCAAGGTTGAATGTCTGACTTGGTCCCATGGCGATGTTAGTCGCCCGGACATATTTTTTTATGATCATTTGTAATTATTCTCATCAAGTTTACACTCCACATCATTGCAACACACATCGAACAAATGGGATTTCATCATTAAACATTTACGGATTTGTGTGTGCTGAATCCTGTGGTTACTGGATTCTTGTTAAGTGTCAGCTGTGGTGTTGAGTTAGTTGATTACAGGTAACTGGTCATGTCGTGTATTAATGTGTAGTTGAGGTTATTGTTATCTGGGTTGTCTTGTTACACGGCGTATACCAATGTAACGTCTGTTGTGTCTCTGGGCCTAATGCTCATGTTAAAACGTAATAGGCACAGTACAGAACAGAGTGTGAGCAAACACGAGTTTAGTGTTCAGTAATACAAGCTAGTACAGTACGAAGAAATAAATCTGTTTTAGCTGCATTATATTGGAAAATAGAAGACACTGATGGGAGAGCATAGATAGTAGACAAACTAAGTACTGAACTTTTAAATCGTAATTTTCAGTCGAAAAGTGAACAAAAGGCCGAAAAAAATAGAAAAGCATAAACCTAACACAGCTAGTAGTAAATATAAACAGTTAAAACAAGATTTGTAAGGACATAATGAAATCCGGAGACCTTCATACAACAGACAGACAGGAAGGCAGGCAGGCGGGCAGACAGACAGACAGGCAGACAGGCAGACAGACAGACAGACAGGTAGGCAGGCAGGCAGGCAGGCAGGCAGGCAGGCAGACAGACAGACAGGAAGGCAGGCAGGCAGGCAGGCAGACAGGTAGGCAGGCAGGCAGGCAGACAGACAGACAGGAAGGCAGGCAGGCAGACAGACAGACAGGTAGGCAGGCAGGCAGGCAGACAGGAAGGCAGGCAAGCAGGCAGGCAGGCAGACAGACAGACAGATAGGCAGGCAGGCAGGCAGACAGACAGGTACGATAAGAAATATAGGATTAGCGCATGCTGTTATCACAATGTGATTTATACTGAGTGACATATCCGGAAAAAATAACAAACAGCGAAAACGTCTGACGGGAAAGATGAATCAATATTTTAGAGGTACCGGCGTCTAGTTGGATATTGCCAGTGATGGTGCTATTAGTTCAGTCATCGCATACAGAAGGACATCTAGGCACATCTTACAGAAGATAGCTGACAGTTTCTAAAATATAGTAATTGTTCACTCATTACAGACGATATATGAATTAAAGACTGCTGTAAAACTTTTTCTAATAGAGACAGTCAGAGATGTATAGTGTAGTTTTATTACTTCTAGTAAAGTAGAGATAGTTAGATATGTATGTTGTAGTTTTTCTGATTCTAGTAGAGTACAGAGATGTATGGTGAAATTTTATGGTTCTAGTAGAGTAGAGTAGAGATAGTCAGAGATATATAGTGTAGTTTTACCGATTACAGCAGAGTAGAGAGAGTATGAGATGTATGGTGTAATTTTACTGTTATAGTAGAGTAGAGGAAATAACGGGAAAATGGGATTACCAACACATGTGATACAATTAATATCATAGTAACATACAATAATTAGTGTATAAGTATACAACTATAAAAGAATCATTGCAGTAAAGCTGTGATACCAAAATGTATAAACTAGGAAAAAAAGTAGTAACAGCTTCATTACTTAATGAAAAAGTTGTGACGTTTCGGCGTGAGCCTTAATCATTCAAACACATACAGGACAAAGGATTAGATAGAGGAGATAAAGTATAGATTCACATGAATCCTATGTTAAAACCATAATAAATAAACAAAATGAATAGAGCAGTTAGCTATAACTTGAAACAGCTTGAAACTTGAATGTAGCTTTTCCGACGTTCATTCAGAAATGCGCTCGTTCAAAATGTGCTACGTTCAAAATGTGCTCATTCAGAAACATTCATAAATGCGCAAGGTGTAGCGTAGAGAATTTTTAAATAGAGACTTGTGATGTGTGATAGGTGGATCGTAACTGAGTGTGCTGGGAGGGGAAACTATTGAGGGAAGAGAGAGTGATACAATGGTAACCTAGCCAGGAGAAGATGAAATAAATTAGTATGGTTGGGGTAGAGGGATTGTAATGCGATGATGTGAGGAGGTTCTGAACTATGTGTAACAAGTGAGAAGAGAGTGGAGTTTAGTGGAGAGGGATTAAGATTGTGGAAGAAGAGAATGTTAGGTATAACTGAATAACGAGTTCAAACCGTGTGGTTCCAGCGACCCATAGTACTGAATATAGAGGTTCTCAAGCACTAGGTGGTTTATGTCATCTACGTGACATTATTTGATGGCTGTTACCAGAAAATCTGATTTGCTTCTGTGGTTGGGCCCATTGAAAAGATTCTGGACTGATTTTGAAGTATGCTGGGTGATATCGTGCATCTGTATTCGGTCCTCTAGTCTGAGGACAGTTTCACCAATATGTGTTGTCCTGCATCTTTGGCATACAATGACATATATTACATTATGGGACTCGCATGTGAATCCCTCACGAAGAGTAAGGATAATTTTGGGACATATGATTATTGTCGTTTCCCAGACTACAGGGTAGGTAACGCAGCAGGGGCCGTTAATTTTCTGCTGCTAACGTACATAAGGTTCCGCTTCAAGTAGCTGTGCTCACGCTTGTATGCTAATAGGAGTGGGTCAGAGAATGTGTCGCGAGTGTCAGGGTCGAGTTGGATTAGTGGCAGATGACGATAAAGAATTTTCTTAACCATCTGACCATGCGGTGGAAAGGCAGTACTAACTTAACTCTGTCAGATGGGGTAACTGGTTTTTTTTCTGAATGCTTCTTTGCGGCTCACTAGTTGGATACGGTTGAAGGCTTCACAAAGGACATTTTCTGGGTAGTGGCGATGACGGAAAAATTCAAATAAATTGTTGGACTGACCTATAAAGTCCAGGTTATCCTGAAATATGCGGCGAAGACGGAGGAGTTGGGAATATGGGATAGAGTTCTGACAGGCTTCAGGACGGGAGGAGGTGTAAAGCAAATAGGTGTGGCTGTCGGTGGGCTTGTAAAATACAGAGGTGACAAGCCTGTTTGTGCCAATAGAAATTTTAATGTCTAAAAGGTTGACAGACTTGTCAGAAATTTCATAAGTAAATTTTATGTTAGTGAGTGAGTTGTCGAATTCAATATTTATTTTTACCTCGTCCTGTGGCATACTGTTGACTCCAATGTAATCATCACTCACAATAATAACATAAAATAACTGACTAATAATAACAACATAAATTCACTTATCAAACTTCGGACACCTTTCCCCATCCATCACACTCAGTTACGATCCACCTATCACACATCACAAGTCTATATTTAAAAGTTCTCTACGCCACACCTTGCGCATTTATGAACATTTCTGAATGAGCACATTTTGAACGAGCGTATTTCTGAATGAACGTCGGAAAAGCTACATTCAAGTTTCAAGCTGTTTCAAGTTATAGCTAACTGCTCTATTCATTTTATTTATTTATTATGGTTTTAACATAGGATTCATGTGAATCTATACTTATCTCCTCTCTCTGCGAACGAAGAAGAAGAAGATCTCTCTAATTCTTCCTCCTGTATGTGTTTGTATGATTAAGTCTCAAGCCGAAACGTCACAACTTTGTAGTCATTAAATAATAAAGCTGTTCCTACCTTTTGTCCCAGTTTATACATTTAATATCAGTGTTGAATCTAGACTAACATGCAGCAGTAAGAATAAATGGTGAAACAACTTCGTTTGACATAAATCAAGGAGTCCATCAGGGGAACATACCGTCGGTTTACTTATTTAACTTGTATAATGAAAATATAATGAGGAATGTTTAGGAAGATGTAGACAAAGAATATTACGATGCCATAACAATTGGAGGTTATGAGATACCAGAGATTAGATATGCTGATAACACAGTGTTACTGTCCACAACACAAAAAGGAATGGAAAAACTAATTATGTCAGTCGGTAAGAACAGCGAAGAGCAGAACCTCTATCTTAATACAAAGAAAACATGACAAAACATATAAGGAAATATATATCAATGAAAGTTGGAACAGGTGGAGAGTTTTGAATATCTTGGATCTTTACTAACTAATAATGTAAGATGTGTAAGTTAGTTTTTCCCTTTTAACTCATATATGTGATTATCTGACGTTTCCTTCCAATTTTTAAGTACAATCGTACATAGGACCCCAACCTCCGCCCCTCCAAAATATACCAAACCAAATTCTAGCATTTTCATCTATGTCCAGCTTGCTACCCTAAGAATTTTAACTAATATGAAGAAATTAGAGAAATTAATACAGCACATTTTCACATACACAAGTAAGAATATTTCTTAAACCACATAATGATCAAGGCAATTAATATATACGTTTAATGACAAACAAGAGAGCATGTCACACCCTACCCACGACAAAATGAGGACCATGAAAATTGCGTGAACCCCAACAGGAACATACAACTAAAAAGGTAAGACACTTCAGGAAATCAAACACATAACAAAACTAACTGTCACTATATGTGACTCTCATTTTAACAATACATCTGCTTCAAAACTGGTCCTTCTTCACATAGAAGTTCTCACCATGCTGTCTTGTGCAATCGCACTAATTTCGACAATTCTATCTTCTCAGCTCACAGCTACATCAACAACTCGTGAATTAGCATCCATATTCTTAATGGCATATATTATATTCATGTTTATATTTGATTGCAAATGCAGTCAATTAAATTGATCAAAAGTGTCAATGAATTAATATTGATGGTTTTCATGATACACAATCCTTAACCACTTCTATAACACTGAACACATCTGACAGTGAACCTCGAACTACGACTTCGTTACATAAATCAAGGAACAAAATACTTCTTCTAACAAACCTGACGTTTAAATCGATGTAAAATATTTTTTTTTATTTTATTTATGATATTATATTTATTATATTGTTGATTTTGAGTTTGAGTTTGGGGTTTGAAATCGAGTTGAGAGTTATTACCTATTTTTTCTTACTTCTTATTATTTCTTACTTACTTATTTCTCCTTATTACTTTTTATTAATTGTTATTCATTCTTATTAATTCTTAATTTATAAACGTATTTCTTCACTTCCTCATCTCACTTCTTACCCCGTCTCAGTTCTTCATCTTCTGGCGTGAGTCATTCTTTATCGCCGTCAAATGGCCGTCAGTGGGGATTTATATAGTGCTCAGGGCTTAAGTCGTTAGCCTAATGTAATGAGATGGTGCCCCATGAAGTACAGCTGTGCCTGGAACACTCTCAGTTACCGATCCTCTCCTGACTATCCTACCCGGTGTATTTTCCTCTGTCAGCTGGTGTCCATATAAGCTCCCCTAAATAACCTTTGCGGCTGGAAAATAAACTTATCATCTCAGACATTCTCTAGCTCCTCCGACAATCAATAAATACTCAGAATACGATCCAGAAAAAGTAAGGGTTTACTTTATTAACATCATCAGACACCACAAACATTTACACCGGACACAACTGAGTTACACCAAACACCACAGACATTTATACCAAACACCACATACATTTATACCAAACACCACACACATTTACACCAAACACCACACACATTTATACCAAACACCACACACATTTATACCAAACACCACACACATTTATACCAAACACCACATACATTTATACCAAACACCACACACATTTATACCAAACACCACACACATTTATACCAAACACCACATACATTTATACCAAACACCACACACATTTATACCAAACACCACATACATTTATACCAAACACCACATACATTTATACCAAACACCACATACATTTATACCAAACACCACACACATTTATACCAAACACCACACACATGTATACCAAACACCACACACATGTATACCAAACACCACACACATTTATACCAAACACCACACACATTTATACCGAACACCACACACTTTTATACCAAACACCACATACATTTATACCAAACACCACACACATGTATACCAAACACCACACACATTTATACCAAACACTACACACATTTATACCAAACACCACATACATTTATACCAAACACCACACACATTTATACCAAACACCACTTACATTTACCCAGACACCACACACATTTATACCAAACACCACATACATTTACTCAGATACCACACACATTTATACCAAACACCACACACATTTATACCAAACACCACACACATTTATACCAAACACCACATACATTTATACCAAACACCACATACATTTATACCAAATACCACACACATTTATACCAAACACCACACACATTTATACCAAACACCACTTACATTTACCCAGACACCACACATATTTACACCAGACACCAGCCACCAAACACATTTATACCAGACACCACACATATTTACACCAGACAACGTATCAACACACATAACAGGTCTTTCCACGGCACAACATGCACGAGAAATATCAGCATGTCAATGACACAGCAACATGAAGCAATCAAAAGCCACACTCCAAGTGACGACCGTAACTATTCATTGTCTCTCCTAATCTCTTGTCTTCATTTTACTCTTTAAACACATCTACATTATTAATTTAGAACTGGCTACACTCCATCATACACTTAGAAGCTAACTTGCCAATTCACACATAACACATATAAGCACAGAGTCTCTGCCTGGGCCACATATAAACATATAATTCAAATATGAAATGATTCGATGACACATAAATTAATAATGGTGGAAATGAACGATGAACATAGCATAACATTAACAAATCACGAGCATTAGCCACAGAGCAAGCACAGCCAAGTACGCCATACACAAGCATAGAGAAATCGCATTCCATGTCTATAAATCAAATGTTAAACGTATGCATACATGAAGCATGATAATGAAAAGTTACAATGATGAAAAATTATACATTTCAACGCTTTAACTCACTGTATACGTCATTAAACACCAAACACTAAATACTTCTCACGGTACATACTTACACAACTCTGCATCCGACATAGAAAAACTTACGTATATGAACGTCACCAACATGAGCCGGCTGGATTAGCACCCGGGTTCATAGCTAGACAATCATTGTACCCAACATCACAAAGTCCGACAATTAAGTAATGAGACTAATTATATAAAGAATAAAATAAACAACAATTGAAGATATAGCCTGTATTTTATTCAAAGTAAGCCCCTTGTGCATTGATACAGCGAGTAGCACGATCTAACAAACACCGGAACGACCTCTGCAGTTCTTCTGTTGGTTTGGCCCTTAAACTCGATGTTACGGCCCTTTTGATGTTATACGTATCGTCAAAGAAGCGTCCTTTCAATGGTAACTTTAAATTTGGGAATAGAAAATAATCGCAGGGAGATAGATCTAATGAATAGGATGGAAGGTTGAAAACAGACACTTGTTTTTGGGCCAAAAATTTATGTACAACTACCGCCCGGTGAGCCGGTGCATCATCATGAAGAAGGAAAAAACTGCCAGGTGTTGAATACTTGGGTCGGACTCGGAGAATACTTTGCAATAGGCATTTCAAAATACTTAAATAAAATTTGAAAGTGACAATGTGTCCCTCTGGAATAAATTATTTGTGAATAATTCAGATTTTGCAGTCGTAGAAGCACACCAACATTGTATTCACTTTCGACTTTTGAAGACGAATTTTTTTGCCATGTGATGATGATGATGATGATGAGTAGTTTGGCGTTTAGGTGTGGAATCATAGCGGAAAATCCATGTTTTATCGTTTGTAACAATCAAATTTAAGAAATGTTTATTTCTGTGACACGTTTTGATGATGTCTTTTGTGTACTCAACATGCTGATGTTTTTGGTCATCTGACAACGCATGTGGTACAAGCCGGCAAGCAACTTTTTTCTTGCCCAAATCTTCCACTAAAATTTTAAGAATGGTCTCTCAGTTAACATCAAATTCATCTGCCATCATCCTCACAGTCAAACACGATCTTCTTGTTTCCGTTCTCTGATTTTTGCAGTGAGTGTCTCTTTACGAACAGAAATTGTCTAGTTTCCTTTGTAATAGTTTCCACACCACTTTTGAATCGTGAATTCCACCTGAATATCTGTGCACAAGATAAACAACTATCCTCATAAACCTGTCGCATCAAATCAACTGTCTCAATGGCACTTTTTCCGAGTTTTAAATAGAATTTAATATTAGCCTTTTGCTCCATGTTGATTACGTAACAATGGACCTCTGTCTAGGTCACCAAAAGGGCGGTTGTTTGGCGTCTGCTTATTGGGCAGCGATGAAAGGTTGCCAGATCATAGATAAGGATTGCGTCTTTGGATTCCATGCTTCGTTTTATAGATGTCATTTTTGTCTTGGCCATAATAAAATCACTCTCATTACTTAACTGCCGGACCTTGTATATATTTGATAACTTCAGACACCTCAGAAATACCACGACATGGTTCTATCAGAATACGTCCTGCCGCCACGAGGCTCCAATCTCAAGCGCTACTAGATCAACACAATACACCACCTGACCAATACGATATGTGACCAGGTAACCCCCCCGGCAGACAACTGCAAAATAAGCCAACCATTGACACTACGAAACGCTCGAATTTCGAAGAACAAAACCTAGCCCATTTCACATTTACATAAACCAACATTAGACATACGACAGCTTACACATCCTTCAGGATGGCACAGGAGGAGATCATCCCAGGAAACGATACACCCAAGTACATACTGATCATAAGACAATAACTTGCTCCTTCACTGTATTCCTGGCCATACCTCCTGACAAACAACGGACGAATGGCTGGTCAGATATATATTTTAACTGGACAACACATAAATCAGTCACGTGCCCAAAAATCACGAGGTGCTGATTTAACCTTTCTGGTCGGCCGCATCTAAAACGACAACACCAACAACCTCCACAGAGAAACATTGAGGGAAATCAAATCTATCGCTCTTCCAAAAATAAAACAACTAAAGAATCTGTGGAGCGGAACAGACAGAACTATAAAAATAAGATTTTTAGGGACATGCATCTTTCCCAACACAACATATGCCTGTGAAATCAGGACGCTTAACATCTGCCTGTGAGATCAGGACACTTAACATATGCCTGTGAGATCAGGACACTTAACATCTGCCTGTGAGACCTGAACACTTAACATATGCCTGTGAGACCTGAACACTTAACATATGCCTGTGAGACCTGGACACTTAACATATGCCTGTGAGACCTGGACACTTAACATATGCCTGTGAGACCTGAACACTTAACATATGCCTGTGAGACCTGGACACTTAACATATGTCTGTGAGACCTGGACACTTAACATATGCCTGTGAGACCTGGACACTTAACAAAACAGCTGAGAAACACATAAATGTCTGAGTGAAAATGCTACTAAAGAGTTCTTCAAATATCATGGACGCAAAAAAACCACACAAATATATCCAAACTACAAGAACTGAATATTGAAGACGGTTGGCTTGTAAAGGAGATTAAACAGAGGAAACGCAAATATTTTGGACATATTAAAGGTCATGATAATCTAGAGAAGACCGTCTTGGAAGAGTACATAATGGAAAAAGAAAGAGAGGAAGACCAAGACAAAGATGGTTGCAAGACATCGTCGATGATCTGTGAATGGATGCATCAGCAGCAGGCCATCTTCCTTACAACCAAGAGGCTTACAGGAGAGCTGTGCACATGACTGAGGTACTGAACAGAGATAGTCCCAGGTGTATGTTGTAGTTCTTCCTGCTCTTATCATTCCCACTTTTGTCGTTCCCTCTAGCTTTTTCTTCTTTCTACTTTCCAGAAAATAATTTTAAAAGTTTAGAATGTGTAATCTTTCTCGTGTGGACCGAGATATCCAGGAGTTGCTGAAGGTGTGCGGGTATTTATGAGACATTTTAGTTCAGAAAACTACAGGTAAGAGCTACATGTAAAGGTCTAAGTAAAAACTAGAAATAAAACTACAAGTAAGAGCTACATGTAAAGGTCTAAGTAAAAACTAGAAATAAAACTACAAGTAAGAGCTACATGTAAAGGTCTAAGTAAAAACTAGAAATAAAACTACAAGTAAGAGCTACATGTAAAGGTCTAAGTAAAAACTAGAAATAAAACTACAAGTAAGAGCTACATGTAAAGGTCTAAGTAAAAACTAGAAATAAAACTACAAGTACAATGAGGGAGCAGGTAGAAGAAGTTCTCGATGTTTTGATTCTCCGTAGGAATGATTTTTGTGATAAGAATTTTTTTTTCTGGTGATAGCACAATAAGTTGTGATTCTTTAGTAAGTTGAAGCAGCAACTCGTTATATGTGTATGTATATGTATGTATGTGTGTATGTATATGTATGTATGTATGTATGTGTGTATGTATGTATGTATGTACGTGTGTATATATGTGTGTATGTATGTATGTATGTGTTTGTATGTATGTATGTGTGTATGTATGTATGTATGTATGTATGTGTGAATGTATCTATGGTGAGAGTTACATAAACTAAACATTACCTTATCTTTCTTCATATTCTCTTTGCGTTTCAAATAGAACGTGGTTTGTTTAGTTAACTCTAATTTACCAAGCCCAGAACGGCATCACTGACGTCATTTCACAAGAAACTTTCCAGCAATGATTCGGGACAGATAACCAATTCAGATGTTGCTTGCTCGCCTTCACTTTTTTTTTAAGACTACCAAAACAACAGGCCGTGACCCGGTGGTACTGCAAACCGGGTCCACCCGTAACGATATGTGTACCATGCCCCAGGCATTCAGTGTGCAGGGCAGGCCTCGGGCATCTTGTTTAGTTAAAAAATAACGAGGCTTTTGTTTAACCAAAGGGCAAGTTGACCAGGGTACCTGCCTAGAGGACACTTTGACCTGAGCCAATTTCTTCTTAGATAACCTCATTCCGAAATTATGATTACAAAAGCTAGCAGGAAAGAAAGCAATAAAAGAAAGAAGAAACCATAGGGGGAAATAAACATTGTTTTTGACAAATGAATAACAGACGAAAAGAGACACAAAGAAAGCTTGGACACAATGCAAGGAGAAGTTGAAACGTAGAAAAACAGAAACAGCACAGACTCATGTAGAAACAAATTATACACATATCAAATATTTTAGTTTTTTTTTCTCTGTGAAGGCATAATACGTCATAGGGAAATATGCAGGATGATGTCGCATTTAAAAAGGCTTTGATTAAAAAAAAATATGTGTAAAAGAATAGTTGCATGTTAAAACTTCTAATTCTTGCAAGAGAGTTGTCGGTCTTGTGTTAGCATGAACTTTTGTCACGTTTGTGGAGAGTAATGTCTAATTGTAATCTCCAGAAATCATATCCAGATGCGTCATTCGGAAATTACATTTTATTTAACAATATATGCTTCTTTTTTTCTGTAATGTATTTGAAAATCAATTTAATTGGCATAATTTTAAAGGAAACTGTGCTTAATCGAAAGTTCTATTTGGCGAAGATATAACAAGAGTGAAATTCTAGTTTGAAAATCATTTCTTATATAGTTTTCAGTTAGAAGCTTGGCAAAACTACTTTCGTGTCAAACTAACCTATCATATTTCGCAACTTTCGATCAAGACCAGGTCAATACTCTCACGTAGATTTATTCAGTGAGCGCCTACTTATGCCGCAGTCACTCTTTATGTTTTCCTGAATAAATATCTACTTCCCTCATTATCACTATTTATGGTTTACTGAATAAGTCTCTACTTTCGTCGTAATCACTTTTTATGGTTTACTGAATAGGTGTCTACTTCAATCATAGTCACTATTTATGGTTTACTGAATAAGTGTCTACTATCGTCGTAATCTCTATTTCCATTTTACTGAATAAGTGTCTACTATCGTCGTAATCTCTATTTCCATTTTACTAAATAGGTGTTTAGCTTCGTCATGATCACTATTTATGGTCTAGCCATCATAGTTACTGCTCAAGGTTTACTTAGTGAATGCCTAATTCTAACATGATCGTTATTCATGTTTTTTATCAATGAGTGCCTACTTCTGTAATGATCACTGTTTCCGATTTTATTTTAAAAAATCCATATTTCTATCATAATCATTGTTCCTGGCTTTATCAGTGAATCCCTACTTCTATCATGATCATTGTTCCTGGCTTTATCAGTGAATCCCTACTTCCATCATGATCATTGTTCCTGGCTTTATCAGTGAATCCCTACTTCTATCATGATCATTGTTCCTGGCTTTATCAATGAATCCCTACTTCCATCATGATCATTGTTCCTGGCTTTATCAATGAATCCCTACTTCTATCATGATCATTGTTCCTGGCTTTATCAATAAATCCCTACTTCTATCATGATCATTGTTACTGGCTTTATCAATGAATCCCTACTTCTATCATGATCTTTGTTCCTGGCTTTATCAATGAATCCCTACTTCTATCATGATCATTGTTCCTGGCTTTATCAATGAATCTCTACTTCTATCATAATCATTGTTCCTGGCTTTATCAATGAATCTCTACTTCTATCATGATCATTGTTCCTGGCTTTATCAATGAATCCCTACTTCCATCATGATCATTGTTCCTGGCTTTATCAATGAATCCCTACTTCTATCATGATCATTGTTCCTGGCTTTATCAATGAATCCCTACTTCTATCATGATCATTGTTACTGGCTTTATCAATGAATCCCTACTTCTATCATGATCTTTGTTCCTGGCTTTATCAATGAATCCCTACTTCTATCATGATCATTGTTACTGGCTTTATCAATGAATCCCTACTTCTATCATGATCTTTGTTCCTGGCTTTATCAATGAATCCCTACTTCTATCATGATCATTGTTCCTGGCTTTATCAATGAATCTCTACTTCTATCATAATCATTGTTCCTGGCTTTATCAATGAATCTCTACTTCTATCATGATCATTGTTCCTGGCTTTATCAATGAATCTCTACTTCTATCATAATCATTGTTCCTGGCTTTATCAATGAATCTCTACTTCTATCATGATCATTGTTCCTGGCTTTATCAATGAATCCCTACTTCTATCATGATCATTGTTCCTGGCTTTATCAATGAATCCTACTTCTATCATGATCTTTGTTCCTGGCTTTATCAATGAATCCCTACTTCTATCATGATCATTGTTCCTGGCTTTATCAATGAATCTCTACTTCTATCATAATCATTGTTCCTGGCTTTATCAATGAATCTCTACTTCTATCATGATCTTTGTTCCTGGCTTTATCAATGAATCCCTACTTCCATCATGATCATTGTTCCTGGCTTTATCAATGAATCCCTACTTCTATCATGATCATTGTTCCTGGCTTTATCAATGAATCCCTACTTCTATCATGATCATTGTTACTGGCTTTATCAATGAATCCCTACTTCTATCATGATCTTTGTTCCTGGCTTTATCAATGAATCCCTACTTCTATCATGATCATTGTTACTGGCTTTATCAATGAATCCCTACTTCTATCATGATCTTTGTTCCTGGCTTTATCAATGAATCCCTACTTCTATCATGATCATTGTTCCTGGCTTTATCAATGAATCTCTACTTCTATCATAATCATTGTTCCTGGCTTTATCAATGAATCTCTACTTCTATCATGATCATTGTTCCTGGCTTTATCAATGAATCTCTACTTCTATCATAATCATTGTTCCTGGCTTTATCAATGAATCTCTACTTCTATCATGATCATTGTTCCTGGCTTTATCAATGAATCCCTACTTCTATCATGATCATTGTTCCTGGCTTTATCAATGAATCCCTACTTTTATTATGATTATTGTTCCTTGCTTTATCAATGAATCTCTACTTCTATCATGATCATTGTTCCTGACTTTATCAATGAGTACATATATCCAATATGTTTACTGTGCACATGTTGAAACTGTGACTAAACAGAATAAATTTGAAATGATTAGAGATATTTTAATTGTGCCCATATGTCTACTATTTTAATTGTGCCCATATGCCTACTAATTTAATTAAAAAGTATTAATAATGTCAAAGTAATCATCATCATCATGTGCCGTGCTGACTGGCGTCGGCTATTATGCTTCTCCAGTGTACACGATCTTCATACAGGCCATCAGCTCAGTTGGTGATCTCCTCTCACACCATCCCGTCACACTGTCCAGTATCATTTCTCTTGGTCTTCCTCTTGATCTTCTTCCTTCTATTTTTCCTGTTATAATATTTTCAATGCCCCCTCTTCTCATTGCATGTCCTATGACAGTGCATTGTCTCTCTCTTATCTTTTTGACAAGATTTTGTGTCTCTCCAGCTCTTCTCCTACATTCTTCATTAGTTATTTTTGCTGTCCAGGGGATTCGCAACATTCTTCTAATAAACCACATTTCTGCAGCTTCCAATGATTTTTGTGCAGAACTGCCTTTTGTCCATGATTGACTTCCATCTAACAATATAGTTTCAATATAGCATTTTAGGACTGATTTTCTAACATCCATTAATAAGTATGTGTCGCATAATATGTTTCTCATTCTCTGAAACGCAGTCTTAGCTTGGCCTATTTTGTTCTTAATTTCATTTTTGCATTTCCCATCTGAAGTTATTACTGCTCCAAGGTATTTAAATTTCTGTATCAGCTTTAGAATAGTTTAATTTAATTTTATACTGCGTGTTGGTGGATTCTTTTTCTTAGATATAATCATAGTGTCTGTTTTGCTGATGTTCAAAGTAAGGCCTTTCTGTTTATTTTCTTTGGCGACTTTATCCAAGAGATTTTGCAGGTCTTGTTGGTTCTCAGCTATCAGTACTGTATTGTTAGCATACTGAAGGTTATTAGTATTGTATCCTCCTACTTTTTATACCTGATTCTCCAATGATCGTTCTTAGAATATTGCCGCTGTATTGTCGCAACCCTTGTTTTATAGGTTGATATTTTCCAGTTCTATTTTCAACTCGAATTACTGCTTCCTGCTGCCAGTATAAATGTTTTACAATCCTAAGGTCTTTGCTGTCTATGTTTATGTTTTGCTGTCTATGTTTATGTCTTCAAGCATTTTAATAATTTCATAAAGTTTCACCTTGTCAAATGCCTTGATGCAATCAATGAAGCATAAGTAAAGATCTTTCTGTACTTCTAAAGCTCTTTCTGTTAGTGTTCGTAAAGCATAAATGGCATTGTGTTCCCTTTTCTTCACCAATTCCAAACTATTGATCTGCTATTTCCATTTTTATGTTTTTTCTAGTTCTTCTCATAATAATTCTCAGAAGTAGCTTCGTTATGTGACATGAGAGGCTGATATTCCTGTGGTCATCACATTCCTTTGCACCTAAGTAAGTAAGAAAATATTATTTTTTTCAGAAAGAATCAATATCTTTTCTATACAAAACTTTAAAAAAGACACAACTTTATTTTTTTTGACAGCTAATGTTATATAAAACTGTCAGTACAGCTGATGTCATATACAACTGTCGTTACATATTTGAACCTAAAAACAGACCATGCATATAAAATAGAAGTAAAATTAGTTACGCACATAAAACAGACGTATACATATGCTTTGCGTATAAAACACATGTATATAAAGCTCACTTAAACACTGACCAGGCATATAAAACACATGTAAATAAAGCTTACTTAAACACTGACTAGGCATATAAAAAAAAATAAGAGCAATACAATGTACTTTTATAGGACATGCAATGAGAAGAGGGGGCATTGAAAATATATAATAACAACAGGAAAAATTGAAGGAAGAAGATCAAGAGGAAGACCAAAAGAAATGATACTGCACAGTCTGACGGGATGGTGTGAGAGGAGATCACCAACTGAGCTGATGGCCTACATGAAGGATCGGGTACTCTGGAGAAGCATAATAGCCAACGCCAGTCGGCACCGCACCTGACGATGATGATGATGATGATGATGATGGTGAGTCATATAAAACATATGTAAATAAAGCTTTCTTAAACAATGACTAAGCATATAAAACGCACGTAAATAAAACTCACTTAAACATTGACCAAGTATACAAAACATATGTAAAAAAAGCTCACCTAAACAATGTCTAGGCATATAAACACATGTATATAAAGCTCCCTTAAGCATTGACCAGTCATGTAAAACACATGTATATAAATCTCACTAAAACATTGACTAGTCACATAAAACACATGTATATAATGTTGGCCAGTCATATAAACAGGCCAAAGAAAAAGAGGCAGACCGCGTGAAACTCTGAAGAGGACATTGTTAAGGGAGGCCAAATTAACAGGCATAAAATCCTTTGATGAGGTTGAAAGACTCACCGAAGACAGGAAAAATTGGCGAACTACTTTGCGAGCCCTATGTGACGTTTAACGGCACGGGAAGGATATAAGATAAGATATAAGAAGTTATATAAAACACATGTATATAAAGCTCCATTGACCAGGCATGTAAAACACACATATATATATAAAGCTCACTTAAACATTGACCAGTCATATAAAACACATTTAAATAAAGCTCACTTAAACAATGACCAGGCATATATATTCTTGTTTATTCTTGTTTAGCATGGAACCGTAAGCTCGATCATTATTAGTTCCTGTTTTGCAATGGAGTACAACACAATGTCCGGTGGCATTCCTGTATTCTTGATGGTAGTCGGGTATTTTCTTCTTCCTGATAGGTCCGCTATCACATCCCAGTCGTTTCCACCATCTAGCAGTGATAGTAAGGGAATGTCCGTGACTTCAATATTCGATGTCGTACCAGCGCCTATTATGTACATATATGGGGCCTTAACTCTTTTTCTGTTACTTGCATTAACTTTTGCCCTGTCTATAATGGCTACTAGTTCCTGCAGCACTCTGTTGTACCACCACCTGTATCGTCCTTAGGCTAATAATAATCTGCATGCTGACAGCACGTGCTCCATTGTTTGCCTTTCGTTGCAGAGAGGGCACTTAGGGTCTTCTGATACATCCCATTTTTGTAGGTTGGGGCCGTAGACAGAAGGTTATAAGTAGATCTTATGATGAATTTGAGTCTCAGTGGTGCCATTTTCAACATGTCATTCCATGTTAGTGATCTCTGCAGGACTTCCTCCCACGTTGTCCACTGACCTTGCTGTGCCTGTTGGTCTGCCTTCTGGACCCGCTTGTCATCCTCTGAATTCCTTACACTCACTGATGATCATATCCTTTCTTTCTTACAGGAGGCCTTTGACCACCATTTGATTCCACTATGACCAAATACCCTTCTGTTGGTCTGGGTGTATCCTATTACTTCTTTCAGCTCCTGTGTTTCCCTGGCTGCGTTCACCTCCTTACTTACTTTCCATTTTCGTCCAGTTTTAAGTGTTGGCTGCACTTCTTGTACTACTGGATCTGTAGATTCTTTTAGCATCATTGCAAGCCTTGTCTTTCCTACCTTGTATTCTTCAACCACAGATATGTAGATTCTTGTAGCATCATTGCAAGCCTTGTCTTTCCTACCTTGTATTCTTCAACCACAGATCTGTAGATTCTTGTAGTATCATTGCAAGCCTTGTCTTTTCTACCTTGTATTCTTCAACCACAGATCTGTAGATTCTTGTAGTATCATTGCAAGCCTTGTCTTTCCTACCTTGTATTCTTCAACCACAGATCTGTAGATTCTTGTAGTATCATTGCAAGCCTTGTCTTTCCTACCTTGTATTCTTCAACCACAGATCTGTAGATTCTTGTAGCATCATTGCAAGCCTTGTCTTTCCTACCTTGTATTCTTCAAAAGCAGTTTTGAATGGTAAATGCAGTTTGATCTTCTTGCAATATAGTGCTACATCAGTTAATCTTGGTGGCATGCGAAACCACTTTCTTATGGATTTCAAAGTTCAAAGTTCAAAATTCAGACTCCGGATTCATTGTATTCGGGGCAACCCCATATATGCTCCACCGCATGCCGCAGCATCCATCTAAGAGTATGTTTGCTAATAGTTCTTGTCAAATTTTGGTTGTTTAAGAGGCGTTTTCTGCCACACAGTTCAGATTTCCTGCCAGCACCTTTAATTTGTCCTAGCTCCAGCATTCTCTTCACAGCTACATTGTTCTTCCATTCCCGCTCTTCGTTTTCCTGTAGTCTGTCCAATACAGCCTTAGCAATGTCCCCCTTGTCCATTGTCAGTCTGCCATTTATTTTAGCCTGTCCAGAAAGTCTATTATGGATTTATTTATAGTAAATGCTTTGCATATAAAACACTATTTTACGTACGTATACAGTATATACACGCTATTCCAGTCTCAACATATAACTAGCAATAAGAAAAACAACAGACTGACATGACTCAGACACTTGGAGAGGATGAACGAAAATGAACAGATAAAAAAGGCTTATAAAGAAATGATCAACGGAGACAGATACAACGGTTGCGTGACAACCTGGAAGAAGACCTACCAGCCCTTGCAGTGGACAATTGGCTGGAGAAGACTAAGAACAGAGAGGAAGGGAGACAATTATTGTCTGTAGCTATGAGAAGACTAAGCACAGAAAGGAAGGGAGACAATTCTTTTCTGCAGCTAAGAAAAGATAAGAACAGAAAGGAAGGGATACAATTCTTGTCTGTAGCTAAGAAAAGATAATAACAGAAAGGAAGGGAAACAATTCCTGTCTGCAGCTAAGAAAAGACTAAGAACAGAAAGGAAGGGAAACAATTCTTGTCTGCAACTATGAACTGCAATGGCCCAGAAAGCTGAACGAATGTTAAAAGTAAAAGTAAAGATAGTCCCATAGCAAATGCCGTAGGGGGTGAAGCGTTAGAGACCTCATTATGCTGGGTCATCAGCGTATGAGGTAGGGTGACCAGTTCCTTTCCTCGCTGCCTTTACTTCCCAGATTTTCTCTGGTACCCATTTTGCGAGGCTGGGTCGACCTCGGGGCCGTATTGGTCGGAAAAAAAAATCCCGCTCAGCTGGGGATTCGAACCCTCGACCATTTGGTTGCTAGACGAGTGCTCTAACCACTACGCTAGCCGGCCCCCGAACGAATGTTAGTAACTAGAAAAAAAAGCAGTTAAAGAAATGGTCAAAGCGGGTACCTGTTCATTCTTCTGATCAGGGTGAGTGGAGCAGTGAGAGCAGGTGGTGAGTGGAGCAGTGAGAGCAGGTGGTGAGTGGAGCAGTGAGAGCAGGTGGTGAGTGGAGCAGTGAGAGCAGGTGGTGAGTGGAGCAGTGAGAGCAGGTGATGAGTGGAGCAGTGAGAGCAGGTGATGAGTGGAGCAGTGAGAGCAGGTGGTGAGTGGAGCAGTGGGAGCAGGTGATGAGTGGAGCAGTGAGAGCAGGTGATGAGTGGAGCAGTGAGAGCAGGTGATGAGTGGAGCAGTGAGAGCAGGTGGTGAGTGGAGCAGTGAGAGCAGGTGATGAGTGGAGCAGTGAGAGCAGGTGATGAGTGGAGCAGTGAGAGCAGGTGATGAGTGGAGCAGTGAGAGCAGGTGATGAGTGGAGCAGTGAGAGCAGGTGATGAGTGGAGCAGTGAGAGCAGGTGGTGAGTGGAGCAGTGAGAGCAGGTGATGAGTGGAGCAGTGAGAGCAGGTGATGAGTGGAGCAGTGAGAGCAGGTGATGAGTGGAGCAGTGAGAGCAGGTGATGAGTGGAGCAGTGAGAGCAGGTGATGAGTGGAGCAGTGAGAGCAGGTGGTGAGTGGAGCAGTGAGAGCAGGTGATGAGTGGAGCAGTGAGAGCAGGTGATGAGTGGAGCAGTGAGAGCAGGTGATGAGTGGAGCAGTGAGAGCAGGTGATGAGTGGAGCAGTGGGAGCAGGTGGTGAGTGAAGTAGTGAGAGCAGGTGGTAAGTGGAGCAGTGGGAGCAGCCAGCAGTTATTGCAGGTCATGGCTCCCACTCTATGATGGTAAGCAGAGGAGCTCAATTCTGGAGACAATGGCTACGATCACATCATTTATAATAGCCACTGCCAAAAGAGAAAGGAAAACTACCTTCTTATATTGGCAAGAGGGAAAGGAAAACTACCTTCTTATATTGACAAGAAAACTTATCATGCCGATCCGACTGAAGAGCTGGAAAACTTAAAAAAAACTCTAATTTCTGGGTTCAGTCATCATCACTAACGGTGTCTGAACGCTATAGACTACAAGGAGACTGGCGGTTGCATCATAGAAACTAGCGCAAATGAATAATATGTGGTAAGCTATCAACGTGCACATGCTAAACATGGACACTTCACATATTACTGAAGAAGAGAATAACAGCATTTGAAATGAAATGTTACAGCAGGGCACTTAGAATGTCATAGATGGAAAGAAAATCATATAAATAGATACTGACAGAATCAGGTGTCGTAGACAACTGGCTTGTAAACACCGTCAAAGTCAGAAAACTGATACCTAGGCCACATTAAGAGATACAGTTGTGTGGAAACGTTCAAGGAGAAGGCATAGTGCCTAGCACAAGGGAAACGTGGCGAGCTCGACGAAGGGGGACTCAGGACATCATGGAGAGTCTGATTATGTCATTGCGAGATGTTGGTCAGCTTGCTCAGTTAGAGTATGAATATGTCATTGCCAGATGTTGGTCAACTTGCTCAGTTAGAGTATGAATATGTCATTGCCAGATGTTGGTCAACTTGCTCAGTTAGAGTCTGAATATGTCATTGCCAGATGTTGGTCAACTTGCTCAGTTAGAGTATGAATATGTCATTGCCAGATGTTGGTCAACTTGCTCAGTTAGAGTCTGAATATGTCATTGCCAGATGTTGGTCAACTTGCTCAGTTAGAGTCTGAATATGTCATTGCCAGATGTTGGTCAACTTGCTCAGTTAGAGTCTGAATATGTCATTGCCAGATGTTGGTCACCTTGCTCAGTTAGAGTCTGAATATGTCATTGCCAGATGTTGGTCAACTTGCTCAGTTAGAGTCTGAATATGTCATTGCCAGATGTTGGTCAGCTTGCTCAGTTAGAGTCTGAATATGTCATTGCCAGATGTTGGTCAACTTGCTCAGTTAGAGTCTGAATATGTCATTGCCAGATGTTGGTCAACTTGCTCAGTTAGAGTCTGAATATGTCATTGCGAGATGTTGGTCAACTTGCTCAGTTAGAGTCTGAATATGTCATTGCCAGATGTTGGTCAACTTGCTCAGTTAGAGTCTGAATATGTCATTGCCAGATGTTGGTCAACTTGCTCAGTTAGAGTATGAATATGTCATTGCCAGATGTTGGTCAGCTTGCTCAGTTAGAGTCTGAATATGTCATTGCCAGATGTTGGTCAACTTGCTCAGTTAGAGTCTGAATATGTCATTGCCAGATGTTGGTCAGCTTGCTCAGTTAGAGTCTGAATATGTCATTGCCAGATGTTGGTCAACTTGCTCAGTTAGAGTCTGAATATGTCATTGCCAGATGTTGGTCAACTTGCTCAGTTAGAGTATGAATATGTCATTGCCAGATGTTGGTCAACTTGCTCAGTTAGAGTCTGAATATGTCATTGCCAGATGTTGGTCAACTTGCTCAGTTAGAGTCTGAATATGTCATTGCCAGATGTTGGTCAACTTGCTCAGTTAGAGTATGAATATGTCATTGCCAGATGTTGGTCAGCTTGCTCAGTTAGAGTCTGAATATGTCATTGCCAGATGTTGGTCAACTTGCTCAGTTAGAGTCTGAATATGTCATTGCCAGATGTTGGTCAACTTGCTCAGTTAGAGTCTGAATATGTCATTGCCAGATGTTGGTCAACTTGCTCAGTTCTGCATTGCATTCAAGAAGGCAGTGAGAGGATCAATGTTCTTCAAGGTTACGTCACGTGACTAGATAAAGAAATGGGGTACATATAAAACACGTAAACAATGCCCATACCTCCTCGCCTTACTACATAAAGCGTGGCTGCAGTTGTACACAAATATGGGATAAATCCCCTTTAAACCATCTAACTATTATTAAATGATAAGTGCAAGCATCACATTCGACTGTAAAACCTGAACCTTTGCCTTGCTGTCAGCTGGAGTACTGAGATAATACTCTTTTATTGTGCGTATGCCTTTTGTTTGTGAGAGCAACAAAGAAAAGCATTATTTGTAGCAGTATAATTATATTACTTTTTATGCCATATATGTAAAGTGACTAACAATCCCATATTATACAGGACAGTTCTGTATTTTAAGGATTTGTCCCGCGAATAGTATTTCTTAGCACCGGAAGCCTGAATGTGCCCTATTTTAAATGTGTCCCAAATTTTCTTGATCAGAAATAAAGGAATTTCTCTGAGAATAGCAGAAGGAAATTGTGTTGCATCACTTACCTACCTTTCCATCTGCCTCTTGATCTTATCTTATATGCTTCCCGTGCCGATAGGGCTCGCAAGGTAGTTCGCCAATTTTTTCCTGTTTTCGGCGAGCTTTTCAACCTCGTCAAGAGATTTTATGCCTATTAATTTGGCCTCTCTTATCAATGTCCTCTTTAGAATTTCACGTTGTCTGCCTCTTTTTCTTTGGCCTGTTGTGTTCCACTTGATAGCTTGTTTTGGGATTCTCTGATCATTTATTCTTATCACGTGACAAACATATGTCCATCTCCTTTTAATGATCACCCAAGAAGCTGGTTGTTGTTCAGTCATCTGTCTTATCTCTGCATTGTTCTTGAATTCGTTCCACTTGATGCCGAGTATTTTCCTTATGCATTTGTTTTCAAAAGAGTCTAATTTCTTTTCTATTTCTTTAGTTGTTTTCCAGCTTTCGCAAGCATAAATGAGTGTGGGTATTACATTTGAATTGAATAGTCTTAACTTGGTTTTTGTGCTTATAACTTTTGAATGCCATATGTTCTCAAGATTCTTGAAGATTAATGCTGCTTTTGCAATTCTAATTCTAACTTCTTTTCTGGTGGCACCATCCTGTTCTATGTAGCTGCCAAGGTATGCAAATTGATTGATTTATTCAACATCTGTCCCTTCTACATGTATTTTTCCATTTTGATTAATGGGAATTTTCATTATTTTTGTTTTGTCTTTGTTAATTTCAAGTCCTATTTTGCTAGGCAGTGAAGACAGGCTATCTGTTTTTTCTTGCATAGAATTAAAATGTTACTGATAAGACTCACTACCAAAAGTAGCACTAAGATGGACACCACAGGGGAGCAGAAGTAAGGGTAGACCAAAAGAGACATGGAGAAGAACAACAGAAAGGATGTTGAGCAATAGAGGGCTCATCTGGGCAAGAGCAGAAAAAAAGGCAAAGGACAGGCATTTGTGGAAAACCCTTGCGGAAGCGCCATGTGCCCTGGGCACTTAAGGTTCAGAGAGAGAGAGAGAGAGAGAGAGATAAGAGTTATGTCATCAGCAAAATCAAGATTTTCTAGTTGGGTCCCATGTACACAGACAATACATGTGTTACCTGTGCAGCATTGTTTCGTTATGAAGTCTATTGTAATTCCAAAAAAGCAAAAGAGACAGTATACATCCTTGTTTCACACCTGTTTCATGCCTCTTGAAGTACCTACGTAAAGCGTGGCTGCAGTTGTACACAAATATGGGATAAATCCCCTTTAAACCATCTAACTATTATTAAATGATAAGTGCAAGCATCACATTCGACTGTAAAACCTGAACCTTTGCCTTGCTGTCAGCTGGAGTACTGAGATAATACTCTTTTATTGTGCGTATGCCTTTTGTTTGTGAGAGCAACAAAGAAAAGCATTATTTGTAGCAGTATAATTATATTACTTTTTATGCCATATATGTAAAGTGACTAACAATCCCATATTATACAGGACAGTTCTGTATTTTAAGGATTTGTCCCGCGAATAGTATTTCTTAGCACCGGAAGCCTGAATGTGCCCTATTTTAAATGTGTCCCAAATTTTCTTGATCAGAAATAAAGGAATTTCTCTGAGAATAGCAGAAGGAAATTGTGTTGCATCACTTACCTACCTTTCCATCTGCCTCTTGATCTTATCTTATATGCTTCCCGTGCCGATAGGGCTCGCAAGGTAGTTCGCCAATTTTTTCCTGTTTTCGGCGAGCTTTTCAACCTCGTCAAGAGATTTTATGCCTATTAATTTGGCCTCTCTTATCAATGTCCTCTTTAGAATTTCACGTTGTCTGCCTCTTTTTCTTTGGCCTGTTGTGTTCCACTTGATAGCTTGTTTTGGGATTCTCTGATCATTTATTCTTATCACGTGACAAACATATGTCCATCTCCTTTTAATGATCACCCAAGAAGCTGGTTGTTGTTCAGTCATCTGTCTTATCTCTGCATTGTTCTTGAATTCGTTCCACTTGATGCCGAGTATTTTCCTTATGCATTTGTTTTCAAAAGAGTCTAATTTCTTTTCTATTTCTTTAGTTGTTTTCCAGCTTTCGCAAGCATAAATGAGTGTGGGTATTACATTTGAATTGAATAGTCTTAACTTGGTTTTTGTGCTTATAACTTTTGAATGCCATATGTTCTCAAGATTCTTGAAGATTAATGCTGCTTTTGCAATTCTAATTCTAACTTCTTTTCTGGTGGCACCATCCTGTTCTATGTAGCTGCCAAGGTATGCAAATTGATTGATTTATTCAACATCTGTCCCTTCTACATGTATTTTTCCATTTTGATTAATGGGAATTTTCATTATTTTTGTTTTGTCTTTGTTAATTTCAAGTCCTATTTTGCTAGGCAGTGAAGACAGGCTATCTGTTTTTTCTTGCATAGAATTAAAATGTTACTGATAAGACTCACTACCAAAAGTAGCACTAAGATGGACACCACAGGGGAGCAGAAGTAAGGGTAGACCAAAAGAGACATGGAGAAGAACAACAGAAAGGATGTTGAGCAATAGAGGGCTCATCTGGGCAAGAGCAGAAAAAAAGGCAAAGGACAGGCATTTGTGGAAAACCCTTGCGGAAGCGCCATGTGCCCTGGGCACTTAAGGTTCAGAGAGAGAGAGAGAGAGAGAGAGATAAGAGTTATGTCATCAGCAAAATCAAGATTTTCTAGTTGGGTCCCATGTACACAGACAATACATGTGTTACCTGTGCAGCATTGTTTCGTTATGAAGTCTATTGTAATTCCAAAAAAGCAAAAGAGACAGTATACATCCTTGTTTCACACCTGTTTCATGCCTCTTGAAGTACCTACGTAAAATTCCCGTTTCCATGCCAGTAAGGCATATCGGGGATACGGTGTAAGGCCCATATTTTCCATGACCTTCAGCACAAGCTAATATGATGTGGTCAGCATCACGCCTCTTCGCATTTACTTTCCCAGATTTCTCTGGTACCCGTTGTTAGATGCTGGTTCACCCCGGGGCCTTTTTTTGGTGTGTACAAGAAAAACAAAAATCCCAACTGCTGGGACTGAACCCGGTACCTCTAGATTAGTAAACCGAGCGCATAACCACTCAACCACCCAACTTAGAAAATAAGGTCAGGTGAAGGTATGTGAACCTATGGTAAGGTGAAGGTATGTGAACGTATGGTAAGGTGAAGGTATGTGAACGTATGGTAAGGTGAAGGTATGTGAACCTATGGTAAGGTGAAGGTATGTGACCGTATGGTAAGGTGAAGGTATGTGAACGTATGGTAAGGTGAAGGTATGTGAACGTATGGTAATGTGAAGGTATGTGAACCTATGGTAAGGTGAAGGTATGTGAACGTATGGTAAGGTGAAGGTATGTGAACGTATGGTAAGGTGAAGGTATGTGAACGTAAGATCAGATTAAGGTATGTGAACCTATGGTAAGGTGAAGGTATGTGAACATAAGATCAGATTAAGGTATGTGAACCTATGGTAAGGTTAAGGTATGTGAACGTAAGATCAGATTAAGGTATGTGAACGTAAGATCAGATTAAGGTATGTGAACGTAAGATCAGATTAAGGTATGTGAACCTATGGTAAGGTTAAAATATGTGAACGTATGGTCAGGTTAAGGTATGTGAACCTATGGTAAGGTTAAGGTATGTGAACGTATGATCAGATTAAGGTATGTGAACCTATGGTAAGGTTAAGGTATGTGAACGTATGGTCAGGTTAAGGTATGTGAACCTATGGTAAGGTTAAGGTATGTGAACGTATGATCAGATTAAGGTATGTGAACCTATGGTAAGATTAAGGTATGTGAACGTAAGTTCAGATTAAGGTATGTGAACCTATGGTAAGGTTAAAATATGTGAACGTATGGTCAGGTTAAGGTATGCATAACTTTTTATCAAACGTGTATGTATATGTTATTAACACAATTTATGGTTCATAACGAGCCAGGCAATGTTGTGACATAAGTGTCATCATCATCATCATCATCATCTTTTTGTGCCTTATGCCCATGAAATCTTTCCTTCAGTGTATGTCCATTCTGCTTTGTTTCTTGTCTTCGTAGAACACTCGGCCAAGCTTGTCCCCGTCCATCTTTTGATGTTGTCCACCCATCTATATTGCTGTCGTCCTCTCTTCCCTTCAGTCTTGTCCTCAAGAAGGGTCTTCAATATAGTATTGTGTCTCTTGACATGTACAAAGTATCTTAACTGTTTAGTTTTTATGATTTTCAATATTTCTCTTTTCACTTCTAGTCGGTTCAGCACTTCATTGTTTGTTTTCTTTTCTATCCCTGGTATACGCCCTATTTTCTTTTCTGTCCATGGGATACGCCCTATTTTCTTTTCTGTCCATGGGATACGCCCTATTTTCTTTTCTGTCCATGTATAACAGAATTTACTATTTCTCTGTTCAAAGGGGACCACTGAAATGTTATGACTACTGGTTTGATTAAATCTTCTTGTGGAGTACAGTTTGAACTTAAAAATTTCTTCTTGTTGTTGGTGTTCTAAAACCACCTAATTTTCTATATTACACACTGAGAAAATACAACAAGTTACCCAGGCTTCCAACTCCACAGAATAATACAGATACAACAACTTAAACATAACTTGGCAGTCTTCCAACCAAAACAAACTGGTCAGCAATGAGAATTCCAGCAAAGCCAATTGGTGTAGTTTATCATCAGACAACACACATTTATTAATGGACAAAATGAGGGGTGAAATCATGATGATGGGAATGTAGCCATCAGGCTGAACAAAATTCACAGTAACAAATGCCCGGCGTGAGAGAACTATACGCCATATGGGCAGAAACCTTACAATGTCCTATACACATAAAATCATACTTACAACGTTCCACCAAAAACCTCAGCCATCACAAGAAAACCTAATTCTTCCATCTCAACTACATAGAACCTGCCCTTAACAAAAGAAACTCTTCCTAAACGAGATTCCATCTACATCAAAACTAGTAAGGTTCATCCTACAACACAAACAAGTAAGGCTCCTGCTACAAAAATCAAGTAAGGCTCCCCCCTTTTACTAAATCGTGAGTGGTTTTTATACCATCCCTACCCACTCAGTTTTCTCCACGCTGCACGCTTTTCCCAAGACCCCCGCTCAATGGTCTCAACCAACCTACCTTTTAACAAGGGTACTCACTCTATTAATTATTTCCTAAATACCAATCCTGGTTATAACCCCTAGTCTATACTGCTATATATGTGATACACCCTATTTTCTTGTATGTCCATGTGATACACCCTATTTTCTTTTCTGTCCATGTGATACACCCTATTTTCTTCTATGTCCATGTGATACACCCTATTTTCTTTTCTGTCTATGTGATACGCCCTATTTTCTTTTCTGTCCATGTGATACACCCTATTTTCTTATCTGCCCATGTGATACACCCTATTTTCTTATCTGTCCATGTGATACACCCTATTTTCTTATCTGTCCATGTGATACACCCTATTTTCTTATCTGTCCATGTGATACACCCTATTTTCTTATCTGCCCATGTGATACATCCTATTTTCTTCTCCCTATTCTTCTGTAAACCCACATTTCAAGGGACTCGATTTTCTTTTATGTTGCGTTATTCAAAGTCTAGGCTTCTACACCATAAAGGAATTCTGAATATGTGTAGCATTTTACTATACATAATCTCAGCTGTTGTGATATTTGTTTTGATGTAAAGATCTTCCTCAATCTGCTGAAGGTGTTTTTTGTCAAATCTATTCTTTTGTTGATTTCCGTTTCAAATTTTCCATCTTCTTTCATCATGTGCCTCAGAAACCTGAAGATTTTTACCTGTTAAAGTAATTCTCCAATTATTTTAAAATTTACTGCTGGCTTTCTTTCTTCTCTGCTGATTACCATGGTATTTGTTGTCTTTCTGATATGTTTCCCAGTCTATACTTTTGACATTAATCGTTTATTCACGTCACTAGATTCTGTAGGTCTTTGTGGTTCTCTGCCATCAGCACAGCGTCGTCCGCATATCTTAGTTTATTGATTGCTATTCCATTGATGTTCAACCCAGACATCTCACTAATTTCTCTGAATGCCTTCTCTGTATAAAGGTTAAACAGATGTGGAGAAAGGGCACACTCTTATCTGACCCCTCTCTTTTTAACAATTGGTGTTGAATAGTTTGTGTTGGACCGCACAACTGCTGTCTGTTCCCAATAGTTTCCACATTATTCTGATGTATTTGCCATCAACAATAATCTCTTTAGACATTCCATCAGATGTTCGTGCCTGTCTCTGTCAAAAACCTTTTTTGTGATCTATAAAACAAGTATAGATATCCTTTTTAACTTCAGTATACTTCTTCGTTATCATCCTAATGCTGAATATCAGTTCTGTTGTTCCGCTTAAGTGTAATCTGTACAACTGTAAACCTGTTGTACTCTCCATTTTCATACGATTTTGTTGCACTCTGTATATTTTTCAGTTGATCAATAGCACTGAGATAGATATGTTTTTAAAAATCTAGATGGCTATAAGGAAAAACATATTAGAAGATCTTTCTCTCCAAGAACATAGTCTGCTCGTATCCTGTGTTCTACAAAGTCAGAGAAAGCTGTTTTCTGATTGGCTGGTATAAATGCGTATTGATCAGGTCCTGACTTCCCACTTTGACCTTCCACACATACACATTTGACCTATTTTGCAGGAAATGCAGGGGCAGGAACGACAGCGGACAGATCACACAATAATTGTTCTTGCGTCATACTACTAGAAAATTATTATTGCGTCATACTACTAGAAAATTATTCCTGCATCATACTACTAGAAAATTATTCTTGCGTCATACTACTAGAAAATTATTCTTGCATCATACTACTAGAAAATTATTCTTGCGTCATACTACTAGAAAATTATTCTTGCGTCATACTACTAGAAATTGTTTTTGCGTCATACTACTAGAAAATTATTCTTGCGTCATACTACTAGAAATTGTTTTTGCGTCATACTACTAGAAAATTATTCTTGCGTCATACTACTAGAAAACTGTTCTTGCGTCATACTACTAGAAAATTATTCTTGCGTCATACTACTAGAAAATTATTCTTGCGTCATACTACTAGAAAATTATTCTTGCGTCATACTACTAGAAAATTATTCTTGCGTCATACTACTAGAAAATTATTCTTGCGTCATACTACTAGAAAATTATTCTTGCGTCATACTACTAGAAAATTATTCTTGCGTCATACTACTAGAAATTGTTTTTGCGTCATACTACTAGAAAATTATTCTTGCGTCATACTACTAGAAAATTATTCTTACGTCATACTACTAGAAAAATATTCTTTCGTCATACTACTAGAAAATTATTCTTGCGTCATACTACTAGAAAATTATTCTTGCGTCATACTACTAGAAAATTATTCTTGCGTCATACTACTAGAAAATTATTCTTGCGTCATACTACTAGAAAACTGTTCTTGCGTCATACTACTGGAACATCTTAATAACTTTACTACTTAAGAACGTCAGCAACATGCTGTTTAACTTCTCTTTCTGTGCACTAAATAGATACTTCCATTTCACCTCTTCTCCTTGTCGAGGATTGTGTACACTTGTCACAAACATTTAGTCAGCCATGTTTCGTCATACCTCAGCATTAATACACGTTATGTGACAAACAGGACTCAACACTTGTAACAACTCAGCACTTGTACACGTTATGTGACAAACAGGACTCAACACTTGTAACAACTCAGCACTTGTACACGTTATGTGACAAACAGGACTCAACACTTGTAACAACTCAGCACTTGTACACGTTATGTGACAAACAGGACTCAACACTTGTAACAACTCAGCACTTGTACACGTTATGTGACAAACAGGACTCAACACTTGTAACAACTCAGCACTTGTACACGTTATGTGACAAATAGAACTCACCATTTGTACACGTTATGTGACAAATAGAACTCATCATTTGTACACGTTATGTGACAAATAGAACTCATCATTTGTACACGTTATGTGACAAATAGAACTCATCATTTGTACACGTTATGTGACAAATAGAACTCATCATTTGTACACGTTATGTGACAAACAGAACTCATCATCATCTGTGCAGTTCAGACCCATGTGTCCTCTCAAGTGCTCTTGTTAAATTAATTTATTTTGTTACATGTAAACGTAAAATAAGCATGACAATGTGATTTTTTACGAAGAGTTATGAGAAAAAAAATATAATCTATCAATTAATCAACAATCACTAGCTAATATATATGAAAGTAGATGGAGGTGTATGGTACAGTTTTACAAAAAGATAGAAAAATGGGCAGAAAGCACGATGAGTACATATACATAAGAACATACCACAATCCAATATTTCGGCAAAACTTTTTTTCAAAGTTCACATACAAAAACAACACAACGTAACACGAAAATGAGATAAGAAATAAAGAGGCAGTAAGAAAGACGGGCATACTCTTGTTTTCCCCCACTTTTCTCGCTTTGTTGTTGCTGTTATTGTTGTTGTTGTAAAGCTGAACCATGCACCTCCATCTAGTTCCATTAGTGGAAGCAGTTTTACCATAGTCGTCATTTCCCTTATCTCTAGTTATTATATAACACAGTCTATGAACTGTCAGTGCACTTCTGACTGACAAATCTCAGTTGATGTGACTCAGTACTCAGTTTTTGATTGCCATTCATATTTCATAAACACTCCACAATCTGATACTTTGCTTTTGACGCGAAATGTTTGAAAAACAAAAATGAGACTCATGCTTAACAAAAACATTTAAATAAAGTATTCACGATATTTGTGATATCAAAGACAAGAAAATGACAAGAAAAAGTAGAATGTCATCAGAGAAAGCAGAAAACTTTCTGTATTAAGTTTCTGTACAAAGGTTTCTCTACACGACACAAAGTTAAAAAAAAAATTGCAAAAAGCACATTGCACAAAATTAACAAAACAACAACAGAATGCAGAAAGCACACACTGAATATGACTAAATTGCTCATGTTGTCTGAATGCACGAAATTAATTTCTTTACACAGTATGCAATGAAAAGGATGTAAAACATAATAAAGAAGTATAGTGAATGAGCTACATTGGCATAGCTTTCCTCACTAATACAAATTCAAGCAACAAACATGTTGTTATGTTAATCTACATCCCAACATTTTGATTTCCTACCTCTCACAGAAGATTAACTAAATAAAGATTGGTCATACAAGTAATTTGATTTCCTACCAGTCACCCAGGGTTAACTAAATAAAGATTGGCCATACAAGTAATTTGATTTCCTACCAGTCACCGAGAGTTAATTAAATAAAGATTGGTCATACAAGTAATTTGATTTCCTACCAGTCACCCAGGGTTAACTAAATAAAGATTGGCCATACAAGTAATTTGATTTCCTACCAGTCACCCAGGGTTAACTAAATAAAGATTGGCCATACAAGTAATTTGATGTCCTACCAGTCACAGAGTGTTAACTAAATAAAGATTGGCCATACAAGTAATTTGATTTCCTACCAGTCACAGAGAGTTAAATAAAGATTGCCAAAACAAGTAATTTGATTTTCTACCAGTCACCTAGGGTTAACTAAATAAAGATTGGCCATACAAGTAATTTGATTTCCTACCAGTCACCCAGGGTTAACTAAATAAAGATTGGCCATACAAGTAATTTGATTTCCTACCAGTCACAGAGAGTTAAATAAAGATTGCCAAAACAAGTAATTTGATTTTCTACCAGTCACCGAGGATTAACTAAATAAAGATTGGTCGTACAAGTTGAACAGATTATTCATCAGATTTACCTAAAAAAATATTGGGAAAATATATATAACAGAATACTCAACATATGTTACAATGTTAACATCAGAGAAAGAATGTGTACTAGTAATTGTGATGACGGACAAAAACCTGATGGCATTAAAAAGGAAAGCAAACTAAAAAGAAAAATAAGTGTAGGAGCATGGAATATTGAGAAGTAACTATGAGGGGAGAGTATCAAATAATAAGTGACGAGATGGAAAAAAAACAGGGATATACGTTTTGGGAATCTGTGAACATCGATGGAAAGGATCAGGACACTTCAAGAGCGAGAATGATAATATATTTATATATCCCAGTGGAGAATTAGGAGGAAAGAATGGAGTGGATTTTTACTTGGACAAATCAACATCAAAAGCATTACTAGGTTACAATCAAGTAAGTGATAGAATCCTCACTATCAGACTTAAGGTAAAAAAAAGGTAAAGGTAATCCTCTCGTGCCTTTTAGAGGCACATAGGGATATGGTGTTAGTGCCCAGACTTAAGGGCATTCCTAGAAATGTAACAATTATCCAGATATATGCACCTACATCAGCAGCGGAAGAAGAGGAAGTTGAAGACTTTTATAACACAATGCAAACGACAATGGACCAGACAAAAAAAAATGATAGTGTATTAATAATAGGGGATTTTAATCCAAAGTTTGATACAGAAAGAGCAGAAGACGAAGGATTTGTTTTGGGAAAATTTAGTATAGTACATAGAAATGAGGCAGGTGACAATCTAATGGCATTTTGCATGGAAAATGAGCTAATGGACAACCTTTTAGACAACCTTCAAGAACACTTTACACACAGGCATCACCGGATGGTACATCCAAGAATAGATTACATTTTAGTGCAAAGAAGTTGGAGATCAAGTATAACATCAGCAAAAACTTTACCAGGTGCTGATTGTAACACGGACCATGAGTTATTAATAGCAGACATGAAGATAAATATGAAAAAAAGACAGGGGATCAAGACCACTCCGCTTTGATCTTACAAAAATACCAGAACAATACTGTATATAAGCGAAGAATTGTTTGAGATACTGATGGCTGCACAGGAGGAGATGACACCTGGTGAACTGGGTGCACAGGCCAAGGATATCTTAATAACAGCAGCTAAAAGTATGATTTCAATAAATAAAACACACAAGAATAAATGGATTACAGCAGGCACATTGGAACTAATAAAACAAGGTAGAGAGATGAAGTGGTAGACTCAGAGAGCGAGGTGGGGTAGTAGGTGGCTCTACTACTCCTAGAAAGTGCCTCAGTTGCTTATTGAAGGGAATACCAGGCGGATAAGAGGCGCATTAAAACAAACCTCTCGCTCCCGCTGCCTTGCGGGTAGGACAGGGAGTCCAAAGGCTAGCGGAGAGTCCGTACACAAACTGATAGAAGGCAACAGGAAACCACTGTTGCAGCTCCCAAGAACAATTATGCTTATTCAGAGTAATAGATTTGTCATGAACGACGTTAACGGATGTTCCTCTGGAACAGCCTCGTCCGGTAGGGCAGCTCACGAGCCACAGGTGAGGCCAGATCGTCATCAAGCTACTGATGGCAAAACTAACAAGTTCAAAATAGCAACACGGAATGTTAGAACTTTATGCCAGGTTGGAAAATTCGAAAATGTAAAGATGGAAATGGAAAGGATGAAGATCAACATATTACGAATGAGTGAAGTTAGACTTTTAACCAGTTAATCAACATACGATTCCGCAATGCATTACTGACAATAAAAGCCATGCCAGGAGCAGACTGCAGTAGTAACCAAGACCCACTCTGTGGAAAAATTAGAATAAAGCTAAAGAAAACATGCAGAAAAGTGAGAAACATCAAACTGAATACAGAACTCCTTAAAAATGACCAAGAACTGCGAGAACAATACAAAGTTATTATAACAAATAGATACAATGCAATAACAAAGATAAATAGTATAGATGAACAAAGGGCAATGTTAAGATATTCTATCCACCAAACTGTTAAGGAGATAATACCACCAAAAAAAAGAAGCCTCTAAAAATAAATGGATGACAGACGACATCTTAGGACTGATGGACAAGAGGAGGAGGAGTAAAAATAAGGAGGAAAAATATAGCAAGATAAAATAAAGAATTAAGTCGCAAATGCAGAGAAGCAAAGGAAATGTGGTTAAATGAACAGTGCAGACAAATAGAGTACTCTCATCTTCTTCTTCTTCTTCTTCTTCGTTCACTTCTACCACCAAAAACCGCACTGTGAACCTACTGAATTCACGCATGTGGTCCTCGTTAGGTCCCGTGGTCCCCTGTGTGGTCCAAAATAGACCACACGAGTTCCACGAAAGGACCACAAGGGGTTCAGAGTATCACAGTGCTTTAGCCTGTATTCTTGGTGGGTCTCGGAAGTGGGATTGCGTGACACCGTGGTTTTCATTGCACCAGTTTGGTCTAGGGTTGGACTTTCTCACCGGAAGACCTCGACGTGTTTGGAATATCAGTGCATCCCCGCTGGGTGAGAGGCGTTAGCCCACCCAGGCCAGAGTTGGACTTTCTCACCGGAAAACCTCGACGTGTTTTGAGATACCCGTGTATCACCGCCGGGTGAGAGGTGGTTGCCCATCCAGTCCAGGGTTGGACTTTCTCACCGGAAAACCTCAGCGTGATTAGGATACGCAGACATCCCCGCCGGGTGAGAGGTGGTTGCCTATCTAGACTTCCCTGGTCCAGTGTCTCCGACTTCAGCATTTTGTGGTCGTGGCCGCTACCCTTCCTAGTTGTGACCAGGATGGAGCTTTTGTCCAGGAGGACGAATCCTCGCCACTAGTGACTTCTACCCCTGGGTTGAGCCGGTTTAGGCATTTCCCAGTATGGGCATGTTTGGGACGGGACCGACCTCTAGGGCAGAGGTACTGTGACATTCATAGCCTTCAAGATTCACCCCTGGTATGAGCCGGTTTAGGCAAAATTCACCAGTATGGGTGTTTATCAGGCGTTACCGACCTCTAGAGCGGAGGTGGCATGACATGTCTAGCCATCGAGTTCCACCCCTGGTGTGTGCCGGTTTAGGCATATTTCACCAGTGTAGGTGTATTTCGGACGTAGGCGGCCTCTAGAGCAGAGGTGCCGTGGTATAGCTCTCGTAGCGATAATACTGGACATACCAGGTTAAACTTCACTTTCCACCACCTTTTCCCATCGGCGCCGCACAGCAACCTTTATTTCCGCATTTACTTCCTTAACCGGGAGGAGCTTCACTCCACGCGCGGCATTTGAAAAGTCAAGCCAGCAGTGACTTAACCTCTGGGACAAGCCGGTTCATGCATTTCACCTGATATGACTGCACTCAGGACGTGGCCGACCTCCAGACCAGAGGTGCCGTGATTTGACTGTTTGCTTCGCTTTATTCTTTCAACCACCTTTTCCGCAGTGATGCTGCGCGGCAACCTCATTTGCAAATTTCTTCATTGGCCGGGAAGAGCACCGCTCCACGCACGGCAGCTGAAGATCTCGCCAACAGCGGCAGATGAGCTACCAAACGTGACACTCATCTACCCTAAGTAACTGGTTTTCAGGCGCCAGATATTCGCCCTCGCCCCTTCTCCTGTCAGTTTAAACAGTTCTGCCACGGGAAGGCCAGGAGCTGGACTTGACTGCCAGAGGCTGTTTGTGGCGCATTTGCAGTCCTTAGTACTCTCATAATAAAGACAGTAAAAACATGCACAAACGAACTGGCGAACTCACATGCAGGAAAACAAAATATATCACAGGATGCCTGAAATCAAAAGAAGGTAAAATGTTAATGGGAAAAGAAGACATTGTGGACAGGTGGACAGAGTACATCGGTGAGCTATATGGAGGAGAAAGACCAGAATTAACACCAGATACTGAAAAATGTGATGAACCATCAATCTTATCTTATATCTTATATCCTTCCCGTGCCGTTAGACGTCACATAGGGCTCGCAAAGTAGTTCACCAACTTTTCCTGTCTTTGGCGAGTCTTTCAACCTCAACAAAGGATTTTATGCCTGTTAACTTGGCCTCTCTTAATAATGTCCTCTTCAGAGTTTCACGCGGTCTGCCCCTTTTTATTCGGCCTGTTGTGTTCCACTTGATAGTTTGTTTTGGGATTCTCTGATCATTTCTTCTCATCAAGTGACCAACATATGTCCATCTCCTTTTCCTGATCACTCGTGAGACTGGTTGTTGTTCAGTCATCTGTCTTATCTCTGCATTGTTCTTGAATTCATTCCACTTGATGCCGAGTATTTTCCTTAGGCATTTGTTTTCAAAAGAGTCTAATTTCTTTTCTATTTCTTTAGTTGTTTTCCAGCTTTCGCATGCATAAATACTTGAAGATAAAATCATAGATGCGACCAAATACATGAAGAAAGGCCAAGTTACTGGATGAAATTTACAACAGTGGTTATATGCCCAGTGACTTGTTTAAGTCCACGTTTATAGCACTACCAAAGACACCAGGTGCAAAGGAATGTGATGACCACCGGACTATCAGCCTCTCATGTCACATAACGAAGCTACTTCTGAGATTCGTTATGAGAAGAACAAGGAAAAAGATGAAAATGGAAATAGCAGATGAACAATTTGGATTTGTTGAAGGAAAGGGAACACACAATGCCATTTATGCTTTACGAACACTAACAGAAAGAGCTTTAGAAGTACAGAAAGATCTCTAGTTACGCTTCATTGATTACACCAAGGCATTTGACAAGGTGAAACATAATGAAATTATTAAAATGCTTGAAGATATCAGTATAGACGGCAAAGACCTGAGGATTATAAAACATCTATACCGGCAGCAAGAAGCATCAATTCGAGTTGAAAATAGAACTGGAAAATCATCATCATCATCATGTGCCGTGCCGACTGGCGTTGGCTATTATGCTTCTCCAGAGTACACGATCCTTCATGCAGGCCATCAGCTCAGTTGGTGATCTCCTCTCACACCATCCCGTCAGACTGTCCAGTATCATTTCTCTTGGTCTTCCTCTTGATCTTCTTCCTTCTATTTTTCCTGTTGTTATAATATTTTCAATGCCCCCTCTTCTCATTGCATGTCCTATGAAAGTACATTGTCTCTCTCTTATCTTTTTCACAAGGTTTTTTATCTCTCCAGCTCTTCTCATACATTCTTCATTAGTTATTTTTGCTGTCCAGGGGATTCGCAACATTCTTCTAATAAACCACATTTCTGCTGCTTCCAATGATTTTTGTGCAGACTTGCCTATTGTCCATGATTCACTTCCATATAACAAGATAGGTTCAATATAGCATTTTAGGACTCGTTTTCTAACATTCATTGATAAGGATGTGTTGGTCAATATGTTTCTCATTCTCTGAAATGCAGTCTTTGCTTGGCCTAATATCAACCTATAAAACAAGGGGTGCGACAAGGATGTGTACTATCTCCAGACCTTTTTTCTCTGTACAGCGAGAATATTCTAAGAACAATCATCACAGAATCAGGCATAAAAATTGGAGGATACAATATTAACAACCTTCGGTATGCTGATGACACAGTACTGATAGCGGAGAACCAACAACACCTGCAAAATCTCTTGGATAAAGTCACTAAAGAAAATGAACAGAAAGGCCTTACTTTGAACATAAAAAGACAGAGACTATGGTTATATCTAAGAAACAGAATCCACCAGCATGCAGTATAAAATTAAACGGAAGTACTCTAAAGCAGGTGCAGAAATTCAAATACCTTGGAGCAATAATAACTTTAGATGGGAAATGCAGAACATAAATTAGGAACAGAAAAGGCCAAACAAAGACTGCATTTCAGAGAATGAAAAACATATTAACCAACACATCCTTATCAATGAATGTTAGAAAACGAGTCCTAAAATGCTATATTGAACCTATCTTGTTATATGGAAGTGAATCATGGACAGAGGCAAGTCTGCACAAAAATCATTGGAAGCTGCAGAAATGTGGTTTATTAGAAGAATGTTGCGAATCCCCCGGACAGTAAAAATAACTAATGAGGAATGTATGAGAAGAGCTGGAGAGACAAACAATCTTGTCAAAAAAATAAGTGAGAGATAATGTACTTTCATAGGACATACAATGAGAAAAGGGGGCATTGAAAATATTATAACAACAGGAAAAATAGAAGGAAGAAGATCAAGAGGAAAACCAAGAGAAATGATACTGGACAGTCTGACAGGATGATATGAGAGGAGATCACCAACTGAACTGATGCCCTGCATGAAAGAGTGTGTACTCTGGAGAAGCACAATAGCCAACGCCAGTCAGCATGGTGCCTGATGATGATGATGAGAGAAATGAAGACAAAATGGAAAGTTCATAACAACAACAACAAAGAGAAATATTAATCTTTAACAAAAGGAGTAAGAAGAAACATACGAAAAGAGAAAAACAATACATACAAGATTGTTGTGAAAGAATATAAGGACATCAGAAGTGTGGAGGAGATAGCAAAATGTTTTAAAAAATTAAGAAATTGATGAGACATGTCACACCTGAGCTAAATTTAATTTGTGACAAGATGGAGAAGACCTTGACAGAGACAGAGGAAATTCTAGAAAGATGGAAGGAATATTGCAGAGGAATGTATGAAACAAGCGACTGTGAAAGCAGAAATCAACAGTGTGAATTATTACTTGAGGAGAAAGAACCCGAACCGACAATAGAAGAAGTTTTATGGGCAATAAAGAGTCTAAAAATTGGTAAATCGCCAGGATATGATGAGATCACAGCTGAACTTATTAAGGAAGGAGGAAAGGAATGTGCTACATTATATGATGCACTGTGTAAAAAGATATGGCATTCAGTTAAGTGGGCACAAGAATGGAAAAGAACTGTATTCATACCACTGCCAAAAAAGGGTAACCTGAAATTATGCACAAACTACAGAACTGTTGCCCTGATTAGTCATACCAGTAAAAATTCTGTTAAAAATCACAATGGGTAGACTTCGGAAGAAAATAGAAGAAGAAGTCAATATGGCCCAAGCTGGTTTCAGGCAAGGAAGAGGATCAAGAAATCATATATTCAGTGTAAGATTAATAACAGAGAAGTGGAGAGAATTTAATATGAGTCTATATTTATCTTTCATAGACTACTCAAAGCCATTTGATTGTGTACAACACCAGAAACTATGGGAAACAATGAAAAAAAAATGGGATTTTCAAGACTTGTGATACAATTAATATTGCTGTTGTATCTAGACCAACAGGCAGCAGTAAGAATAAATGGTGAAACAACTTGGTTTGACATAAAATGATGGGTCTGTCAGGGGTGACCTTACTTATTTAACTTGTATACTGAAAATATAATGAGGAATGTTAGAGAATATGTAGACAAAGAATATTATGATGCCATAATAATTGGAGGTTATGAAATACCAGAGATTAGATATGCTGGTGACACAATAGTACTGTCAACATCAGAAAAAGGAATGGAAAAATTAATTATGTCAGTCCATAAGAACAGCAAAGAGTAAAACCTCTATCTTAATGGAAAGAAAATTAAACTGATGACAAATTACAAAACAAATAAGACAACTGAAATATATATCAGTGAGGAAAAACTGAAAGAGGTGGAGAGTTTTGAATATCTTGGGTCATTACTAACTAATAATGGAGATACAATGAGGGAAATTAAAAGGAGGACATCTATCACTCTTCATAAAGTAAAACAACTAAAGAATCTGTGGAGAGGAACAGACAGAACTACAAAAATAAGATTTTTAAATGCACGCATCTTTCACATCGCAACATATGCCTGTGAGACCTGGACACTTAACAAAACTTCTGAGAAACACATAAATGTCTTTTGATGTAAATGTTACATAAGTGTTCTTTAAATATCATGTACACAAAAAAGAACAAATATACCCATAAATAATTTGTGTATTAGTATATTACTATACACGAAACCACTGCAGAAAAGCTATGATAACAAAATGTAAAAACTAGGAAATATACCCACACTACAAGAACTTAATATTGAAGAAGGCTGGCTATTAAAGAAGATTAAATAGAGAAAACTTAAATATTTTGGACATATGAAACATCACTAGAATTTAGAGAAGACAGTCTTGGAAGGGTACATAATGGAAAAAGGAAGAGAGGATGACCAAAGCAAAGATGGCGGCAAGACATGGCCCCTCAGCAGCAGGGTATCTTGCTTAACACTTACAGGAGAGCTACTAAGGAGACAAAGTTCCACAAGAGACATATATCAGCACCTTTAAATATATAAGACATAAATATAAACACATATCAGCAACTTTAAATATCTTATATCTTATATCCATCCCGTGCCGTTAAACGTCACATAGGGCTCGAAAAGTAGTTCGCCAATTTTTCCTGTCTTCAGCGAGTCTTTCAACCTCATCAAGGGATTTTATGCCTGTTAATTTGGCCTCTCTTAACAATGTCCTCTTCAGAGTTTCACGCAGTCTGCTTCTTTTTCTTTGGCCTGTTGTGTTCCATTTGATAGCTTGTTTTGGTATTCTCTGATCATTTCTTCTCATCAAGTGACCAACATATGTCCATCTCCTTTTCCTGATCACCCATGAGACTGGTTGTTGTTCAGTCATCTGTCTTATCTCTGCATTGTTCTTGAATTCATTCCACTTGATGTTCTCAAGATTCCTGAAGATTGATGCTGCTTTTGCAATTCTGATTCTAACATCCTTTTTAGTGTCACTATCCTGGTCTATGTAGGTGCCAAGGTATGCAGATTGATTGACTTCTTAATATCTATCCCTTCTATGTGTATTTTTCCATTCTGATTAATGGGAATTTTCATTATTTTTGTTTTGTCCTTGTTAATTTCAAGTCCTATTTTGCTAGCCAGTGAAGACAGGCTATCTGTTTTTTCTTGCATGGAATTCATATTATTACTGATAAGAGTTATGTCATCAGCAAAATCAAGATCTTCTAGTTGGGTCCCATGTACCCAGTCAATACCTGTGTTACCTGTGCATCATTTTTTCATTATGAAGTCTATTGTAATCCCAAAAAGTAAAGGAGAAAGTATACATCCTTGTTTCACACCTGTTTAAATCTGGAACCATTCACTCATCCCTTCTTCTGTCTTGACTGCACAAACATATCCATTGTAGAAGTCCTTAATGATGTTGACAATTTTAGGTGGTATTAACTTTAAATATACAAGATATAAATCTAAACACATATATCAGCATCTTTCTATATATGAGATATAAAGCTAAACACATATGTCAGCACCTTTAAATATACAAGATATAAATCAAATATATATATCAGCACCTTTAAATATACAAGATATATTTCTAAACACATATATCAGCACCTTTAAATATACAAGATATATTTCTAAACACATATATCAGCACCTTTAAATGTATGAAATATAAATCTAAACACATATATCAGCACTTCAGTATATGAAATATACATATAAACACATATATCATCAAATTTGACTAAAAAAAAGAGATAGGAAAGTATAAAATAATTCATTTTCTTTATATTTGTTCTTTTGTGGTAAACTATTATTTCTTGAAAAGAACAAATGCAAAGTTTTAGAACAATTACAAATGCCAGTTTTAGAACAGTTACAAATGCACAATTTTGGAACAGTTACAAATGTAACATTTTAGAACAGTTACAAATGTAAAGTTTTAGAACAGTTACACATGCAAAGTTTTAGAACAGTTACAAATGTAACATTTTAGAACAGTTACAAAAGCAAAGTTTTAGAACAGTTACAAATGTAACATTTTAGAACAGTTACAAAAGCAAAGTTTTAGAACAGTTACAAATGCAACATTTTAGAACAATTACAAATGCAAAGTTTTGGAACAGTTACACATGCAAAGTTTTAGAACAGTTACAGATGCAAAGTTTTAAAACAGTTACAAATGCAAAGTTTTAGAACAGTTACAAATGTAACATTTTAGAATAGTTACAAAAGCAAAGTTTTAGAACAGTTACAAATGCAACATTTTAGAACAGTTACAAATGGAAAGTTCTGGAACAGTTACACATGCAAAGTTTTAGAACAGTTACAAATGCAAAGTTTTAGAACAGTTACAAATGCAAAGTTTTAGAACAGTTACAAATGTAACATTTTAGAACAGTTACAAAAGCAAAGTTTTAGAACAGTTACAAATGCAACATTTTAGAACAATTACAAATGCAAAGTTTTGGAACAGTTACACATGCAAAGTTTTAGAACAGTTACAGATGCAAAGTTTTAAAACAGTTACAAATGCAAAGTTTTAGAACAGTTACAAATGTAACATTTTAGAATAGTTACAAAAGCAAAGTTTTAGAACAGTTACAAATGCAACATTTTAGAACAGTTACAAATGGAAAGTTCTGGAACAGTTACACATGCAAAGTTTTAGAACAGTTACAAATGCAAAGTTTTAGAACAGTTACAAATGCAAAGTTTTAGAACAGTTACAAATGTAACATTTTAGAACAGTTACAAAAGCAAAGTTTTAGAACAGTTACAAATGCAACGTTTTAGAACAGTTACAAATGCAAAGTTTTGGAACAGTTACAAATGCAAAGTTTTAGAACAGTTACAAATGCAACGTTTTAGAACAGTTACAAATGCAAAGTTTTGGAACAGTTACACATGCAAAGTTTGAGAACAGTTACAAATGCAATGTGTGAACTTCTTTAAGAAGTAATGATGGATGAAAACAAAATATGTTGGCCATATCAAAAGACATAACACAATACTAAAAATCATACTGGAAAGAAAAGTGAAAGGAAAAAGAAGAAGAGGAAGACAGAGATTTACATGGAAGGATAACATAAGAGAATGGCCAGGATCCAGCTTGGCTGAGTGCACCATTAAGGCAAGGGAGCGAAGGAGCTGGAGATTCATTATCGGGAACCTTCGTTCTGAAGAAGGCATATGATGATGATGATGATGATGATGATCGTTTTTTTAATACAACATTACTGATATATTATACAACATTTCATTATATTTTATACAGCACAAACTGCTCAACTATGGTATATATAGATATATATTTTTAATACATACATCTATAATGTTTAGAAACATTACCATTACAACTTTATTTTGCTTTACTCTTGCTTTTTATATAACATAAAATTATTTTATAATAACTTTATTAATATGTAGTATATAATGATGAATGTATATACTGTGTTATATCACAGTTGTGTTGTGTATAGTTTTTTTTGTTTTGTGGTATGTAACTTACCAGCCATGTTTAATATTATCTTAACCATGATAAATATATGATAGATGATATTTCCACAAAACAATGCATGAATTGTAAATAAGACATGAAATAGCTAAACTGGAATGTGCTGCATATAATTCTAACGTGATAAACTGGAAATAGATGACGCAAGAGGGCGACAAGGGTAAATCTGTTTGCTGATAAAATCACAAAGTTCGCCTAATGCTTGTACTTGATGCGTATGAAGAATCACTACGATACCTTTACCCCAACGATACTTTTCCCTTATGTCAATACGAGTAGATTATTATGTAGGCTTTTATCCTTTTGCCCGTAATCGATGCTCAAATTGCCGCTTAATTCCTACCTGGAAAATGTCAGGCACATCCATGCACGTGCTGTGTTTGCTTTATCTTTGCTCTGGTTAAGATTTTCCTGCACGTCTTTTGCAAGGAAACATTATTGGTCTGCGATGGTACTCATAGAACGCCATATTTTTTTTACACTTGCAGTAAGGCACAGATAATGGAATTCTAAATATATCCTAGCAACACTCTCCAAATCCTAGAGCCGCTGTCGCCATGGTAATTCATATTGAAGGTATTGCCAGTTTCAGCAGAATATGGGATCGATAGCTTAAATGACTGTCTGGTTGCCGTGCAAACATCCTTTCTTTCTCGGTTTTGCAATATTTTTGTTTTTTCTTCACGTCTAATTACTTGCTTTCTATTTTTAACACGTACACAAAGACTCTTCCAGAAGAAATTTAGTTTTGGTTTCCTCAGTGTGTACGCGCTTCTGATGAATGCCACTTTTCATTCAGTATTAATGTGCTTATGCTGACTGTAACGGAGATTATATTCACGTCAAGATCACCAAACACATGCTGGGCAAGACCCTACTTACCTTTGTATTTTATTTTGTGAAAAGCTCATTTTACTCTAGCTTTTAATAAATGCTATTCGCAATATCAGAGAAACGATGTAGAAAAGTATCACTTTATGAGATACTGTATACGATTTATCACTTTGTAAAACGTTTTAGAATATTTATCATTGGAGTTGAGGCACAGTGCTTCTTCGCACATAAAGCATATCAATTTTGCTGCGTAGAAGAGACAGCCTCTGAACTATATTTCTGTGTAGAAGAGACAACCTCTGAACTATATTTCTGTGTAGAAGACAGTCTTTGAACTATATTTCTGTGTAGAAGAGACAGCCTCTGAACTATATTTCTGTGTAGAAGACTGTCTCTGAACTATATTTCTGTGTAGAAGACAGTCTCTGAACTATATTTCTGTGTAGAAGCCACAGCCGGTCAAATATATTTATGTGTAGAAGACACAGTCGATCAACAATATTTCTGTATAGAGGAAACAACCGGTCAACTATATTTGTGTATAGAAGAGACATCCTGTCAACTATATTTATGTGTAGAAGAGACATCCTGTCAACTATATTTATGTGTAGAAGAGACAGCCGGTCAACTTTTTATACCAAAAACATAAAACAACCATTTGTATTTATTTTGCTTCATCGCGTGTTAGTAGACCACCTTTCGGGACCTTTAGCTGGCACATTTTAGGAATATTTCAAGAGAAATTAGTCATTTCTCCAAATTCTCAATTTATAATGATAAGAAAAATATTTGGGTGTATTATGTGCTGACAGTCACTAAGTATGACTGACTGACTGACTTCGCTTGATCGAGAAGCACAGTAGAAATAAAATATCATAAATTCCAAACTATAGGGACTATCTTACATCAAGCAGTGGGTTAAATACTTACTAAGAACTGTTGCTTTTCTGGTTTTCTGTTTGTGATAAAGTTGAATGGAAAATGTGAAAGATCCTGAATGTTCTTAGCATTAGAAATCTTGTCTCAACATTAACACGCAATTACAGTAAGGGAAATACAAACATTACATAATCAATTTCAAAATCACCAACACTTGATGAATGTATAAAACAGGAAAAAGTAGGAGCAGCTTTATTACTTAACGATTACAAAGGTGTGACGTTTCGGCGTGAGCCTTAATCATACAAAAACATACAGGACGAAGAAGTAGAGAGAGGAGATAAAGTATGGATTCACATGAATGCTATTTAAAATAATGTAAAAAAAATTTAAAAATTTAAAAAATAAATAAAATAAAAATAATAATAATAAATTAATTAATTAATTAATTAAAAAAAGAAACAAAAAAAATTTTTTTCTAAAGAGTACTTAGCTGTAAATTGTAAGGTGTGGCTTGTCCGGCGGTGTGTGTCAGGAATGGATTTAGTAGAACGTGGAGACTTTAAATAGAGGCCTGTGACATGTGGTCGGTGGGTTGTAACTGGGGGTGGTGGATGGGGAACAGGGGAAGGGAGAGAGAGTGTGTGATGTAATATTGACCTAGCTAGGAGAAGTTGAAACAGATGATTGGGGAAGAGGGGTTGCAGAGTGATGCTGTGAGGAAGTTTGAAAAGTAAGAAGGGGTGGACTTTGTGGAGAGGTACTGTAATGATTGAAGAGAATGTTACGTGTAACTAAACAACGAGTTTAACCCATGTGGTTCCAGGGTCCCATAATTTTGAATGCAGCGGTTCTCAAGTGCCAGGCGGCTTGTGTCATCTGCGTAACATTGTTTGATGGCTGTAACCAGAAAGTCAGATTTGCCTCTGTGGTTGGGGCCATTGAAATGATTTGGGTCTGGTTTCGAAGCATGCTGGGTGATGTCGTACAGATGTTTTTGCATGCGGTCCCCTAATCTGAGGCCAGTCTCACCAATATATCTGTTATCCTGCATCTTTTGCAAACGATGACGTATATCACATTACGGGACTCGCATGTGAATCCCTCATGAAGAGTGAGGATAGTTTTGGGAAAGGTGATTGTTTTGGACACATTAAACGTCATGATAATTTAGAGAAGACTCGTATTGGAAGGATACATAATGGGGAAAAGAAAAAGAGGAAGACCAAGACGAAGATGGCTGCAAGACATCGTTGGCGATCTGGAAATGGATGCAACAGCAGCAGGCCATCTTGCTCACAACCGAGAGGCCTACAGGAGTGCTGTTTGGGAGGCAAAGTTCCTCAAGGGACATGCAAATGAATGAATGAATGATTGTTTTCGTTTCCCAGACTACAGGGCAGGTAACACAGCGGGGGCGGTTACATTTTCTGGTGCCAACATATGTAAAGCTCTGCTTCAGGTGGCTGTGGACGAGGATGTCCTTAAGGTTTGGCTCACATCCTCGTCCACAGCCACCTGAAGCAGAGCCATTTGTAAGAAGAAATAAATTACTAGCAAACGATGCCTACAAATGCATATTCTTTGTTTCTCTTCACACTCATCTATAAAGTAGAAAAAAAAAGTTTTAAATAACCATGTTCCTGCTCCTGCACACATTAGATAGAAAATGTTTTACGGCATTTCAGTGTTGAAAATTAGAAAGTTTGCACTAAAGCCTTTATTCCTGCTTACATGTACATGTGTGTATGGGTGTGTGTGTGTGTGTGGGGGGGGGGGTGGGAATTTACTTATTTATGAATTAAGGGTTATTCTTTTTTTTTTGGGTCTTCTCCGCGTTATTGAAGCACTATGTGCCAGGCCTGTGTGTTCTCTAAACTGGGTAGTTTCTGAGTCAGCTATAAACTGACTCTAGACTCATTTTCACTCCCCCAGTTCTTAATAACCAATGTGGTGGCACAAACATGTATGGAGAGTCAAGCCAGTCCTGCGCGCTAAGCTGACACAACATTTATTAAATGAATTTGATGATAATGATAATAACGAATTGTAGACTGCCGGCAGGTTCCCCTGCCACATGGCAACTCCAATCATTAGTTCCAACCACGAACACAAGACATCGCATGTTCACGACAGTAACAAAAGTCCATGCACACGGTTTCACATCCAAACCTAGACTGACCGCCTGCCCACTCAAAGTCTTTCCCACACTTCTCTGTCACGGGTTTCTCAGCTGACCTGATGTTCTAGAAGGATTTCAACTCACCCCTACTCCGGAGATTCAAAAAGAGAACCAGAACAATTGCTATTTGTGGAAAAAAAACAATAGTTATCACCCATATACTGGTACATTATAACGTACAATCTGTCCTGGTGGAAAGTAAACGATTCTTTTATTCTAATGTACTGCTGTACTGGTTAGAATCATTTTTGTTGTCTTGACCATATATTTTATCAGTCTTCTGCTCCCAGGACTTTCTGTTGTTGCCTAATGCAAATCTTTGCTAAAGTTGACAATAACAATACACTACACTGACTCATAGCTAACTCGACATGAATTCAATAAACGAAGATTGCAATCTCAAATACATTTATATCAATTTCATTCCACTAACGAACACAAAACAACCGTAAACAGATAAAACATCAAGGGAATAATTTATTTTGATATCAAATTGATGTTAAATAAATCATAATGATGATTATCAGATCTAGTTCAAATGTTCTCTGTTTCTGATGATTGTTGCTGTTTCTGATGATTTTCTGCTGCCTTTGAACATAAACGGTAAGCTATTGTATGAGTGAGCTGGCGTTTGTAATTGATTTTCTTTATGTAATATTTTTATAATATTGACAATTGTGAATCATATCTTGCCGAATAGTTATATATTATAGAATAGTTCTATAGTATTGAATCGTACAGATGCTCTTTGATTAACACATCATGGTTTTCACAAACATTACAATATTCGCTCCATCAGAGCAAGTCCGATGAAATGTTTCTTGAATTCATTTACTCTAACAAGTAAGTTCAAGATGTATAGTTGATAACATCACTTGAATTGAATCACTTAATCATGTGTTCACAATATCAAACTCTATCATATTCTACATACAGCATTTCTCAATGTTCTCAACTTCAAGATATTCTCCATGTGTAACAAGAACATTTCCTAACTAAGTATTAGATCTGCAACACGTGGTCAATCAGTTACACGACTAAGTCAATTTACTCCAAGTTTCAAATGTATCAATTCTTCATAAACACTTGAAACACTTGACTCACATCTAAAGTCTGTACTAAAACTACTTCTTCAAAACTGCTTTTCCTGAGTGTCTATTGCTCTAATTGTCCATCTGTTTCACCTGTTTAAAAATCGTGTGCAATATCTATGTCTTCTTTCTCTGTCTTCTGATTTCTTCTGACGGTCTTCCTCGGCCGTCTCTCAATCGCAGTGTACTAACGAGCAAAGTCTACTTGCTTCTTCTCTGGACTTCTGTTCTTATCTCTCATCTGATGACTTCTTGGCTATTCTTGTCGGACCTTCTTTCTTCACGCTTGACTGTCCACGTGCACTGACCATCCTTCTTGCAGTTCAGGTCAGTCGCTACTTGCCGGACCGACGATGTTCTGAGATCTTCCTCCTCTGTCTCCTCTCTCCTGTACTTCCGTACTTTGTCTTCTTTTGTCTCTCCGCTCGCTTTTTTATCTTCAAGTCCAGCTTGATGGATTAACCAATAAGTATTTTGACTTCGCCCTTCAGATGTCCACTGGTTCCCATGAGCGTTCTCATTGTCCGTCATTCAAACTGCCCCGTGATTTATGTCGTAAGTCAATTGTCCAATATGGCACACCTATAAATATTTAATTGTTCAGCTGGCCGAGTTGGTCACTCCTTTATTTAAAAACCATGTGCAATAGCGTCCTAACGCGTGTCAGTCTGGGTCAACCTCGTCTGTACAATTGTTATTTACCTAAGTCATTATCTTGCGCTTTCATGTCGGAGGTTTTATTGTGTCCTGGCTTTTTCATTGTGTCTGTCTCTTCCATTCGTCTTTTCTTTTCTTTGCACGGGTCAACGTTCAGTCACCGCTTTGTTATCACTGGACCATCGTACTTTCTGGCATCCCTGCTTTGTATTACCTATATTTCCACGTCACTGAGTCTCGTCTTTTTCTATTCGCTGTTTCCACTGTTTACGTTTGTCCGTGTCTTATTCTAGTGTCATGGAAGTTTTATACCTTTCTCTTCCTTTCCTACCTACTCTTCTATGTCGCTATTCGATGTTACTATCTTGTTTACGGTATGTTTTCTTAATCATTAATAATAATAATAGTAACAACTATAGTCATTACTTACATAGCCATACTACATTTTCTTTGAATGACTTTATGTGGACAGTGCTATTAAAACCGGCAAGCTGTAAAAAAACATATATTTAAACAGCGCAGTTGACACTGGCAAGCTTAGTAAACGCGTATTTAAACAGCCCAATTAATACTGGCATGCTGTAAAAAACATGTATTTAAAAGCATAATTAACATTTTACTGCCTTTCCACCCGCATGGTCAGATGGTTAAGGAAATTCTTTATCGTCATCTGCCACTAATCCAATTCGACCCCGACAATCGTGACATGTTCTCTGATCCACCCCTATTAGCATACAAGCGTGAGCCAGATATCACGGACATCCTCGTCCACAGCCACTTAAAACGGAACCTTACATATGTTGGCACCAGAAAATGTAACCGCCCTCGCTGTGTTATCTGCCCGGTAGTCTGGAAAACGAAAACAATCACCTTTCCTAAAACTATCTTGACTCTCCATGAGGGATTTACATACGAGTCCCGTAATGTAATATGTGTCATTGTATGCAAAAGATACAGAATAACTCATATTGGTGAAACTGGCTTCGGACTAGGTGACAGCATACAGAAACATCTGTACGAAATCACCTAGCATGCTTCGAAACCAGCCCCGAATCATTTCAATAGCCCCGATCATAGAGGCAAATCAGATTTTCTGGTAACAGCTATCAAACAATGTCAGGAAAATGACACAAGCCGCCTAGCGCTTGAGAACCGCTACATTCAGGACTAAGGAGCGTTGGAACTACACGGTTTGAACTCGTTATTCAGCTACACATAATCTTCCCCAATCATACACCCTCTCCGCTAAGCTCCATTCTCACTTGTTGAACATAGTTTAGAACATTCACGCATCATCACATTACAACCTCTCTCTTCATCATCATCATCATCATCATCATCATCTGCCGTGCCGACTGGCGTTGGCTATTATGCTTCTCCAGAGTACACGATCTTTCATGCAGGCCATCAGCTCAGTTGGTTATCTCTTCTCACACCATCCCGTCAGACTGTCCAGTATGATTTCTCTTGGTCTTCCTCTTGATCTTCTTCCTTCTATTTTTCCTGTTATAATATTTTCAATACCCCCTCTTTTCATTGCATGTCCTATGAAAGTACATTCTCTCTCTCTCTCTCTCTCTCATCTTTTTGACAAGATTTTTGTGTCTCTCCAGCTCTTCTCATACATTCTTCATTAGTTATTTTTGCTGTCTAGGGGATTCGCAACATTCTTCTAATAAACCACATTTCTGCTGCTTCTAATGATTTTTGTGCAGGCCTGCCTATTGTCCATGATTCACATCCATATAACAAGATAGGTTCAATATAGCATTTTAGGGCTCGTTTTCTAACATTCATTGATAAGGATGTGTTGGTTAATATGTTTTTCATTCTCTGAAATGCAGTCTTTGCTTGGCCTTTTCTGTTCCTAATTTCTGTTCTGCATATTCCATCTAAAGTTATTATTGCTCCAAGGTATTTGAATTTCTGCTCCTGTTTAGAGTAGTTCCGTTTAATTTTATACTGCATGCTGGTGGATTCTGTTTCTTAGATACAACCATAGTCTCTGTCTTTTTGATGTTCAAAGTAAGGCCTTTCTGTTCACTTTCTTTGGCGACTTTATCCAAGAGATTTTGCAGGTGTTGTTGGTTCTTAGCTATCAGTACTGTGTCGTCAGCATACCGAAAGTTGTTAATATTGTATCCTCCAATTTTTATGCCTAGTTCTGTGATGATCGTTCTTAGAATATTCTCGCTGTACAGAGAAAAAAGGTCTGGAGATAGTACACATCCTTGTCGCACCACTTGTTTTATACTTTGATATTTTCCAGTTCTATTTTCAACTCGAATTGATGCTTCTTGCTGCCAGTATAGATGTTTTACAATCCTCAGGTCTTTGCCATTTATAATGATGTCTTCAAGCATTTTAATAATTTCATTATGTTTCACCTTGTCGAATGCCTTGGTGTAATCAATGAAGCATAAGTAGAGAGATCTTTCTGTACAACCCCACTACCACAACCATAATTATCTATTTCACTTTCTCCTAACTAGATTATCATCCATTCACTACCATCCTCTAATATCAAACATCACAAGTCTCTATCCATTCACTACTATCATCTACTATCTACTATCTCCTATCTAATATCACCGCATGTCTCTATTAAAATATTTTCTACACTCAACCATGCACATTTGTGCACCTTTCAGAACGAACGCATTTTGAATATAGCAACCGTGGCATATCAAATGCGTTTTTGAAATGTGCATACGAGTTCCAGCTTGTGTTCTTCCAAGAATGAAGCTAGATTTTCCATAGATTGCAATTTTTCATTATTTTCTTTTCATTTTCTAAATTATTTCTTTAACATAGGATTCATGTGAATCTATACTTTGTCCTGTTTGCGTTTGTTGAAGGCTAACGTCGAAACGTCACCTCGTTGTAAACGTTAAATAATAAAGCTAGTTTATATAAATTAACATCAAAAGCATTACATGGTTACAATCCAGTAAGTGATAGAAATCCTAACTATTAGACTTAAGGGAACTCCTAGAAGTGTAACAATTATCCACGTATATGGACGTACATCAGTAGCAGAAGAATGAATGAATAATCTTTATTTTTCAGGGGTAAAGAATTGGGCACGCAGGCCCGTCTTACATTCTGCCCTTCATCACTCCATCTTTCATTCTTCCCACACACTTGATTTAGTACAAATATACTAATTAAATTAGGAAAAATCATATCAAAAGAGTGTAAGATTTAACTACTACATTCAGAGTAAAAGAGAAGAAGTAATTAACCTAATAAAATAGCACTCACACACACACATACACACGCAGGCATATACATAAACAAAAATACATTGTAAATACAGATCTTCTAGCATAATTTTTTTAACAGACATTAAAATAATTTCTAACAATATCTAACAAGTTGCTTTTCTAACTATGTCATTTTAGTACTTGATGGTTGGCGAGTCATGTGTTGAGAGAGTGCTGGTTATTTTATGGCGGCATATAATTACAAGCAAGTAAATAATGAAACAGGTTTGAGTTAAAGGAGGAAGTATTACCAACGGACTTTAAATGGTAGGGGAGGGTGTTCCAGAGCTGTACTGCAGAGTATGCAAGGCTTTTCTTGTACAGATCAATCCTGGGTTTAGGAAGAAGACAGTTTTTTAAACGCTGGCTATGTTTAGTGTTATACGTAAACAGTGACCACAAGTAAGGCAGAAGTAAGAGCATTGTGCGACAGAACAAACTTAACTTTGTTGAAAATGATTCTATATTTGAGGGGTAGAATTTTGAGGTGTTTGTGTTGATCTACAGTCTGTACTGGGTGTTTGTCACAAATAAGATTTAATGCTCGCTTGTGAAGTGAGTGGAGCCTTTTTGTGTTTGAGACTGAGCATCCATCCCAGATTGTGGAACAGTAATCTAAGTGTGTTTGTATGTGTGATATGTAGTATATTTTTCTTGTGTCTTTGTCGATAAAGTGTTTAATTTTGGCTAATTGGTAAACTTTCTGTGCAATCAAATTTGTTAGGTTATGTACGTGAGAATTCCAAGTTAAATGCTGATCAATGATGAGTCCTAGGGTTTTATGTTCATGAACATTTTCTATTGCCTTAGTCCCAGCACAAAGCTGTAGAGAAGTTTTTGTTGCATTCTGCAGTTTCTGTCTTGTAGTGATGAGCATGGATTTTGTTTTGTTGGTGTTTATCAACATACCATTTTTATTACTCCATTTAATCAAACTGTTTATATCATTTTGGAGCGTTGTCTGTAGTTTGTTGATGTCATAGTCACTATTGTAAACAGTACAGTCATCAGCGAAAAGATCACATGAAGAGTGCTTTAAATGTAGTGGTAGGTCGTTAATATGGATAGCAAAGAGAATAGTACCAAGAATGGGGCCTTGAGGAATACCGGTATCAATTACAGACGAGCCAGATATTTTGTTTCTAACTCAAACTACTTGTTTTCTACCTGAGAGAAAAGATGTAATAAATTTTGTTAGGTCAGGGTGTAATCTATAGCCTTCCAGCTTTTTTGCAATAATATCATGATCAATCATATCGAAGGCTTTCTTGACACCAACAAAGACAACACCACATAATTTGTCATCATTTATATTAGACAGCCAGCTTTCTGTCATTTTAGTTAATGCTGTGTGGCAGGAGTAATTTGGTCTAAAACCTGACTGACTGTCTATTAGCAGATTGTTTTCTTGCATGTGGAGCAGTGTTAACTTTTCTATATGCTTTTCAAGAGGTTTACATAGTGATGACAGAATGGATATGGGGTCTATAGTTTGAGAGGTCATTAGTCTGTCCAGATTTAAAAAGAGGAAAAACTTTAGCGATTTTAAAAGTTTCAGGGAAATATTGTTTGTCAATGCACAAATTGTATAAGTATGTTAGTGTGTCTGTGATAAGTGGTGCAGCGTAGCGTAGTATCTTGTTACTAATGCCATCACATCCTGCTAAGTTAGTGTTCTTTAAGGACCGGATGTAGTTATAAATCTCACCGACTGTGAGGAAAGGAATATTAATTTGTTTTAGTTTTACACATTTACTGTCGCTGAAAGTTTTCAACACACTCAGGTCGCAAGTAGGGGTCGGTAATGAAGATTTTAGAATACTAATTTCTTCCCTAAATTGTTCACTGAAGTTAGTGCAAGAATGTTCACCGTAAAGTGTTTGTGGATCAGTTTGCTTCCTTTTATTTACAAGAGTATTAATTGCTTTCCACATTGATTTACTATCAGTTTTGTCTTTCACTAAATTTCTGAAGTAATTTTTCTTTTCCTGCCTAATTAAATACTGCACCTTATTTCTAAGTGAACGATAGCTACTGAAATTTCTGTTTTTGTGAGCTTCATCCCGTTTCCTCATGAGTTGCAATATATCGGGAGTTATCCACGGGGATTTTGTTACGTGTTTTACTCTCATTTCTTTGATGGGGACATGCTTGTCAAAAATATTTCGAAATATCTTGATCCAGTATTCAATAGCCTCATCTGGATTTGTTAACTGGAAAACGTACGTAAGAGGTGAAGCTTTTAGATCAGTTAAAAATAATTAAAAGTTAAAGTTTTTAAAGTTCCTATATTTGATGCTGGTATGTTTGTGTTTAGGCATTTTATACCCCTTGTGTGACCACGTACAGCAGACCGGGTAGTGATCACTCAGCGACACATGAGGGACAGTACATTCAGTAATGTTTCCTGGATCAGCTACATAAATATGATCTATTAGTGTTGATGATGATTCAGTTACTCTAGTAGGTTTGTTAACAATTTGGGAGAAGTTGTAAGATGTTAAAATGTTCTTCCATGTAGGATTTGACTGATTAAGATCTATACTGAAGTCGCCTAGAATAATTATGTCCTTGAATTTATAAGTTACAGCATCATCCATCATGGTCGCAAAGTGATCATACCACTCGGCTGAAGCATTTGGATTTCGGTATATATAACTAATTAGAATTGGACTAAGATTTGATATTTTGATTTCTAGCATAATACATTCAACCTCTGATGTTTCCAGGTCTTCTCTTCTACAAAATTTAATTGTGTTAGAAATGTAAACAACTAAACCTGTCTCTAGCTTCCTAGTTGGGTCGCGTCTGATCAAATTAAAACCATCTATTCTTATATCATTGTTATATCATTGAAGAAGAGGAAGTAGAAGACTTTTATAAGAAACTGCAAACGACGATATATCAGATACGAAAAAAATAGCATATAGTATTAATAATGGGGGATTTTAATGCAATGATTGGTACAGAAAGAACACAAGACGAAGGATTTGTTTTGAGAAAATTTAGCATAGGACACAGAAATGAGGCAGGTGACAGTCTAATGGCGTTGTGCATGGAAAGTGAGCTAATGATCACTAACACACTTTTTAGACAACATCCAAGAAGATTTTACACATGAACATAACCTGATGGGTTAAACAAGAATCAAATAGAGTACATTTTAGTGCAAAGAAGGTGGAGATCAAGTATAACATCAGGAAAAACTCTACCAGGTGCCGACTGTGACATGGGTCAATAGCAGACATGAAGATAAAGATAAAAAAGGCAGTTAGAGGATTAAGACCACTCCGCTTTGATCTTACAAAAATACCAGAACAATACCGTAAACAAGTGAAGAACCGTTTTTAGACATTGCTGTACAGAAAGAGATGACACCTGATGAATTGGCTACACAGGCCCAGAGATATCTTAATAACAGCAGCTAAAGATATGGCTCCAGTAAAGAAAACACAAAAGAATGAATAAATTAGAGAGGTACATTAGTAAAACAACGTAGGAAATGAAGGCGAAATTGAAAGTGACAAGTAACAACAGGGAAGAATATAAATCTTTAACAAAAGAAATAAGAAAAGACAAAAAGGAATACATACAGGATTGTTGTTAAAGAATAGAAGGATATCTGAGGTGTGGAAGAGAAATGAAGACATTGACAAGAAGTGACACACCTAAACTAATTTATGACGAGATGGGGAAGACCTTGACAGAGACAGGAAATTCTAGAAAGATGGAAGGAATATTGCAGAGGGATGTATGATAAAACTGACTGTGAAGGCGAAAATCAGCAGTGTGAATTATTGTCGGTTTAGGTTCTTTCTCAAGTAACACACAATAATTAGTGTATAAGCATACAACTCTACACGAAGCACTGCAGTAAAGCTGTGATACCAGAATGTATAAACTAGGGAAAAGGTAGGAACAGATTTATTACTTAACGACTGCAAAGTTGTGACATTTCGGGGCAAGCAATAATTATACAAACACATACAGGACGAAGGATTAGACAGAAGAAATAAAGTGTAGATTCACACGAATGCTATATTTTAAAACAATGATGAATAGAGAACTTAGCTGCAACTTGTGAAGATGTGCCTTATACGTCTGTAAGCTGTGGCTTGTCCGACGCTGTGTCAGAAATGGCCATAGTGGAGCCTCGAGACTACTCCTATCTTTTTCCTAGTTTTACATTCTAGTATCACAGCTTTACTGCAGTGCACCGTGTATAGCTGTATGCTTATACACTAATTATTGTGTATTACTTGAGAAAGAACCTGAACAGACAATAATTCACATTGTTGATTTCTGCTTTCACAATCAGCTGCTCCTACTTTTTTCCTGGTTTATACATTCAGGTTCGTTCTCCTCCAGTAATAATTCACACTGTTGATTTTCGCCTTCACAGTCAGTTTTATCATACATTTCTCTACAGTATTCCTTCCATCTTTCTAGAATTTCCCCTGTCTCTGTCAAGGTCTTCCTCATCTCGTCACAAATTAGTTTAGGTGTGTCACTTCTTGTCAATGTCTTCATTTCTTAAACATTTCACTGTCTCTTCCACACTTCTGATGTCCTTCTATTCCTTAATGGGCAACAAAGAAAAATGGCAAATCACCGGGATGTGATGAGATAACAGATGAATTTATTACGGTAGGAGGAAAGGAATGAACTGTGTTCATACCACTGCCAAAAAAAGGTTAGCTTGAAATTATGCACAAAATACGGAACTGGTGCCCAGATTAGTCATGCCAGTAAAATTCTATTAAAAATCATAATGGGTAGACTTCGTGAGAAAATATAAGAAGAAATCAATATTGTCCAAGCTGGTTTTAGACTAGGAAGAGTAACAAGAGATCATATATTCAATATAAGATTATTTCTATGCAGAGAGTTTAATGTGAGTCTATATTTACTTATTTTCAGACTATTAAAAAAAAAGCATTTTATTGTGTACAACACCAGAAACGTTGGGAAATAATGGAAAAAAATGGGATTTCCAACACATGTGATACAATTATTATCACTGCCGTATCTAGACCAACAGTAAGAATAAATGGTGAAACAACAACTTGGTTTGACACAAAACAAGGGGTCCGTCAGGGGTGCATACTGTTGCCTTACTTATTTAATTTGTATACTGAAAATATAATGAGGAATGTTAGAGAATATGTAGACAAAGAATATTACGATGCCATAACAATTGAAGGTTATAAAATACCAGAGATTAGATATGCTGATGACGCAATAACACAAAAAGAAATGGAAAACTAAATATGTCAGTCCGTATGAAAAGTGAAGAGCAAAACCTTTATTTTGTGAAAAAATATTTCTTGGATTTAGAAAACTAGATTGACGATAACAGACAAAACAAATAGGGCAGCTGAAATCGCACTCTCTCTCTCTCTGTCTGAACCTTAAGTGCCAAGGGCACATGGGGCTTCCCCAAGGGTTTTCCACAAATGCCTGTCCTTCGCCTTTTTCTGTTCTTGCCTAGGTGAGCCCTCTATTGCTCAACATCCTTTCTGTTGTTCCTCTCCATGTCTCTGTTGGTCTACCCTTACTTCTGTTCCTCTGTGGTGTCGATCTTAGTGCTATATATATCAGTTAGGAAAAATTGGAAGAGGTGGAGAGTTTTGAATATCTTTGATCGTTCTTACTTACATCCTTCCCGTGCCGTTTCGGCGAGATTTTCAAACTCATTAAGGGATGTTATTCTCACTAAACTAGACATATTAAACGTCATGATACTTTAGAGAAGACAGTCTTGGAAGAGTACATAATGGAACAAAGAGAACAAGACCAAGGCGAAGATTTCTGCTAGACATCGTTGGTGATCAGCGAATGGTCACATCAGCAGCAGGGCATCTTGTTTACAACCGATAGGCCTACAGGAGACCTGTTAGGGAGGCAAAGTTCCGCAAACAACGTGCAAATGACTGACTGACTTACTGACTGACATTCATCTTAAATTTACATTATAATGGGTTATTTGTGTGCCTTAAAATATATTTCTTAAATGTCATTCATAAGAGATTTTTTATTTGCTATAAACTTTAATACTTTCTACTGTCTTGTTCCGCGATCTAGTGATAATACTTTATTGTGGGATATGATAGGATCTGGAGTAGTGTAGTGATAGTGTTTTATTGTGGGATATTGTAGGGTTTGGAGTAGTGTTTTATTTCTATTACTTCATTTCTCTTTTCTCTCTTTCTTTCTCTCTCTTTCTCTCCTGATCTCATTCTGTTCTCTTAACGTACTGTAGAACGATACTCATTCCTGTTGGTTTTATCTTAATCTACTGTCAACTTAGTGGGTTGCTAAGTTCACAACCTGGGACAATAAGGGGGAGGAGCAGGACCAAAAACTACATGAAAACCCAAACCCTTGGTCAATATACTTCTGTACTGGGGTGGCCACACCAAAACTAACACTACAACCCAGGATCTCCCTCCCACGGATACCGTATGCCAGTCATGCATCATCACACCATATACATCAACACATCACACCATATACATCAACACATCACACCATATACATCCTCACATCACACCATATACATCAACACATCACACCATACACACCCTTACATCACACCATATACATCAACACATCACACCATATACATCAACACATCACACCATATACATCCTCACATCACACCATATACATCAACACATCACACCATATACATCAACACATCACACCATATACACCCTCACATCACACCATATACATCAACACATCACACCATATACATCAACACATCACACCATACACACCCTCACATCACACCATATACATCAACACATCACACCATATACATCAACACATCACAGAAAACATGGAATATATATTACCAAGTCACAAATTCAAATTTACATCTGTTTTATTGACACGCTGCATATAGCACGATTCGCCACCACAGACATGACACACGCTGCATATAGCACGATTCGCCACCACAGACATGACATACGCTGCATATAGCACGATTCGCCAGCACAGACATGACACACGCTGCATATAGCATGAGACGCCAGCACAGACATGACACACGCTGCATATAGCACTATTCGCCACCACAGACATGACACACGCTGCATATAGCATGAGACGCCAGCACAGACATGACACACGCTGCATATAGCATGAGTCGCCAGCACAGACATGACACACGCAGGACGTCAACGACCATCACATGAAAATCAAGGCATGACATAAATACATTTAAATTATATAACTAAGTAACACTAAATTAAATGTACCATGACATAAATACAAGTAAATTATATAACCAAGTAACACTAAATTAAATGTACCATGACATAAATACAAGTAAATTATATAACCAGGTAACGCTAAATTAAATGTACCAGACTGGCCGGGCTCATCTGGTCCTACTAAGCAATGTATACTATTCAAGTACATATATATCGATGGTGCCAAATGTGCTTATGAATCTGCAGTCCTTCTAAGAAACTACACCACGCTCTCCTTCTGACTTATACCATGTGCCATTGTACTTATTCGTCTCACGGCTAGCCTGTCTATACTCTCCTCGTCACATGAAATCAATGTACTAACCTACTATTTATCTCGTTCCTCAATCCATGAAATCAATGTACTAACCTACTATTTATCTCGTTCCTCAATCCATGAAATCAATGTACTAACCTACTATTAATCAACGTACTAACATGCTATATTCTCGCTTCCTCCTCTCCACCAGATTCAGCCCACACACACAACGTTTGAGTCAGTTCTGTAGCCTGGCCAGGTATCTTCCGATACCCATGCGACACATAAATTATATATGCACTTGAAGATACTGATGGACCTTGATAGGTTCCCATCCAAATATGACGATAGGCATGAATCTGTTCAACCTTCCTCATGCCACGAAAAGAGACATAATTCACAACACTTATACATTTTCATCACACAATAAGCATCAACAATATGGTCGGCTGGACTGAGTATGTCAGCCGAAGTACTCAGCCGCCAGTGACTCTCATCATAAATGATAATAATTGCCCTTCTGTGTGCAACTTATCTTCTTCTTCGTTCGCACTGTCTGTCTATATCTGCAGTCCTGTCTCTTGGATAAATTTCACTGTTTTTTTTAATTCATGTATGGAACCGTAGAGCTTATCTTCTTTAGTGGTTTCACTGGGCCAGTAATTATTTCTCAGTGTCTCATAGTTGATGCAGTTCTGGAGGATATGTTCCACAGTTTGGGGCACCTGGGCACATGTACATAGATTAGTAGTACCAACCTTAAACTTTGTATACATATGACTTCGGAGTCGGCTGTGTCCTGTTCGGAGACGGAAGATGGTGACTTGTTCCTTTCTGTTTAGCATGTGATAGTCATCATGTGGTAGTGTTTGTGGCTTCCTGTAGGTTTTTATCATGTTTTTCTTCTGATTATAGGTGATTGGTATGTCTGGTTGCTCCATTTCAGTGCCCTCTTTGGCCAGATGGTCAGCTTTCTCATTGCCTGGTATCCCACAGTGGGAGGGAATCCATTGCAAAGTGACTCCATGTTGTAAGCCAATTTTTGACAAGGCATCCTTAAGGTCTGGTAGTTTGTTGCACTGAAGAGCCTCCAGTACTGATCTTGCATCTGTGAGAATTACTACAGGACATGTATCAATTCTGGAGTCTGATAGTTTTTCAACTGCAGCAATAATTGCCCTAACTTCTGCATCAAAGTTGTTGCAGTATTTACCAGTGGGTATGGAAATCTTGTCAATGGTGTTGTTTGGATATTCAATATATGCTCCTGCCCCTCCATTCTTTATGGCATTATGTGCAGATCCATCTGTATACACACGTATCCAGGTGTCACATGGATATTTGTCATCTAGAACACTAAGTGTGGCTGTTGATCTTACAAGACTGCTCTGCATCTCACCATTCTGCACACCTTTCACTTCAGTCTGAATAGTTATTTGTGTATAGTCTGCTTCTTTCCATGGTGTATACTCTGGTACAGATGATAATGGAGCGACTACAGTTGGAAGGTCAGGTATCAGCTTACGCATACGGTTGACCTGATGAATGAAGCTGCTTCTTTTAAGCCGTCCTAATGCCAAGTTATTGAATCTCTCCTTCAGGGGATGGCTTACAGAGCTAAGGAATTTCTCTCCCATGGTCATGACCTTTGTGTCTCTACGTTCCTTTAGTGGTTGAACACCAACTATTTGCTGCATTTCTACTATTGGTGTGGACCTCATGGCACCTGTGATAATCCGTAGTGACTGATTTTGAACCTTGTCTAGATTATGCAGCGTAGTATTTGATGCTGTGCACCAAGATGTTGAGTTATATTCTAAATGTGGTAGAATACTTTGCTGATATACATTCTTGAGGATTCTTTCACTAGCTCCCCATGTGGTTCCACTCAATTTTCTTAATATGGCCAGTTTTCTTCTGGCTTTTGCTTCTGCACTGTTGATGTGTTGCTTCCACGTCAGTTTTGAGTCAATATAAATAAGGTAGATAGAGGTGTATGGTGCAGTTTTACAAAGTGAGGGAGGAAGTGAGCAATGTGAGAAAAAAACGAATATAAAGTATGAGAATGTATAAATGAAAAACATACAACATCCGATATTTCGTCGTGAGCCTTATTCGAGGATACATGCAAAAACAAAATACAAACATATATAACTTATCAGAAGCGTCTTGCTCTCAGCAAAACGGAAATGTGTATGGAAGAAGGAGGAGGAGGAAAAAGAAAAAAAAACGTTGCCTACAGACAAAAGATTCCCAATATAGCCAATCATAGCGAAGATGCGGAGAGAGAGAGGAGGAGAACAAGTGGGAGAAAGGGGTTGGGGGAAGGCAATAGAAACATGATAGCCGCTAGAGGTGTCGGGGGGGGGGGCGGTGGTGGGGGGAAAGGGGAGAGAAAAGAGGACGCGAGAGATAATGAATGAAGAACTTAAACGCCTACAAGGAGGAAATGTACAACTGGTGAATGGGACAAGACCAATATGTTGGCAGAGAAGGAAATGGGATGGTGGTAGGGAGGGGTAGCATAGAGAAAGAAATTAGAGTATAAAAAAGACCAGTGGAAAAATAAAGAAGTTACAGAAAGCTGAAGACGTTAATTCCAGCTGGGTGGAGACAGCCAGTCTGGAAAATAAGGCGCTGTTCTAGGACCCTCCGAGATCGTACATCTGCGGAACAAGAGCGGATCGCACTAACCGAAACGTCCTGTTTGCCCCTGTGGTTACCAAGGCAAAAATGTTTAGCCACAGTTTTGAGTCAAGAGTCACTCCTAAGTAAGTGGGTTGGTTGTCCATCCTTAAGGGTATTTCATTTACAAAGATCTTACCTGCTTTCTGTTTACATGAGAGGATGAACAGAGTGGTACTTGATTTCTCTGTGTTGATACTTACACACCATTTGTTTGTCCATGATGTCAAGATGTCTGCTGCTCTTTGGAGTCTCTGTGTAGCAACTGTCGCATATTCATCTGTACACCACATGACCAGATCATCTGCATACAGTGCCACTTTGATTCCATAGGGAAGTTCCTTGACCAGGTCATTAATGAATACAAGGAATAGCGTAGGCGAAAGGACTCCTCCTTGTGGTACACCGTGTCGCAGAAGTACTTTCTGGCTTTTGTGTCCATCCATTACTACTCTAGCTCTTCTATTGTGTAAATAGGACTTTATCCAGTTGTACAGTCTTCCATTCACATTGCAGTTTCTTAGTTTCCACAGCAGACCTTTTTTCCATACTTTATCAAAGGCTTTCTTCAGGTCTATCCACGCTGCTAGTACAAGGTTTTTCTCTTGGAATGCATCCTCAATCTCTTGAGAGAGATAAGTCACTTGATCTTCCGTACTGTAGTACTGCCTAAATCCTGCTTGTTGTGGAACGAGAAGGTTTTCACTTTCTAGGTACCATTTTAGCCTCAGGTCAATGATGCGTTCCATCGTTTTGCATAGGCAGCTAATGAGACTGATTGGCCTGTAGCTGGAGGCAGTATCACTGTTTTTCCCTGGTTTTAGCAGTGGTACCATGCTTGCTTCCTTCCAGATTTGAGGTAACTTACCTGTGCTCCAGCACATATTGAAAATATCCAACAGCTTTCCCATTGCTGCCATTCCCAGGTTCTTGATCATTTCATTGGACACTCCATCTGGTCCTGGTGATTTCCTTGGTTTCAGTTTACTGACTGATAAGTCTAACTCACTGTGTGTGATTGGTGCATCCATGACCTCCACTTTTCTGACTTGTTCCTCCTCTTTCTGTGGCTCGATGCGCACTGTACGCTCCTTCTCTGGATGGATATCAATGTTGCAGTCTTGTGCAAACATGCGAGCAAAGTGATCTGCTACCTGCTTACCTGTAAGAGTTTTCCCATCTTCTATTAGTGTAACCTTTGTACTTCTTCCAGTACTCTCATCATTTAACTGTTTGATTAGTTTCCACAGTTTCCTTCCATCCTTTTCAAAGTTTAGGGACTCTGTTTTCTCTCTCTAACTTTCCTGTCTGGCTTGCAGCTTTGCTCTCTGAAATTTGGCCTTAGAATGTTGGTAATTATTGTGGTGTTCTTGGCATGGTCTATTTTCTGCTTGCTTTCGAGCTGCTTCCACGTCATCATGGAGTTTTCCCACCTCACTAGACCAGTATGGTTTATAGTCCCTGCGAGCTCCTCTGGGAATGGTTTCACGAGCGGCCTGAAGGATACAAGCATTGAATTCCTTCACTATGATGTTAATATCCTTACCTTCTATGGACAGCTGTCCCACCAGGATACATTGTCCAGTTTGCTTTTTTATAGTTCCATCTGGGGAGAGGGTTACTGGTGTTAAGGAGTTCATTTTCTATTGTCAGGAAGACTGGTCGATGGTCGCTACCTCCAAGTTGTTTTCCAACTTCACGTGTAATGTTCCACTTCAGATCTGGAGAGTGGAATGCCAGATCTGGTGTTGATTTTGTATGCCACGCCCTGGAGTAAAATGTTGGGGCATCCATTGGCTGGTTGATCAGGAGAAGTCCATTATCATCCTGCCAGCTCTCAACTTCCTCTCCTCTCTTGTCTATGTGGTCATAGCCCCAGCTCTGGGAATGACTGTTAAAATCACCACAGACCATCAGTCTCTCTTTGTGTGGGATTGTTCCTAAAGCAAGTGGGCGGTCATTAGGACAGTAATAGTTAAGGAGGTGGAAATCTGTATTACTACTTTTTAGATGGATCATCTGGTATTCGGCTCCTTCCATGTACACTCCCACCTGACATGCGCTGATGTTATTCTTAACAAGTGTGAGTACTCCTCCTTTTCTTATGTCCTGTCGGTCTGATCTAAAACACTGGTAGCCTCTGATTTTAAAGGCGGCATCTTTGGTTTGGTGTGTCTCCTGTATGCAGCATATACTTACCTGCTCTGCAAAAAGTATGTTCTCTAGTTCAACCTTTTTGCTATAGCCATCTCTAACACTGCTGACACCCTCAGCATTCCACTGCATTATTTTAAGTTCTTGCTTTTTGGCGCTGTTTTCTTCTGTTGTATTTTTTGGCCAGTAGCTCTACTCTCATGTCTCCTGACTCCACAAGACGAACTGAGAGGACCTCCAGTAGCATTGGGTGGACCCTTTCGAGGCAGGGAGCCCGGCACTGCACCTGCCTGGTTAGTCTTCACAGGGCGAGCACCATGTTTGAAAACTGCAGATAGAGACATTTCATTAGCGATAATGCGTGTTACCCTGATTTTTGCGATGCGCCTTTTGCCTGGGTAACTCTGAATTCAGCAGCTTTCCTTGCTAGAGCAGACTGTGGTCTTGCTCGGACTGCCATGAAGACAGTGGTGCAGGCTGGCCTGGCCAAAACTTTGTTTTCCAGCCTCTGGTGGCTGTACTTAAGCCCTTTCTCCATGTCAGATGGTTTTGAGACAGTTCCACAAAGACACTCTGACTTTGAGATGAGGAATCTGATGAGTGCTTCAACGATATCCATTCCCCGCCACCTATAGTCTACTGGCTCTGTTTTGTTTACATCATTCTGATAGTCATTGTTGTAAAGACCCATAGGCTTGTCACGTCCTGGATTCATTGGTTTCACACCAGACTTCCCTCATCCCCGCCAGAGATCTCCATGTCCCCATCTGTCCACCAACCTGACATTACATTTTGCAAAAATAACAATTACAATTAGTGTTGATTGCTACAAGTTTCTGGGCTACAGAGGTAGGTCAGAGTTTTTAAGCAAACAGATCTATGTTCCCTGTCTCACAAAGATTATGTTAAGATAAGTGTGCTCTTAACACAGTTGTTCCCAGGGGAATGTGCAACTTATATATCCAGTCTCGCATTCGTCATATGGCGAGCCGCGCGAGGCAGACTAGCTCCAGCCATTGAGCGCGCTGCTGGTCCACACTACTGTAGTTCAATTAAACCTAAATACTTTATACTTACTATTTCGAGGTTGTCTTCTTCTGGGACACCTCCATTAATTAATACTTCTAGTCTTCTCTCATAATCAATACTTCTTCTTTCATCTTCCCATTCCATATTTCCAGTCAACTCAGTCTTCTCAAGTCATTGAACTAAGTCCCACTCTCATTCTCTCCCTGATAAATAAGCAACTCCTCTAGGCGGTTTACACATATACATAATCTTTAATATGTAATAATCTAATACAAATCAATCAAATCAAATGATTCGTATCAGTCATAATAAACATGCAAACATAGTAAAAATGAATAATAACAACAACATATCTATTAATATAAAGTATTAATCCAAGTAACTAGGATATTCACATATGTTGAATGTAGCATCGGTGCTTAATATATCTTTACCTACTCTGGTACACTGGTTATTAGTACATATTGTTATCCACCCAATCTCCAGCAAAGACAGTTGTTTCAATAAACATATTTATGTCACACATCCTGTTTTTGTATAGTCGGTTTATCCCTTCTTTTGTCACACTGGTTTCCACATTCTTTTGTCATGTCCTGGATATATATGTGAGTGTATGTATGTATGTATGTATGTATTCAACTCTCATAGTAATGTGGCAGTATTCTCTTAACTATGGGATATAAGCAGTATTGGTACTTAGAAAACAATTAATAGAGTGAGTACCCTTGGTTGAAAGGTATTTTAGCTGAGAGTATAGGCAAAGGTCTTGAGATAAGCGTGCAGCATGACAAAAACTGAGTGGGTAGGGATAGTATAAATACCACTCACGATTAGCAACAACAAAAAAAAAAAAAAAAAGAAAAGACTTACGATGTGTTAGAAGAAGAAGAAGCCTTATGTGTTTTGAGTGTCTTTTTGAAGACATAGTTTTTTTCAGTAGTTATAGTTTTTGGCAGATGTAGTTTCTAGATAAGATGAAGTGATTTGGTTGAGACAGTTGAAGCTGATAGTTAGAAGAGCTTCTTCTGTGGAAATTCTTGTAGGGATGTCTTTTATTAAATGGTAAATTTTTTTCTCCCATATGGCGTAGAATACTTCACGCTGGGAACTGATATTGTAACTGTCATTGTAAACGTCTTACCAGCCTAATGGGCTACGTTTTCATCCTCATAATTTCATCCCTCATTTTACCCATCAATAAACTTGTGTTGTCTGAATATAAAAACTACACCACTGGCTTTGTTGAAACATTTACTGTTTGACAAGCTTTATTTATGTTGGGAGACTGCCATGTTCAGTTAAGTTGTTGTCTGAAATAAAAAATACACCACCGGCTTTGTTGGAACTCTCATTGTCTGACAGGTTTTGTTTATGTTGGGAGACCGCCAAGTTCAGTTAAGTTGTTGTATCAGTATTATTCTGTGGAGTTGAAAGCCTGGGAGTCTTGTTGGATTTTCTTAGTGTGTAACAGAGAAAATTAGGTTGTCTTTTAGCACCAACAAGAAGAAGTAATTTCTAAGATGAAATGAAAATTGTACTCCATAAGAGGACTAATCACCAGTAGAATACGAGTTAAGTTGAGTTGCAGCAAACAATATATTTCTGTGGACTTCATACTGGTTTAGTAATAGGTCTAGACTAAACCTACTAGGTTCACATTAACAATACACATACACTTAATCACATACACATAATCACGAACATCCATATAATTGTACACTTATTTAATTTGTACTTCTGGAACTCTTCTCTCCACTTTACATACTCTTCTGCATTATTTATACTTCTGTACATTTTTTGTCGACTTACTGTCTTCTGTGTAATTATATTACTGTACATATTTTCTAGACTTTACGCCTCTTCTATTTATTTATTTATGTACACTGCTTTTACTCTTTTCTCTCGACTTCACGTCTTCTTCATTAATATGTACTTAATGTATTCTAGCCTCACTAAGCTGGAAATTACAAGTACAACAAAAGATAACATATATTGAATAATACTGAACTGACAGTTGTAAACTACACACATACAAAGCACTACACACGTCTGCTCACGTGAGTCAATGGGTCAGATAAGGTCATAGCTCTTTTCATTCATCTTGCTTACAACAAATAACGAATTTATACTTACACAAGTGGTTAAACATTGTCCACGAATAACAAGTCACACATTTCTACTTACAAAGTGGTTAAACACGTCCACGAACAACAAATCACAAATTTCTACTTACAAAGTGGTTAAACACGTCCACGAACAACAAATCACACATTTCTACTTACAAAGTGGTTGAATACTGCCCATCAACAACAAATAAACATTTCTAATTACACAACTAGTTAAACACTGTCCACGAACAACAAATCACACATTTCTACTTACAAAGTGGTTGAATACTGCCCATCAACAACAATAAACATTTCTAATTACACAACTAGTTAAACACTGTCCACGAACAACAAATCACACATTTCTACTTACAAAGTGGTTGAATACTGCCCATCAACAACAAATAAACATTGCTAATTACACAACTAGTTAAACACTGTCCACGAACAACAAATCACAAATTTCTATTTACAAAAGTGGTTAAACATTGTCCACGAACAACAAATCATAAATTTCTACTCATACAAGTGGTTAAACACTGTTCACCATCAACAGATCACAAATTTCTGCTTACACAAATGACTGAACACTGTCCATGAACAACAAATCACAAATGTCTTCTTACACAAGTGGTTAAACACTGTCCACTAACAACAAATCACACATTTCTACTTACACAAGTGGTTAAATACTGTCCACTAACAACAAATCACACATTTCTACTTGTACAAGTGGTTAAACACTGTCCACTAACAACAAATCACACATTTCTACTTGTACAAGTAGTTAAACACTGTCCACTAACAACAAATCACACATTTCTACTTACACAAGTGGTTAAATACTGTCCACTAACAACAAATCACACATTTCTACTTGTACAAGTAGTTAAACACTGTCCACTAACAACAAATCACACATTTCTACTTACAAAGTGGTTAAACACTGTCCACTAACAACAAATCACACATTTCTACTTGTACAAGTAGTTAAACACTGTCCACTAACAACAAATCACACATTTCTACTTACACAAGTGGTTAAATACTGTCCACTAACAACAAATCACACATTTCTACTTGTACAAGTAGTTAAACACTGTCCACTAACAACAAATCACACATTTCTACTTACACAAGTGGTTAAATACTGTCCACTAACAACAAATCACACATTTCTACTTGTACAAGTAGTTAAACACTGTCCACTAACAACAAATCACACATTTCTACTTACACAAGTGGTTAAATACTGTCCACTAACAACAAATCACACATTTCTACTTGTACAAGTGGTTAAACACTGTCCACTAACAACAAATCACACATTTCTACTTGTACAAGTAGTTAAACACTGTCCACTAACAACAAATCACACATTTCTACTTACACAAGTGGTTAAATACTGTCCACTAACAACAAATCACACATTTCTACTTACACAAGTGGTTAAATACTGTCCACTAACAACAAATCACACATTTCTACTTGTACAAGTAGTTAAACATCATCCATGGACAACAACATTCTTTCATCCAAGATCAGTTTATTTCCAGCCTGAACCGCGCCATATCAGTTCAGCATCTGACCCATGACTGAAAACAAGTATTCTACTGAACCTTATATACCAGGCGCCTCCCTGGAATTTTCCACTCCTACCACGAAACTGAACCTGCTATTTCGTGGACACTGAAACTTTCCCACTCTTAGACACGGTCCAACAAGTCACTGAGAAGGACCAACAGCTTTGAATTTCCATAACAAGTCACTCGGAAGTGACCAACGGTCTTGGCCTAACATAACAAGTCACTGAAAAGTGACTAACAGCCTTGACCTACCATAATGAGTCACTGAGAGGTGACGAACAGCCTTGGCCTACTATAACAAGTCACTGAGAAGTGACCAGCGGCCTTGGCCTAACATAACATGTCACTGAAAGGTGACCAACAGCCTTGACCTACTATAACAAGTCACTGAGAAGTCACCAACAGCCTTGGCCTACTATAACAAGTCACTGAGAAGTGACCAGCGGCCTTGGCCTAACATAACATGTCACTGAAAAGTGACAAACAGCCTTGACCTACTATAACATGGTTCGTCATTGAACTGTGTAGGTAACCAAAATATCATACGTCTTTTAAAATCTGCTCTCTCTCTCTCTCTCGCTGTCTCTCTCACTCTCTTACTGTCTGTCTCTCACTTTCACTCTTACTGTCTCTCATTCTCTCTCTTTCTCATTTTCTCAATGTATCACTCTCTCAGTCTCTCACTGTTTCTCATTATCTCTCTTTCTCCCTCTCATTGTCTCTCCCACTCTTCTACTGTCTCTCTTTCACTCTTCTACTGTCTCTCTTTCACTCTTCTACTGTCTCTCTCTTCTACTGTTTCTCTCTCACTCTTCTACTATCTCTCTCTCACTCTTCTACTGTCTCTCTCTTTTACTGACTCTCTTCTACTGTCTCTCTCTCTTCTATTGTCTCTCTCTCACTCTTCTATTGTCTCTCTCTCACTCTTCTACTGTCTCTCTCTCTCACTATCCTACTGTCTCTCTCTCTTTTACTGTCTCTCTCTCTTCTACTGTCTCCCTCTCTTCTACTGTCTCTCTCTCACTCTTCTACTGTCACTCTCTCTCTCCTCTACTGTCTTACTCTTCCACGGTCTCACTCTCACTCTTCTACTATCTCTCTCTCTCACTCTTCTACTGTCTCTCTCTCTTCTACTGTCTCTCTGGCTCATCTACTGTCTCACTCTTCTACCGTCTCTCTCTTCTACTGTCTCTCTCTCTCACTCTTCTACTATCTCTCTCTTCTACTGTCTCTCTCTCTTCTACTGTCTTCTTCCTAAACCCAGGATTGATCTGTACAAGAAAAGCCTTGCATACTCTGCAGTACAGCTCTGGAACACCCTCCTCTACAATTTAAAATCCATTGGTAATACTTCATCCTTTAACTCAAACCTGTTTCATTATTTACTTGCTTGTAATTATATGCCGCCATAAAATAACCAGCACTCTCTCAACACATGGCTCGTAAACCATCAAGTACTAAAATGACATAGTTAGAAAAGCAACATGTTAGACATTGTTAGAAATTATTTTAATGTCTGTTAAAAAACATGTTAGAAGATCTGTATTTACAATGTATTTTTGTTTATGTATATGCCTGCGTGTGTATGTGTGTGTGTGAGTGCTATTTTATTAGGTTAATTACTTCTTCTCTTTTACTTTGAATGTAGTAGTTAAATCTTACACTCTTTTGATATGATTTTTCCTAATTTAATTTGTACTAAGTTAAGTGTGTGGGAAGAATGAAAGATGGAGTGATGGAGGGCAGAATGTAAGACGGGCCTGCGTGCCCAATTTCTTTACCCTTGAAAAATAAAATTTATTTATTCATTCATTCATTGTCTCTAGACCAATATGTTGGCAGAGAAGGAAATAGGATGGTGGTAGGGAGGGGTAGCATAGAGAAAGAAATTAGAGTATAAAAAAGGCCAGTGGAAAAAGAAAGAAGTTACAGAAAGCTGAAGACATTGTTAATTCCAGCTGGGTGGAGACAGCCAGTCTGGAAAATAAGGCGCTGTTCTAAGACCCTCCGAGATCGTACATCTGCGGAACAAGAGCGGATCGCACTAACCGAAATGTCCTGTTTGCCCCTGTGGTTACCAAGGCAAAAATGTTTAGCCACAGGTGTCCAGGCCCTCTTAGAAATATCATTGAGATGCTGGCGAAATCGATCTCCTAACCGTAAGCCAGTTTCCCCTATGTACTTCAAACCGCAACGTTTGCACATGATAACATAAATGACATTTCGTGAAGTGCAGGTGAAGCCCTCCTGTACCGACAACGTGGATTTAGGGAAAGAGATCTGGCTGGCCTCGACAACAAACGGACAAGTGTTGCATCTACGGCGTCCACAACGTCTGGTACCATAAAAAGTGTCATCTGTCTTAAGATGACTACGAATTAAAAGGTCCCTGAGGTTTTTGTCACGTCTGTAAGCCACCAATGGGGGTTCCCCAAAAAGTTCACGTGTCTCAGGCTCGGTCTGGAGGAGGTGGAGATGGCGAAACAGTATGTTTTTAACTGCCAAACTATGGGGGTGGTACGTGAGTACTAGTTTCACCCTGTCCGAGCAACAGTGCGGTTTAGGGGTGAGGGCTTGTTGCCGCGATATATGGCTAATGCGGATCCAAGACGACGAGAGAACGTGGTCTGGATAGCCGCGTTGACGGAAGAAATCTAGTAATTTGTGGCCTTGATCCTGGAAATCCAAATCCTCCTTACACAAACGTCGCAACCTAAGAAGCTGGGAAAAAGGAATAGAGTCCTTACACGATCTGGGATGGGAGGAAGAGTACAGGAGGTAGCTGTGAGAGTCTGTAGGTTTATAGTAGATAGAAGTAGTAAGCCCGGAGGGGCCGATAGTGACGGCAATGTCAAGAAAGTTAGCGCTTCAGATAAGTTATATATGTTTGTATTTTGTTTTTGCATGTATCCTCGAATAAGGCTCACGCCGAAATATCGGATGTTGTATGTTTTCCATTTATACATTCTCATACTTTATATTCGTTTTTTTCTCACCTTGCTCACTTCCTCCCTCACTTTGTAAAACTGCACCATACACCTCTATCTACCAAGTGAGTATCCTTATTGTGGTTGGTGTTATACCAGGGAGATGTCTGCTTTGGTTGATGCTATACCAGGGACATATCTGCTTTGGTTGATGCTATACCAGGGACATATCTGCTTTGGTTTATCCTATACCAGGGACATATCTGCTTTGGTTGATCCTATACCAGGGACGTGTCTTTGCAAGGTTTCTGTTACACCTGGGACTTTTAATTGGTCTGATTTCTGCTATACCATGGATGTATGTTTTCTGTGATTGCTGTTATACCAGGACTTGTCCTTACTATGGTTATTGTTATACTTGAGACTTATCCTTGTATATTTGTATATAATTTGTATATTTGTACTAAGTCAAGTGTGTGGGAAGAATGAAAGATGGAATGATGAAGGGCAGAATGTAAGACGGGCCTGCGTGCCCAATTCTTTACCCTTTAAAAATAAAGATTATTCATTCATTCATTCATTCATTCCTTTCTGTGGTTGCTGTTACATCAGGGACTTTTCATTCCTAATGTTGGTGTTATTCCAGAGATTGTCCTTGCTGTGGTTGCTGTAACACTAGGGATTTTTCCTTGCTGAGGTTATGTTATACCAGACACTTTTCTATGCTAAGGTTGCTGTTATACCAGGGACTTGTCCTTGCTGTGACTGCTATTTTACAAGAGAGTTCTATTTGCTGTGGTTGCTGTTATACCAATGACTTGTAATTGCTGTGGTTGATGCTATACCAGATACTTTTCTGTGCTATCATTGCTGTTATACCAATTACTTGCAACTGCTGTTGTTGCTGTTACACCAGAGATTTGTCTTTGCTGTGTTTGCTCTTATACAAATGACTTGTCCTTGCTGTTTTTGCTGTTATACCGAGACTTTTCTTTTCTAAGGATGCTGTTATACCAGGGACTAGTAATTGTTGTGATTCCTGTTATACCAGAGACTTTTCTTTTCTAAGGATGCTGTTATACCAGGGACTGGTAATTGTTGTGATTCCTGTTATACCGAGACTTTTCTTTTCTAAGGATGCTGTTATACCAGGGACTAGTAATTGTTGTGATTCCTGTTATACCAGAGACTTTTCTTTTCTAAGGATGCTGTTATACCAGGGACGTGTCCTTGTTAAACATGATGACATGGGATTTGTAATTGTTGTAATTGCTTCTATGCTGGAGACTTTCATTGCTAAGGTTGCTGTTATACCAGGGACTTTTAATTGCTCTGGTTGCTTTTACAAAAGAGACTTTTTTTTGCTAAGGTTGCTGTTCTACCAGAGATTTATCTTTGCTAAGGCTTTATTATACTAGAGACTTTTAATTCTTGTGTTTGCTGTTACACTATGGATTTGCAATTACTGTGGTTGGTGTTACACCAGGGAGCTGTAATTGGTGTTGTTAGGATTATACTAGGGAGTTGTAATTGTTGTAGTTCCTGTTATACCACTGACTTGTAATTACTCTGTTTGCTGATATACCATATACTTATCCTAGCTGTGGTTGCTGTTATACCAGGGACTTTTCTTTCCTAAGGTTGCTGTTATACCAGAGATTGTAATTGCTGTGGTTCCTGTTACAGCAGAGACTTTTCTTTCCTAAGGTTGCTGTTATACCAGGGAGTTGTAATTGCTGTGGCTGCTGTTATACCAGAGACTTTTCTTTTCTAAGGGTGCTGTTATACCAGACACATAGTCCTGCTAAGGGTGCTGTTATACCAGACACATAGTCCTGCTAAGGTTGCTGTTATAACAGAGACTTTTCTTTGTTAAGGTTGCTGTTATAACAGAGACTTTTCTTTGTTAAGGTTGCTGTTATATGAGATACTTATCTTTGTTAAGGTTACTATTATACCAGGGGCTTGTAATTGCTCTGCTTGGTGTTATAATAGAGACTTTTCTTTGATAAGGTGTCTGTTATACCAAAGACTTGTCCCTGTTGCGCTTTTTTATACAACTGGGACTTGTAATTGCTGTACATGTTGTTGTACAGTGGACATGTAATTACTGCATTTGCTGTTATATTTTGTCCTTACTGTATTTGCTGTTATACTAGGGACCTGTAATTGTTGTAGCTGCTCTTACATCAAGGAAGTGTCCACAGTGTGCTTAATGTTACACCAGGGACATGTCTGATGTCGTTGTTGTTATGCTAGAGACCTATCTTTCTTAAGATATTTGTTATACCAGGAACTTGTCCTTGCTAAGGGTGCTGTTATTGCAGGGACTTTTATTAGATCAGGTTGCTGTTATACTAGTGACGTGTGTTTGCTATTACACTATGGACTTGTCCTTACTATGGTTGTTGTTATACCAGGGCCTTTTAATTTCAGCAGTTGCTCTTATATTAGGACGTGTCCTTACTCTGACTGCAGTTATACCAAAGACGTGTATTTCCTGTGGGTGTTGTTATATCAGTGACATATCCTTATTATGGTTGACGTTATACCAGAAACTTGTTATTTCTGTGGTTGCTGTTATACCAGGAACGTGTATTTGATGTGATTGCTGTTATACCAGGGACTTCTCCTTACTTTGATGTGGTTGTGGTTATACCACGGAATAGTCCTTTACTAAGGTCACTGTTAAACCATGAACTTTTCATTTCTAAAGTAGATGCTATATCAGGGACTTGTCCTTGCCGTGGTTGGTGTTATACCAGGGATTTGTCCCACCTTTCTTTGCTAAAGTTGCAGCTTTACCAGGTTCTTTTCCCTGCTGTCGTTTCTATTATACCGAGGACATATAATTCCTGCGGTTGGTGTTATACTGCTGTAGATGCTGCTATTCGAAGGACTTGTACTCGCTGTGGTTGCTGCTGTTCCAGAGACATTTCTGTCCTAAGATTGCTGTTATACCAGAGAGTTTTCTTTGCTAAGGTTGCTGTTATATCAGGGACTTGTAATTACTGTGGCTGCTGTTATATGAGGGACCTATAATTTGTGTGGTTGGTGTTATACCAGGGAGTTGTAATTGCTGCGGTTGCTGTTATACTAGGGACTTGTAATTACTCTATTTGCTGTTTTACAAGGGACTTGTCCTTCCTGTGGTTGCTGTTATACCAGAGACTTGTAATTGCTTTGGTTACTGTTAGAACATAGACTTTTCTTTCCTTAGGCTACTGTCATACCATATACCAGAGACTTGTTCTTGTTGTGGTTGCTTATTCAACAGGGACTTGTCATTGCTATCGTTGCTGTTATACCAGGACATGTAATTACTGTATTTGCTGTTATATCAGGGACCTGTCCTTGCTGTGGTTGCTGTTATACCAGGGACGTGTAATGGCTATGGTTGCTGTTATATAAAATACGTTTATTTGCTAACTTTGGTGCTTTATTAGGGACTTGTTCTTCCTCTCGTTGCTGTTATACCATTACTTGTAATTGCTGCGGTTGCTACTTTACCAGAGACTTTTTTCCCTAAGGTCGCTGATATACCAAGCACTTTACTAAGGATGCTGTTATACCAGGGACTTGTAACTGCTGTGATTGCTGTTATATCACGAAATAATTTTTGCTGTGGTTGATGTTATATCAGAGACATGTCCTAGCAATATTTGCTGTTATAGCAGAGACCTGTCCGTGCTGTGGTTGCAGTTATGTCACGGACTTGTCCTTAATGTGGGTGCTGTTATACCAGGGCCTTGTCTTAGCTGTGATTTCTGTTATACAAGAGATTTGTCCTTGCTGTGGTTACTGTTATAACAGGCACTTATCTTTGCTGTGGTTAATGTTACACCAGAGAATTGTAATTGCTGTGGTTGCTGTTATACCAGGGACTTGTCTAGTGTGATTGCTGTTATACCAGGGACTTGTCTAGTGTGATTGCTGTTATACCATATCTTATCCTTACTCTGTTTGCTTTTATACCAGGTACAGGCGTTTGTTGTGATTGCTGTTATACCAGGTACAGGCGTTTGTTGTGATTGCTGTTATGCCAGGTACAGGCATTTGTTGTGATTGCTGTTATGCCAGGTACAGGCGTTTGTTGTGATTGCTGTTATGCCAGGTACAGGCGTTTGTTGTGATTGCTGTTATGCTAGTGACTTGTCTTTTGTGTGTTTGGTGTTATTCCAGGGAAGTGTCCATTCTAAGGTTGCTGTTACACCAGAGACATTTCAGTGCTAAGGTTGGTGTTATACCAGGGACTTGTAATTGCTGTGTTTGCTGTTACACCAGGGATTTGTCCCTGCTGTGATTGCTGTTATACCAAGGACTTGTAATTGATATGGTTTCTGTTTTATCAGTAACGTGTAATTGCTGTGGTTGATGTTATACCAGAAACCTTTCTTTGCTAAAGTTGCAGCTTTACCAGGTTCTTGTCCTTGCTGGCGTTTCTGTTATACAAAGGACGTATAATTCCTGTGGTTGCTGTTATACCAGGACTTGTAACTGCTGTAGATGCTGCTATTCCAGAGACTTTTCTGTCCTATGATTGCTGTTATACCAGAGAGTTTTCTTCGCTAAGGTTGCTGTTACACCAGGGACTTGTAATTGCTGTGATTGCTGTTATACCAGGGAATTGTATTTGCGAAGTTTGTTGTTATACCAGGGACCTTTCTTTGCTGTGGTTGCTGTTATGCCAGGGAATTGACCTTCCTGTGGTTGCTGTGATATCAAGGTCTTGTCTTTGCTGTGTTTTCTGTTATACCAGGGACTTGTAATTTCTGGTCTTGCTGTTATAGCAGAGAGTTTTCTTTACTAAAGTTGCTGTTATACCAGGGATTTTCCTTGTTAAGCATGATGTTATACCAGAGACTGTGGTTGTAAGTGGTGTGGTTGCTGCTATACCAGAGACTTTTCTTTGCTAAGCTTGCTGTTATACCAGGGACGTGTAATTGCAGTGGCTGCTGTCATAGCAGAGACATTTATTTGCTAAAGGTACTGTTATACCAAGGATTTGTCCTTTCTACGTTTGCTGTTTTACCAGAGACTTATCTTTGCTAAGATTAATATTATACCAGGGACATTTAATTGCTCTGGCTGCTGTTATATCAGGGACGTGTTTTTGTTGTCATTGTCGTTATACCAATGACTGTCCTTTCTATGGTTGCTGTTATACCAGGGAATAACCCTTGCTAAGGTTACTGTTACATCAGGGACTTTGCATTACAAAGATTGGTTTTATAACAGGGACTTGTCCTTGCTGTGCTTCTGTTGTCAAAGACACTTTTCGTTGCTAAGGTTGCAGTTATACCAGGGACTTGTCCTTCCTAAGGTTCTTGTTATTCCAGGGACTTGTCCTTCCTAAGGTTCTTATTATTCCAGGGACTTGTCCTTCCTAAGGTTCTTATTATTCCAGGGACTTGTCCTTCCTAAGGTTCTTGTTATTCAAGGGACTTGTCCTTCCTAAGGTTCTTATTATTCCAGGGACTTGTCCTTCCTAAGGTTCTTATTATTCCAGGGACTTGTCCTTCCTAAGGTTCTTATTATTCCAGGGACTTGTCCTTCCTAAGGTTCTTGTTATTCCAGGGACTTGTCCTTCCTAAGGTTCTTGTTATTCCAGGGACTTGTCCTTCCTAAGGTTCTTATTATTCCAGGGACTTGTCCTTCCTAAGGTTCTTGTTATTCCAGGGACTTGTCCTTCCTAAGGTTCTTGTTATTCCAGGGACTTGTCCTTCCTAAGGTTCTTGTTATTCCAGGGACTTGTCCTTCCTAAGGTTGCAGTTATACCAGGGACTTGTCCTTCCTAAGGTTCTTGTTATTCCAGGGACTTGTCCTTCCTAAGGTTCTTGTTATTCCAGGGACTTGTCCTTCCTAAGGTTCTTGTTATTCCAGGGACTTGTCCTTCCTAAGGTTCTTGTTATTCCAGGGACTTGTCCTTGCTGTGGTTGCTATTATACCAGAGAGTTGTAATTGCTGTGGTTTCTGTTATGTCAGCGTCTTGTAATTAATGTGGTTGGTGTTGTACCATAGACTTGTCTTTGCTAAGGTTGTGTTATACCCAGGATTTGTACCTGCAAAGGTTCATGTAATACCAGTGACGTGTAAGTTCTGTGGTTGTTGTTATACCAGAGACTTTTCTTTACCAAGGTTGCTGTTATACTAGAGACTTTTTTTGCTAAGGTTGCTGTTATTCCACGGACCAGTGACTTGTAATTACTCTTGTTTCTATTATACCAGTATAACTGCTGCGGTTGCTGTTATACTAGAGAATTGAAATTACTCTATTAGCTGTTATACCAGTTACTTGTCTTTGCTGTGGTTGATGTTATACCAGAGACTTGTCCTTGCTGTGATTGCTGTTATACCGGAAAGTTGTAATTGCTGTGGTTGATGTTATGCCAGAGACTTGTAATTGCTGTGATTGGTGTTATACCAGGGATTTGTCCCTTCTGTATTTTCTGTTATACCAGAGACTTGTAACTGTTATGGTTCCTGTTATATCAGTGACGTGTAATTGATGTGGTTGATGTTATACCAGAAACCTTTCTTTGCTAATGTTGCAGCTTTACCAGGTAGTTATCCTTGCTGTTGTCGCTATTATACCAAGGAGGTGTAATTGTTCTGACTGATGTTATACCAGGACTTGTAACTGTTGTAGATGCTGCTATTCTAAGGACTTGTAATTGCTGTGGTTGCTGCTATACCGGAGACCTTTCTGCCCTAAGATTACTGCTATACCAGAGACCTTTCTGCCCTAAGATTACTACTATACCAGAGACCTTTCTGCCCTAAGATTACTGCTATACCAGAGACCTTTCTGCCCTAAGATTACTACTATACCAGAGACCTTTCTGCCCTAAGATTACTACTATACCAGAGACCTTTCTGCCCTAAGATTACTGCTATACCAGAGACCTTTCTGCCCTAAGATTACTACTATACCAGAGACCTTTCTGCCCTAATATTACTACTATACCAGAGACCTTTCTGCCCTAAGATTACTACTATACCAGAGACCTTTCTGCCCTAAGATTACTACTATACCAGAGACCTTTCTGCCCTAAGATTACTACTATACCAGAGACCTTTCTGCCCTAAGATTACTGCTATACCAGAGACCTTTCTGCCCTAAGATTACTACTATACCAGAGACCTTTCTGCCCTAAGATTACTACTATACCAGAGACCTTTCTGCCCTAAGATTACTACTATACCAGAGACCTTTCTGCCCTAAGATTACTACTATACCAGAGACCTTTCTGCCCTAAGATTACTACTATACCAGAGACCTTTCTGCCCTAAGATTACTGCTATACCAGAGAGTTTTCTTCGCTAAGGTTGCTGTTATACTAGGGACTTGTAATTGCTGTGATTTCTGTTATACCAGGGAGTTGTGAATTCTGTTGTTGATGTTATAACAGATACATGATCATGCTAAGGTTGCTGTTATGCCAGGTATTTGTCTTTACAAAGGATGCTGTTATACGACGGAGTTGTCCTTGCTATGGTTTCTGTTATACCAGAGACATGTACTTGCAACATTTGTTGTTATACTAGAGACTTGAAATTGCTGTGGCTGCAGTTATATCACGGATTTATACTTACTGTGATTGCTGTTATACCAGGGATGTGTATTTGCTGTGATTGCTGTTATACCAGGGATGTGTATTTGCTGTGATTGCTGTTATACCAGGGGCTTGCCATTACTTTGGTTGATGATATACCAGGGACTTCTCCTTTATGTGGTTGTTGTTATACCAAAGAATAGTCCTAACTAAGGTTGCTGTTACACCACAGACTTTTCATTTCTAAAGTTGGTGTTATACCGGGAACTTGTACTTGCTGTGGCTGCTGCAATACTAAGGACCTCTAATTGCTGTGGGTGCTTTTATAGCAAGGAACTGTCTTTAATGTGGTTGCTGTTATACCAGGGAAATGTCTCTGTGCTTGCTGTTATACCAGGGGCATGTAATTACTGCATTTGGTGTTATATCATGAACGTGTCCCTGCTGTGGTTGCTGTTACACCAGGGAGTTGTAATTGATGTTGTTACTGCTATACCAGTGACGTGTAATTCCTGTGGTTGATATTATAACAGAGACCTTTCTTTGCTAAAGTTGCAGCTTTACCAGGGATTTGTCCTTGTTGTCGTTGCTGTTATACCAAGGACGTGTAATTGCTGTGGTTGCTTTTATACCAGGACTTGTAACTGCTATAGATGCTACTATCCCAAGGACTGTTATACCTGAAAACTGAACATGCTGTGGTTGATACTATGCCAGGGACTTGTAATTACTCTATTTGCTGTTACACCAGTGAGTTGACTAGCTGTGGTTGGAGTTATACCAGAGACTTTTCTTTGCGAAGGTTGATGTTATATCAGTGACTTGTGAGTGCTGTGGTTGCTGTTATATCAGTGATTTGTGAGTGGTGTAGTTGCTGTTATATCAGTGACTTGTGAGTGCTGTGGTTGCTGTTATATCAGTGACTTGTGAGTGCTGTGGTTGCTGTTATATCAGTGACTTGTGAGTGCTGTAGTTGATGTTATATCAGTGACTTGTGAGTGCTGTGGTTGCTGTTATATCAGTGACTTGTGAATGCTGTGGTTGCTGTTATATCAGTGACTTGTGAGTGCTGCGGTTGTTGTTATATCAGAGACATGACCTTGGTGATGGTGGTGTTCTTCCAGGCACATGTCTTTGCAAAGGTTGGTGTTATACGAACAAGTTGCAAAGGTTGCTGTTACACGAACAAGTTGCAAAGGTTGCTGTTACACGAACAAGTTGCAAAGGTTGCTGTTACACGAACAAGTTGCAAAGGTTGCTGTTACACGAACAAGTTGCAAAGGTTGCTGTTACACGAACAAGTTGCAAAGGTTGCTGTTACACGAACAAGTTGCAAAGGTTGCTGTTACACGAACAAGTTGTCCTTGCTATGGTAGTTGTTATACTATTGACATGAAGTTGCAAAATTTTCTGTTATACCAGAGACTTGACCCTGCTGGGGCTGCAGTTATGTCACGGACTTGTCCTTAATGTGGTTGATGTTATACAAGGGACCTGTCTTTGCTGTGGTTGCTGTTATAACAGGGACTTTTCCTTTCTGTGGTTGCTGTTGCATAAGAGATTTGTCCTTGCTAATCTACCAGAAGCCTATCTTTGCTGTGGTTGCTGTTATACCAGGGACCTGTAATTGCTGTGGTTGTTGTTATACAAGGACTTGTAATTTCTGTGGTTGCTCTTATACCAGGGTCGCTATTGTGGTTGCTGTTATAGTAAGGAATTGTCGAATGTGGGTGCTGTTATACCAGGGACCTTTCTTTACACTGGTTGGTGTTATGCCAGGGATTTTCCTTTCTGTGGTCGCTGTTATACTTGGAAATGTCCTTGCTAAGGTTGCTGTTACACCAGAGATTTTTCATTGCTTAGAATGGTGTTATACCAAGGACTTGTCTCTGCAGTGATTGTTGTTATACCAAGGACTTGTCTCTGCAGTGATTGTTGTTATACCAAGGACTTGTCTCTGCTGTGATTGTTGTTATACCAAGGACTTGTCTCTGCTGTGATTGTTGTTATACCAAGGACTTGTCTCTGCTGTGATTGTTGTTATACCAAGGACTTGTCTCTGCTGTGATTGTTGTTATACCAAGGACTTGTCTCTGCTGTGATTGTTGTTATACCAAGGACTTGTCTCTGCAGTGATTGTTGTTATACCAAGGATTTGTCTCTGCTGTGATTGTTGTTATTCCAAGGATTTGTCCCTGTTGAGGTTGCTGTTATACCAAGGACTTGTCTCTGCTGTGATTGTTGTTATACCAAGGACTTGTCTCTGCTGTGATTGTTGTTATTCCAAGGATTTGTCCCTGTTGAGGTTGCTGTTATACCAAGGACTTGTCTCTGCTGTGATTGTTGTTATACCAAGGACTTGTCTCTGCTGTGATTGTTGTTATACCAAGGACTTGTCTCTGCTGTGATTGTTGTTATACCAAGGACTTGTCTCTGCAGTGATTGTTGTTATACCAAGGACTTGTCTCTGCAGTGATTGTTGTTATACCAAGGACTTGTCTCTGCTGTGATTGTTGTTATTCCAAGGATTTGTCCCTGTTGAGGTTGCTGTTATACCTAACACTTTTTGATACGATTGCTGATACACCAGACACTTTTCTTTGCTATGGTTGCTGTTATACCAGGGTATTATCCTTCCTAAGATTGCTGTTATAATAGGGTATTATCCTTCCTAAGATTGCTGTTATACCAGGATATTATCCTTCCTAAGATTGCTGTTATACCAGGGTATTATCCTTCCTAAGATTGCTGTTATACCAGGGACTTGTTCTTGCAGTCATTGATTTTATACCAGAGAGCTGTAATTGTTGCGGTTGCTGCCATACCAGGGACTTGTAATTGCTGTTGTTGCTATTATACCAAATACTTTTCTTTCCTAAGCTTGCTTTTATACCAGGGAGTTTAATTACTGTGTTTGCTGTTAAACCAGAGACTTTTCTTTGCTAAGATTGCTGTTATATCATTGACCTGTCTTTCCTAAGGTTGCTGTTATCCCTGGAACCTTACTTTGCTAACTTTGCTGTTATACCAGGGACATGTTTTTGCTTTGGCCACTGTTATAGCAGAGACCTTTCTTTGCTAATTTTGATATTATATCCTGGACTTGTAATTACTGTGGTTGCTGTTGTACCAGGGGCCTGTCCTTGCTGGGTTTGCTGTTATATCAGGGACTTTTATTGTCCAAGGTTGCTGTTATACCGGGGGCTTGCCCTTGCTAAAATTGCTATTTTACAAGGGACTTGTAATTACTGTGGTTGCTGTTATACCGGGGACTTGTAACTGCTGTGATTGCTGTTATACAATGGACCTGTAATTGCTTTGGATTCTGTTTTAATAGAGACTTTTATTTCCTAAGGTTAGTGTCATACTACTTGTCCTTGTTGTGGTTGCTTATTCATCACGGACATGTCATTGATGTGGTTGCTGTTGTTCCAGGGACTTGTATCTGCTGTGATTGCTGTTACACCAAGGATGTATAATTGTTGTTGTTGTTGTTATACCATTAATTGTATTTACTGTATCTGCTGCTATTCGAAGGACTTGTAATTGTTTTGGTTTCTGCAATACACCAGACTTTTTCCCTAAAGATGCTGTTATACCAGTCAGTTTTCTTTCCTATGGTTACTGTTATACCAGGGACTTATAACTGCTGTGATTGTTGTTATACCAGGGACTTGTGATTGCTGTGGTTGATGTTATATCAGAAACATGACCTTGTAAAATTTGCTGCTATAGCAGAGACTAGTCCGTGCTGTTGCAGTTATGTTACTGACATGTCCCTAATGTGGTTGCTGTTATACGAGGGACCTGTCGTTTCTGTCGTTGCTGTTATACAAGGGACTTGTAACTACTATATTTGCTGTTATACGAGGGACTTGTAACTACTATATTTGCTGCTATACCAGGGACTTGCAACTACTATATTTGCTGTTATACCAGGGACCTGTCGTTTCTGCTATACGAGGGACTTGTAAGTACTATATTTACTGTTATACAAGGGACTTGTAACTACTATATTTGCTGTTATACGAGGGACTTGTAACTACTATATTTGCTGCTATACCAGGGACTTGCAACTACTATATTTGCTGTTATACCAGGGACCTGTCGTTTCTGCTATACGAGGGACTTGTAAGTACTATATTTGCTGTTATATGAGGGACTTGTAACTACTATATTTGCTGTTATACCAGGGACATGTCGTTTCTGTCATTGCTGTTATACGAGAGACTTGTAAGTACTATATTTGCTGTTATACCAGGGACATGTCGTTTATGTCGTTGGTGTTATACCAGGGACTTGTAAGTACTGTATTTGCTATTATACCAGGGACCTGTCGTTTCTGTCGTTGGTGTTATACCAGGGACTTGTAAATACTGTATTTGCTGTTATATCAGGGACCTGTCGTTTCTGTCGTTGGTGTTATACCAGTGACCTGTCGTTTCTGTCATTGCTGTTATACGAGAGACTTGTAAGTACTATATTTGCTATTATACCAGTGACCTGTCGTTTCTGTCATTGCTGTTATACGAGAGACTTGTAAGTACTGTATTTGCTATTATACCAGTGACCTGTCGTTTCTGTCATTGCTGTTATACGAGAGACTTGTAAGTACTATATTTGCTGTTATACCAGGGACCTGTAATTGCTATGGTTGCTGTTATACCAAGGACTTCTCTTTGCTAAGGTTGCTGTTATACCAAGGACTTCTCTTTGCTAAGGTTGCTGTTATACCAAGGACTTCTCTTTGCTAAATTTGCTGATATACTAGGAACGTTTCTTTGCTAAGGGTGTCTGAGTGGCGAAGTGGTTAGTGCACTGGTCTCTCATGGCGAAGGTCGGGAGTTCGAATCCGGCCGGCGGCACCCCAGTCACCCAGCTGTAGAAATGGGTACCCGACTTCTTCTGGAGTTGGGGAAGGAAAGGCAGCCAGGCGTGATACTGACCATATCACCCTCTAGTGTGCTGACAGGTCAAGGAAAATATGGGCACTAACACCATATCCCTATGTGCCTCTAAGGCACGAAAGGGTTACCTTTGCTTTTTGCTTTTTTCTTTGCTAAGTTTGCTGATATACTAGGAACGTTTCTTTGCTAAGTTTGCTGATATACTAGGAACGTTTCTTTGCTAAGTTTGCTGATATACTAGGGACTTTTCTTTGCTAAGTTTGCTGATATACTAGGAACTTTTCTTTGCTAAGTTTGCTGATATACTAGGAACTTTTCTTTGCTAAGTTTGCTGATATACTAGGGACTTTTCTTTGCTAAGTTTGCTGATATACTAGGAACTTTTCTTTGCTAAGTTTGCTGATATACTAGGGACTTTTCTTTGCTAAGTTTGCTGATATACTAGGGACTTTTCTTTGCTAATGTTTCTGTTATACCAGAGACATGTATTTGCTGTGGTTGCTGTTATACCAGGGGCTTGTAATTGCTGTGGTTGCTGTTATACCAGGGGCTTGTAATTGCTGTGGTTGCTGTTATACCAGGGGCTTGTAATTGCTGTGGTTGCTGTTATACCAGGGGCTTGTAATTGCTGTGGTTGCTGTTATACCAGGGGCTTGTAATTGCTGTGGTTGCTGTTATTCAAAGACGTTTCTTTACTAAGGTTGCTTTTATCCCAGGGATTTGTCCTCCCTGTGGTTGCTGTTATACCTGGGACTTGTAATTGCTGTAGTTGTCTTTATATCAATCACGTGTATTTGGTGTGTTTTCTGTTATTCCAAAGACTTGTAACTGCTGTAGTTGTTTTTATATCAATCACGTGTATTTGGTGTGTTTTCTGTTATTCCAAAGACTTGTATAAGTGCTGTGGTTGTTGTTATATCAAGGACGTGCAATTGCTCTAGTTGCTGTTATATCAGAGATTTTTTTCTTTTCTAATGTTGCTGTTTTACCAGGGACTTGTACTTGCTGTGGATGCTGTTATTCCAGTGACTTTTCTTTGCTAAGGTTGCTGTTATACCTTGAATCTATAATTGCTGTGGTTACTGTTATACCAGAGACTTTTCTTTGCTTTGTCTACTGTTTTACTGTTACAGAATTCCTTAATTCTGGAATTCTGTTATTGTATTTAATGTTATAGAAGGAGTTAACCGGGTATTTATTTGGTAGACTGACATAGTGGTTAGCTCCCTTATTTATTTTTTTTAAGTACAGGTCAACTATAGGTCAGGTAAAGTAAGCGAACAAATATTGTAGGATTAAACCTCGAAAAAATCGTAGACAAAGCACTTTAGTGAGACGTGAGAGAAAGAAAAATCACAAGAGTGGCTAGACGGCTGCTCTTCCTACCGGAGTCCGTGTTCGAATCCCAGGTAATTCTCTTGTGATTTTTCTTTCTCTCACGTCTCACTAAAGTGCTTTGTCTACGATTTTTTCGAGGTTTAATCCTACAATATTTGTTCTCTTACTTTACCGTACCAAAACCTTGTAGTTTTCTATTTATAAAAAATTGTTCCTTAAAACTATAGGTCAGGTGTGACATGTTGAAGGCCATTTCTTGTCATGTCCGGGTAGGGGATTTTTTACATTTAACTAAAGTTTGTTTGATTTGTTTTGTTTTATTTACATAAAATCTTACAATAGGATTGTTTTTAGTTTATTGTCCAAGGTCATAAATAGGTAATTTTGCACGGATTGAGAAATGCTTTAATCACGATTTTTATCTTCCTCGAGATAGAATCTTCGGAAAAATTTAGGAATAGGAACTGTAGTTCATATTTAAGGATAAAACTCTTACATAGGATTATTATGATGATAAGGATTAGATTGATTAGTAGCTTGAGATTCATTATGATTGCAAATTCATTATGTAGAGGTTGACTGAGAAGGATGTTTCAGATAAGATGCTAGGATATGATCTGTTAGTTTTTTCTTCCTCATGGATCAAATGTGTAAATTTTTGATGCAGCTACGAGTTGTTAGAAATAGTTTGTAACTGAAGAAATATGAATTAGTTCTATTGAGATTTTTTAGGACTTTAAGTCTGATATGATATTTTTTGGTGATGTGAAGTTGTATGTAAGGATCCATGGAATTTTCAGTGAGTTAGTAAGGGGCCGGCTAGCGTAGTGGTTAGAGCACTCGTCTAGCAACCAAATGGTCGAGGGTTCGAATCCCCAGCTGAGCGGGATTTTTTTTCCAACCAATACGGCCCTGAGGTCGACCCAGCCTCGTAAAATGGGTACCAGAGAAAATCTGGGAAGTAAAGGCAGCGAGGAAAGGAACTGGTCACCCTACCTCATACGCTGATGACCCAGCATAATGAGGTCTCTAACGCTTCACCCCCTACGGCATTTGAAATGCTATGGGACTATCTTTACTTACTTTTTAGTAAGTTAGCTCTTATTCCATCATGTTGAATGCCTGCTTTTCTTAGCTGAGAGTGATTGTTGCCCACTCCCTCCCTATATGGCGAACTAGTTCTCGCTTGGACAGGAGTAGGATTGTTTATCTCTTTTCTCAATTTATTGCTACATCCTCTGGATGCACAGAAGACGGCATGCGGGATTGTGAGATATCTTCTTGATTCTGCAAGCATGGAGTGCACTACTCGAATATGGCGGACAGGCGCGTACCACTCATTTATCTCATAATAAATATGTGTAATTGCTATTATCAATTTGAGTGTTAGTGGTTCTCAAACTGTTGAGATGTGTGAGTTCTCAGTTACACATTAAAATTCCTCAGATGTAATTAGTAGATAGAGTAAGAAAAAGTAGTACAGGTTATCACTTGGTTGGTGACTTTACACAATTGCGAAGTACTTTAATTAGTGCCGTGTCTTGGCATATACAGTATTATATCATTCTATTTTAATTGGCACATACTGCCCATAAACTTACTATTATAATATCTCAGATTTTCTCTGCTTAGATTGCTGTTATACCAGAGACTTTTCTTTGTTAAGGTTTCTGTTATACCAGTGACGTTTCTTTTCTACGTTTGGTGTTACACCGGGGACTTTTCTTTGCTAAGGTTTTTGTTATTCTTGTCCTTGCTAAGGTTGCTATGATACCAGGCACTTGTAATTGCTGTGGTTGCTGTTATACCAGAGACTTTTCTTTGCTAAGGTTGTTGTTATACCAGGGACGTGTCCTTGCTAAGGTTGTTGTTGTTATACCCGTTACTTTTCTTTTCTAAGGTTGATGTTATACCCAGGACTTTTCTTTGCTAAGTTTGCTGTTATACCAGGGACATCTCCTTGCTAAGGTTGCTAGTATACCAAGGACTTGTAATTGCTGTGGTTGCTGTTACACCAGAGACCTTTCTTTGCTAAGGGTGCTGTTAATCCATATAATTGTTTTTGCTAAGGTTGCTGTTATACCAGAGACTTTTCTTTCTAAGGTTGCTGTTATACCAGAGACTTTTCTTTCTAAGGTTGCTGTTATACCAGAGACTTTTCTTTCTAAGGTTGCTGTTATACCAGAGACTTTTCTTTCTAAGGTTGCTGTTATACCAGAGACCTTTCTTTGCAAAAGTTGCTGTTATACCAGAGACCTTTCTTTGCAAAAGTTGCTGTTATACCAGAGACTTTTCTTTCTAAGGTTGCTGTTATACCAGAGACTTTTCTTTGCAAAAGTTGCTGTTATATCAGGGACTTGTCCTTGCTGTGAATGAATATGCCCTTGCAATCTTTATTCTCATCCCAAAACAAAAAAAGGCACATCATACCTGCATGCACAGAAGACGGCATATGGGGCTGTGAGATATCTTCTTGATTCTGCAAGCATGGAGTACACTACTCGAATATGGCGAACAGGCGCGTAGCTTTGAGTCAGCGCTGACAAACAGCACCAGCTGCACACTGAGGCTATGAGTAAAACACGTACCACATTAAAAATGACGCTAATCCAGGGTGGGACAAGCAGAGGACATAGTTCAACAGGCTTGTCAGTTTGAAGACAGAATCTAGTAAGGAATGAGTTTTGGTGCCAACTAACTGCTGTTCTTCCTTCCAGTACCCATCACATTATGCGTCACGTTGCATAGAGAATGCAGACAGCAAAACCCATTAGCTGTGCAGGCAGAGTTTCAGGCTCTGGCTGCTGAGAACTCTCCGAGTTTGATGTGCTCATCTACACAGATTGCTTCACTGTCAGACACAGGCAGACTGCTTGGGCTTTTACGGCGAACGTTGGAGGGAGAACGGTGATGGAAGACAAGGGTGCTCTTGGTTTGACCTCAAGTAGCCTGACTGTGGAGGTCATAGCAGTAACCAAGGCAACGCTGGAGACACGGACCTTCCCCAGGCATGTATTCTCGGTGACTCAGTGAATATGTTCAGGAAAACTAAGTCGGGTTGGGTGTGAAAGCATTGGTTGCAGCCACTGAGAAGATCACAGCGGCCAAAAATCTGTTTCCTTTTTGTGCCAGGTCATGCGGGAGTGAGAGGTAATGAACGACCTGACAGACTTGGTGGCATGGCTACAGTGACGAGCGGACACGCAACCGACCGGACTGATTTCCTGAAACACTCAGAGAAGCTGCTTGAATCGCCGATTCAAGCAATAGTTATGAAGCTGCAACCATGAACAGATTGCTGGAACGTAACATCAAACGCGGAGTGGCCAGACAAGAGCGCTGCACCGGAAAGTAAAGAAGACTTGTTCATCAACACAAAACTGACATCGTCAGTCGCCAAACGCTGACAGAAATATTGAAGATGAGATCAGAGCGCTTGTGGGCTAATTGTCCGATGTAAATTGAGGATAATCCGTCGACTAATTATTTATATATCATTATTTTGAGAAATAGCATAAACATATCAGAAATTAAATGCTTCTAATTTCTGTTGTAGACAGATGCTAAGTTCGATAGAAACAAAATTTTACTTTTCCAGATCAAACCTGAAGAGAGTACCCGCCATTAAAATGAGAGTTGCAGTATTTGACTACATAAAAAATGTTATAATTTGCAAATATAGACTAAAATTATGGACCACTATTAATATATATATAAAATCGTTGATGTTTCCGGTAGGCTGACTTGTCAGATATTACAGAAAATAGCAGAATATCGTAGATTTCCGCCTGATGGTCTCTTGTGGATTCTTTGGCAGTTGTCGTAATGAAAAGAGTGTTCAGGAAACAGTTATTGCTGCTTTTGTTTTCATGAACACTAGAGCGCCGTGGCCTACATGTGTCCGCTCAGAGCCTGACACTCGTCATGACTGCCAGCCAGTGAAATGCTCCATGACTACGCCGTATTCTCGGCGCTTCATATTTCTGCAGCAAAATGTCACGAGAAGATTACTTGGTTTCAAATGATTCTCCCACTAGTTCACTAAATATATAGGAAGGCAGCACATTTTCAGTTTTTCTAGGGAGGATACTAACTACAAGCGATCTTCTTTTGTGAATTTAAGAACGGTGGCGACATGTTTAAATATATTTACAAAATATTTATGATTTATAGTGCTTTCTGGTGAGACATTTATACATCCTTCTGATATTTGTTAGCACTGTGAAGTATAATAAAAGCAAACATGCACACCAATATACTCTTAGCAACAACATTTGAGATGCACATGTGGTGCAATAATTTATAATGCGCTGACATCTTGTTTGTATGCATGATTTAAGAGATATTTCTTTTGTTGCTTGAAAAAGATTTCAGGATATATGTTATATTTGACAAGAACGATTGTGAAATATTAGAGTAGATTTGTAGCATGATTTACTGGAGTCACAAATAAAAAATTTTGAGTGAATATACGGTCCATAAACTGAAAATAAAATACCTTTGGCAGCCTTTGAGTTGTCTTAGTTATCCTGACAGAACCTAATGTAATATAAGGATCATGCTTGAACATGCCTCATTTCTTCAAATTGTCTGGTAACCTGAAGAATTTAAAATAAAAAAAAGAATGCAGCACGCGCGCCATGCCCACCATCCTAGCAAGGCCCATCATACACGTTCTGCTCAGCGACATAGCAAACGACATGCTCATCGCATGCACAGCCATGTTCATCATCGACACCAACACGTGCATGCTGGACAACACCAGCATGAAGGACATGCTGGAGATAGCAAAGGCAGCGGACACACAGTAATTGCAGGAAAAGAAGAAGAAGATCATTTAGGGAAGTACGAAGAAATGGCGGGACTAGCAATTTCTGGAGAGGGGTGAGAAATGAATACACAATTTCTTCCTCAAATCCATGTTCATTATTTTGTTCTACTTTTTTTCTACCCCAGATCCAGGTTCATTATATTGTTTTACTTTGTTTTTATTTTACTTCAAACTCAGGTTGTTATATTGTTCTACTTCGTTTTTTACCTCACACTCAGATTTACTATATCGTTCTACTTGTTTTTTCCAACTCAAACCCAAGTTCATTATAATGTTCTACTTTGTTTTTTTTTCTTTCTCAAATCCAGGTTCATTATATTGTTCTATTTTGTTTTTTACATCAAACCCAGTTTCATTATATTGTTCTACTTTATTTTCTACCTCAAATTCAGGTTCATTACAGTGTTCTACTTTATTTTTTTTCCTACCTCAAGCCCAGTTTCATTATGTTGTTCTACTTTGTTTTTTACCTCAAGCCCAGGTTCATTATATTGTTCTACTTTGTTTTAATCTACCTCAAATCTAGGTTCATTATATTGTTCTATTTTGCTTTTTGCCTCACACCCAGGTTCACTGTATTGTTCTACTTTGTTTTTTTTCTACATCAGACCCAGTTTCATTATATTGTTCCACTTTGTTTTCTACCTTAAATCCAGGTTCATTATATTGTTCTACTTTTTTTTTCTACATCAGACCCAGTTTCATTATATTGTTCCACTTTGTTTTCTACCTTAAATCCAGGTTCATTATATTGTTCTACTTTGGTTTTTTTTCTACCTCAAACCCAGTTTCATTATAATGTTCTAGTTTCTTTTCTACCTCAAACCCAGGTTATTATATTGTTCTACTTTGTTTTTTTTTCTCAAACCCAGGTTCATTTTATTGTTCTACTTTCTTTTTTCCTCAAACCCAGGTTCATTATATTGTTCTACTTCGCTTTTCTTGTTAGACAACCACGGCAGAAACATGCTAAGGATAATCTTGAAGTTACCGCCTTTATGTTATATGTTTGGTCTACTTTCCCACTTTTAACATTTTGTATTTAAACAATATTTTTCACGTGTCCTTACCTCCCTCTTCCCTTGTCTCTCTTTATTTTTTAAAATGTCGTTTTAATTCTCGCACTCCGTTTCTCAATATTTCCTTATTACTCTTTTACTATTTTTCCTTTCATGTTTTATTTCTTACTTTTCTCTTCATATTCCAGTTTCTATCACTTCATTTTTACTTGTTATCAGTTGTTTTTCTTTCTGTTATTACCTCTTCCTTTTGTTTCTCTTTCTGAACAATGTTTCACACCAGTTCGTCAATATTTAACCCTAGCTGTCAATTTTTCACCCTACTTCGTCAATGTTTAACCCAGTTCATCATGTTTAAATCTAGTTGGTCAGTATTTAATCTTCGCGTACTTGCCCTCTGCGCTTGCTTTTATTTTCAACTTGGTCAATGCAGAAACCATCAATCTTTTGACACGTTACTTTTCTGACATAGATCCTCTGATATATTACTTTTCTGACATAGATCCCCGGATATATTACTTTTCTGACATAGATCCCTGGATATATTACTTTTCTGGCATAGATTTTAATATATTAATTTTCTGGCATAGATCCTCTGATATATTATTTTTCTGGCGTAGATCCTCTATTACTATTCTGGCATGGATCCTCTATTACTTTTCTGGCATAGGTCCTCTGATATATTACTTTTCTGGCATAGATACTCTGATATATTACATTTCTAGCATCAGTCCTTTGACACTTGCCTTTTGTGACATCACTCCATCTTAGCCAATTTGTCATATCCAGAAGTTATTGTAACATCGCTCCATCTTAACCAATCTGTCATATCCAAAAGTTATATTGATTTTGTTGTCACTTTTGAGATAGCAAGAAGCTACAAATCTACCCTCTCCTTTGCAACAACAGTCACATGGAAACTTTGCGTGAAGATTTATGAAAATTGTGGAAATATTTTTGAAATTTTCTATGGAAATGTGTAAAATTTTCTTGAAATATTTATGAAGTTTCTTTCTTTTAAAAATAAATATCAGTTAGATCTTCTGCAAGGATTTCTTCAATCATTTTCTGGAAAGATCACACAAATGAGACACAGAGGGAATTGACAATAATTTTATAAGAACATTTTTAAAACTTGGTAATGATATGAATTTATCTTTTCATTTGTTTCCACATAGATAAGCTTCATCTAGATGTAAGCTCTATTTCGTTTGCATGTTTATTTCTTTCTTTTTTTTTTTTTGCAGACGTCCATGTCATGAACAGTTGTTATTGCATAAAGTTTATAAATATAAATAGTTGCAACAAATACAGTTCAACCACAATTCTGCATCTGGATATTGTTTCATTTCCTTGTCTGAACGTTGTCTCTTTCACAAAACAGATCATTTCAGTATGGATATATATATATATATATATATATATATATATATATATATATATATACTTTGTTCCTTCATTCTCATTGCATGTTCTGTAACATTTCGTATAATGTTTTCTCTAACACTTTGTATAATGTGTTCTCTAATACTGTGCATAATGTTTTCTCTAACACCTTGTATAACGTGTTCTCTAACACCTCATATAATGTGTTCTCTTACATCTTGTATAATGTGTTCTCTAACATCTTGTATAATGTTTTGTGTAACACTTTGTATAGTGTTTTCTCTAACACTTCGTATAATGTGTTCTCTAACATCTTGTGATTTCTCTATCACCTTGTATAATGTTTTCTCTAACATTTTGTATAATGTTTTCTCTAACATTTTGTATAATGTGTTCTCTGACTTCTTTTATAATGTGTTATCTATCACGTAACGCCTGGTAGTATGTGTTCTCTACTAGGGAGATGGAGACTGCTTTAGCAACCCACTCAATATACGATCAGAAGCTGGTCATTGCCGAGACGGCAGTAAATCGATCCCATAGAGACTTAACCAGACATACCTGGTGCTACAAGCTGAAATCAACAAGTCTACCTGGGTTCAGGAAAACCAAATCAATGATTCAAATGTATTAAAGAAGCTGGATCAGCTTGACTTTCCAGACTCTGTAACCTGATGTGGAGAAAAACAAGAAGCACTGCAGGGCTAGAGAAACGCTACAATTACTTCATTTAGGAAGAAGAAAACAAGTAAAACAGACTACAACCAGTACACAGACATCTCACTGTTAAGACTTACTAGGAAATGTTCAGCAAGATCCTAGACAAAATGCTGCTGCCAGTGACTGAACTACAGTTAAATGAGGCTCAGATAGAATTTCAATCAGTCAGTCATTTGCATGTCTCTTGCGGAACTCCCTAACAGCTATCCTGTAGGCCTCTCGGTTGTAAGCAAGATGCCCTGCTACTGATGCATCCATTTGCAGATTATCAATGATGTCTTGCGGCCATCTTCGCCTTGGCCTTCCTCTCTTTCTTTTTCCCATTATGTCATCATCATCATTATCATCATCAGGTGCCGTGCCGACTGGCGTTGGCTATTATGCTTATCCAGAGTACACGAACGTTCATGCAGGCCATCAGCTCAGTTGGCGATCTCCTCTCACACCATCCCGTCAGACTGTCCAGTATCATTTCTCTTGGTCTTCCTCTTGATCTTCTTCCTTCTATTTTTCCTGTTGTTATAATATTTTCAATGCCCCCTCTTCTCATTGCATGTCCTATGAAAGTACATTGTCTCTCTCTTATCTTTTTGACAAGGTTTTTTTGTCTCTCCAGCTCTTCTCATACATTCTTCATGAGTTATTTTTGCTGTCCAGGGGATTCGCAACATTCTTCTAATAAACCACATTTCTGCTGCTTCTAATGATTTTTGTGCAGACTTGTATATTGTCCATGATTCACTTCCATATAACAAGATGTGTTCAATATAGCATTTTAAGACTTGTTTTCTAACATTCATTGATAAGGATGTGTTCGATAATATGTTTCTCATTCTCTGAAATGCAGTCTTTGCTTGGCCTGTTCTGTTCCTAATTTCTGTTCTGCATTTCCCATCTGAAGTTATTACTGCTCCAAGGTATTTGAATTTCTGCACCTGCTTTAGAATAGTTCCGTTTAATTTTATACTGCATGTTGGTGGATTCTGTTTCTTAGATATAACCATAGGCTCTGTCTTGTTGATGTTCAAAGTAAGGCCTTTCTGTTTACTTACTTTGGCCATTTTATCCAAGAGATTTTGCAGGTCTTGTTGGTTCTCAGCTATCAGTACTGTGTCGTCAGCATACCGAAGGTTGTTAATATTGTATCCTCCAATTTTTATGCCTGGTTCTGTGATGATCGTTCTTAGAACAATCTCGGTGTACAAAGAAAAAAGGTCTGGAGATAGTCGCACCCCTAGTTTTAGAGGTTGATATTTTCCAGTTCTATTTTCATCTCGAATTGCTGCTTCTTGCTGCCAGTATAGATGTTTTACAATCCTCAGGTCTTTGCCGTCTATATTGATGTCTTCAAGCATTTTAATAATTTCATTACGTTTCACCTTGTCAAATGCCTTGGTGTAATCAATGAAGCATAAGTAGAGATATTTCTGTACTTTTAAAGCTCTTTCTGTTAGTGTTCGCAGAGTATAAATGGCATTGTGTGTTCCCTTTCCTTCAACAAATCCAAACTGTTCATCTGCTATTTCAATTTTTATCCGTTTCCTTGTTCTTCTCATAATGATTCTCAGAAGTAGCTTCGTTATGTGACATGAGAGGCTGATAGTCCGGTGGTCATCACATTCCTTTGCACCTGGTTTCTTTTGAATTCTATAAACGTGGATTTAATCAGGTCACTGGGAATATAACCACTGTTGTAAATGTCATTCAGTAACTTAGCTATTATTTTTATTCCTGTCTCCACTAGTGCCTCTTTCTCTTCTATTGTTATATTATCAGGCCCAGTAGCTTTTCCTTTCTTCATGTGTTTGATGGCATCTATGATTTCATCTTCAAGTATTGGTCGTCCATCACAGTTTTCAGTATCTGGTGTTAATTCTGGTCTTTCTCCTCCATATAGCTCACCGATATACTCTGTCCACCTGTCCACAATGTCTTCTTTTCCCATTAACATTTTACCTTCTTTCGATTTCAGACATCCTGTGGTATATTTTGTTTTCCTGCCTGTGAGTTCACTAATTCGTTTGTGCATGTTTTTGCTGTCTTTATTATGGGAGTCCTTTATCTTTCTGCACTGTTCATTTAACCACACTTCTTTTGCTTCTCTGCATTTCCGAATTATTTCTTTATTTATCTTACTATATTTTTCCTCCTTATTTTTCTTCTTCCTCCTCTTGTCCATCATTCATAAGATGTCGTCTGTCATCCATTTATTTTTAAGGGCTTCTTTTTTTGGTGGTATTATCTCCTTAACAGTTTGTTGGATAGAATCTCTTAAATTTGCCCATTGTTCATCTATACTATTTATCTTTGCTATTGCATTGTATCTATTTGTTATAATAACCTTGTATTGTTCTCGCAGTTCCTGGTCATTTTAAAGGAGTTCTGTATTCAGTTTGATGTTTCTCACTTTCCTACCTGCTTTCTTTAGCTTTATTCTAATTTTTCCACAGAGTATTATTGTACCCTACAAAATGTACCCTTGAAAAACTATCTAATTTAAGTTTTCATGACGTTTAATGTGTCCAAAATATTTAAGTTTTCTATGTTTAATCCTCTTTACTAGCCAGACTTCTTCAATGTTAAGTTCTTGTAGTATAGATATATTTGTTCTTTTTTGTGTCCACGATATTTGAAGAACTCTTCTGTAGCATTTACATTCAAAGGCATTTATGTGTTTCTCAGCTGTTTTGTTAAGTGTCCATGTCTCACAGGCATATGTTGCGAAGGGAAAGATGCATGACCTTAAAAATCTTATTATTTATTTTTTTTTTTTGGTGGTTCTGTCTGCTCCTCTCCACAGATTCTTTAGTTGTTTTACTTACTGAAGAGCGGTAGATGTCCTCCTTTTAATTTCCCTCATTGTATCTCCATTATTAGTTAGTAATGATCCAAGATATTCAAAACTCTCCACTTCTTCCAGTTTTTCCTCATTGATACATATTTCAGCTGCCTTGTTTGTTTTGTCAGTTGTCATCATTTTAGTTTTCTTTGCATTAAGTTCTTACGGACTGACATAATTAGTTTTTCCATTCCTTTTTGTGTTGTGGACAGTAATACTGTGTCATCAGCATATCTAATCTTTGGTATTTCATAACCTCCAATTGTTATGGCATCGTAATATTCTTTATCTACATCATCTCTAACATTCCTCATTATATTTTCAGTATAAAAGTTAAATAAATAAGGTGACAATATGCACCCCTGACGGACCCCTTATTTTATATCAAACCAAGTTGTTTCACCATTTATTCTTACTGCTGTTTGTTGGTCTAAATATAGCAGTGATGTTAATTGTATCAAATGTGTTGGAAATCCCATTTTTTCCACTATTTCCCAACGTTTCTTGTGCTGTATACAATCAAATGCCTTTGAGTAGTCTATAAAGGTTAAATATAGATTCACATTAAACTCTCCGCATTTCTCTATTATTAATCTTATATTGAATATATGATCTCTTGATCCTCTTCATTGCCTGAAACCAGCTTGGATCATACTACTTCTTTTTCTATTTTCTTATGAAGTCTACCCATTATGATTTTTAACATAATTTTACTGGCATGACTAATCAGGGCAACAGTTCTGTAGTTTGTGCATAATTTCAGGTTACCCTTTTTTGGCAGTGGTATGAATACAGTTCTTCTCTATTCTTTTGGTCAAATACCTGAATGTCATATCTTTTTACATAGTGCATGATAGATTGTTCCACATTCCTTTTGTCCTGCTTTAATAAGTTCAGCTGTTATCTCATCACATCCTGGTGATTTACCATTTTTGAGATTCTTTACTGAAACCATAACATTTCTTCAACTGTCAGTGCGAATTCTTTCTCCTCTGTTGATTTCTGCTTTCGGAGTCAGTTGTTTCATACATTCCTCTGCGATATTCCTTCCATCTTTCTAGAATTTCCTCTGTCTCTGTCAAGGTATTCCCCATCTTGTCACAAATTACATTTAGCTTAGGTATGACATTTCTCGTCGATGTCTTCATTTCTGTGAACATTTCACTATCTCTTCCACACTTCTAATGTCCTTTTATTCTTTCACAAAAATCTGGTTGGTACTGTTATTTTATTTGTCTTGCTAGGATTTAAGGAATAAAATAGTAGCTGGACAGATACCATTTTTTACTTCTGTCATCTGGTGCAAAAATCAGACATTGCCCATAGTTTTTATACATCAGAAATAATAATTCAATACAACAGATAGTTCATACCGTAGGGAAATTTTACATTGTGTACATCTGATCACTTGTGTAAAAATCTACATTAAAAACAGTCGGTGGACAGCTCGAACAAATCCAGAAAGCTCTGAACCAAGCATCGTAAAACCAGGAGTAAGGTACAGCTGTGTACTATCTCCCTTACTATTCATAATATACATTAACAGTATCTGCATATAGGCCAACATGCTTTAATATAAGTTCCATCACAAAACGTCTCGATAGCCCAATTCTATAAACAGTGCAGTTAAACTCACAACAGTTCAACTCTAGAAACAGTGCAGTCAAATTCACAATAGTTCAACTCTAGAAACAGTGATGTTAAACACACAATAGTCCAACTCTAGAAACAGTGATGTTAAACACACAGTACCCTTCATGAAACATGTAAAAAGCATGTAAAAACCACAGCATGAAAATCAATGCTGAAAAAAAACCCAAAAGCCATTTTAATTGATAGAGAAGAAATCCCAAGAAATCCTGGACAATCAAACTTTGAAACAAGCGAAGCATCTCAAGAACATATGGACCATCATCTTCTGAGAAAATCGATTGAGAACAAATGCGATAAAGCAAATCAGATCGTTGGACAAATGGCATCTTTACTGAAAAATAGGTGGAGCAGAAATGACAGAATCCTTAAATATCCCATTACATGAAGCAAACAATGGAGTTTTGTCCAGACCTCTACTTCTACCTTAAACACATAAAGGTATATGAGAAAGGAGCCAAGACAAGTCAAGACAAGACAAGATAAGACACAAAAGTGCATCATCTTCAGAAGGAAAAAACATACAAAGCTCGAAAGTGAGCTCTTTAAACGTGACTTCACTTCTTTTCAACTTCATAGCGAACATTAGATTGTCAAAGTCAAGATGAAAAATGTACCTTTTCTTATAAATAGCAGACACTAAGCTCCAAAGAAAGTGACATCTGTGATTTCATTTATCTGACAATAGACCACGTGTATCTCGTCCACACTAGATCATACACTTCATTTTCATTTCTCTCACTGGCAAATCCAAATACTTTGGAACTAACTTATTATTTATATCATTTATGGTTTCATGGCACGAGATAGAAAACTTCCCCATATTTGTCATAAAGTAGATAACGAAACAAGAGATGAAATGTCCAAGTTGTTGAGGTAAATACTTTCATTCTATGAGTGTAACGCTGATTTTCGTGTAATTTTCATATATATTCACCAAACTTTTCTATAGTTATATTGTCTTATCATCCATCTCTTCATCCGGGCTTCTGCCAGTCCGTTCCGTTCCGTCCTTCCCACCCCAACCCGTTCCGGTCATTTGGTCGGTCCGCTCCTCAATCCAGCCAGTCATCCAGCCAGTCATCCAGTCAGTCAGTCAGTCATCCAGCCAGCTATTTATCCAGCAAATCAGTCATCCAGTCAGCCATCCAGTCACACAGCCAGTTATCCAGTCAGTCATCTAGTCAGTCATCCAGCCAGTCATCCAGCCAGTCATCCAGTCAGTCATCCAGCCAGTCAGTCATCCAGTCAATCACCCAGCCAGCCAGTTACTCAGCCAGTCAGTCACCCAGCAAATCAGTCATCCACCCAGTCATCCAGTCAGTCAGTCACCCAGCAAATCAGTCATCCACCCAGTCATCCACCCAGTCAGTCACCCAGCAAATCAGTCATCCAGCCAGTCACCCAGCAAGTCATCCAGCCAGTCAGTCAGTCATCCAGCCAATCATACAGCCAGCCATACAGTCAATCATCCAGCCAGTGATCCAGCAAGTCATACAGCCAGCCATAAAGTCAGTCATCCAGCCAGCTATACAGTCTGTCACACAGCCAGCCAGCCAGCCAGCGATACAGCCAGTAACCCAGCCATCAGTCTTTTTTGTGTGTTTGTATTCTCCTGTTTTTTGCGTTTGTATTATCCTGTTTTTTGCGTTTGCATTCTCCTGTTTTTTGCTATCGACGCCCGTGATGTTGTTGACACTGTAGTTAATAAGTGAGACGTCTTAACTCTGTGATGGCATAGTCAGCGTACAGAAGCACGCGAACGACAGGGAAAACTGGCTGATTTGTGGAAGATTTTGGAAAAGGATAGAATGGATTGATAGTAGAGCCAGATGGATGTATGTGATTGTTGCTTATCATGGAGTTTTGTTATAAGGAAAGCTTGGAATGCAGATATGTCTTTCGTGTAGAGTTTTCGATTGTTGTATGGTTCTAAGAAACAATCCCAGTTAATGGTCAGACTGTGTATGTCCGAACTGAAGACTTGTGTTTTGATTGGTAATACGATACATGTTCTACACAGTAAGTCATCATCACCAAGTTCCATATACTAAATTTCCTGTGTGCTTTGTTACGACAGGACTTGCCTGAATTATTCCATCGTGTGACAGTTTTCGCAAACGTATGCAAGAAGCCGTTTTTTTAAAATCAGTGTTTAGTTACACCAGGGACTAGTTACCGTTACGGCAGCTAGACTGTCAACGTTGCGCCATTACATTATGGAAAACCGTTACAGCATGCGCTTGCCATTTTGTTATCTTTTCCAAATTATATTCTTCTGCTTCTTCTTCTTCTTCTCCTGAAAATTCGAGCTGATGTTCTTTGCTACCGATGTAGTGAAGATGTTTGGGCACGGTGTTTGCATGGAACCAGGTTATGGCGACTATTTTCTTCAGCTCCTAAACTGCGATTTAGAGCACTTTATGGGGCTATTTTCTCAGCTCCTGAACTGAGCTAAAGCGAAGGTTATGGCGGCTTTTGTTTCAGCTCTTGAATGAGCTAAATACCAGGTTGTGTGGGATTTATTTTTCAGCTCTTGAACTGAGGAAAAGAGCAGGTTATGGGGACTATTTGCTTCTGCGCTGAACTGAGCTAAAGAGGAAGTTATGTCGGTTATTCTCTTCAGCTCTTGAACTGAGCTAAAGAACAGGTTATGCCAGCTATTTTCTTCATCTCTTGAAATGAGATAAATAGGAATTTATAGCGACTAGTTTCCTCAGCTCTTGAAGTGAACCAAAGAACAGGTTATGGCGACTATTTCCTTCTGCTCTTGAACTAAGCTAAACAGCAGGTTGCGGGTTATTTTTTTAGTTCTTGAACTAAGCTAAACAGCAGGTTATGCGGGCTCTTTTCTTCAGCTCCTGAACTGAGCTAAAGAGCAGATTATGGGAGATATTTTCTTCGGCTCTTGAACTATGCCAAAGACCAGGTTATGGCGATACCGTCTTTAGCTCTTGAACTGAGTTAAAGAGCAGGATATGGTTTTTATTTTCTTCAGCTCTTGAATTGAGCTAAAGAGGAATTTATGGCGGCTATTTTCTTCAGCTCTTGAACTGAGCTAAAAAGCAGGTTATATCGGCTATTTTCTTCAGCTCTTGAACTGATTTATAAAACAGTTTATATCGGCTATTTTCTTCAGCTCTTGAACTGAGTTAAAGGACAGTTTATATCGGCTATTTTCTTCAGCTCTTGAACTGAATTAAAGAACAGTTTATATCGGCTATTTTCTTCAGCTCTTGAATTGAGTTAAAAGCAGTTTATGGTTGTTATTTTCTCCAGCTCTTGAAGTGAGCTAAAGAGCAGATTATGGGGGCTTGTTTCTTCATGTTTTGAACTGCGCTAAAAAACAGGTTATGGCGGCTATTTTCTTCAGGTCTTGAGCTGAGCTAAAATGCAGGTTATTACTGCTATTTTCTTCACTTCCTGAAATGAGCTAAACTGCAGGATATGGGGGTCTATTTTCGTCAGATCTTGAACTGGGGTAAAGTGCAGGTTATGGTGGCTAATTTCTTCAGCTCTTGAACTGAACAAAAGAAACGGGGTAATCGGGGTAGTTTCTTCAGCTCTTGAACTGAGCTACCGATCAGGTTATGGCGACTATTTTCTTCAGCTCTTGTACTGAGCTAAAGAACAGGTTATGGCAGCTATTTTCTTCTTCAACTCTTGAACTGAATTGAAGAGCACGTTTTGCCGGATACTTTCTTCAAGTCCTGAACTGAGCTGAAGAGCAGGCTATGGCAGCAATTTTCTTCTTCAACTCTTGAACTGAGCTGAAGAGCAGGCTATGGTAGCAATTTTCTTCTTCAACTCTTGAACTGAGCTGAAGAGCAGGCTATGGTAGCAATTTTCTTCTTCAACTCTTGAACTGAGCTGAAGAGCAGGCTATGGTAGCAATTTTCTTCTTCAACTCTTGAACTGAGCTGAAGAGCAGGCTATGGTAGCAATTTTCTTCTTCAACTCTTGAACTGAGCTGAAGAGCAGGCTATGGCAGCAATTTTCTTCGACTGAGCAAAAGTGACCGGGTAATGGGGGCTGGTTTCTTCAGATCTTGAACTGAGCTTTAGAACAGTTTATGGCGGCTATTCTCTTCAGCTCTGGAACTGAGATAAAGAACTGGTTAAGGTGACTATTCTATTCAGCTCTGGAACTGAGATAAAGAACTGGTTAAGGTGACTACTCTATTCAGCTCTGGAACTGAGATAAAGAACTGGTTAAGGTGACTACTCTATTCAGCTATGGAACTGAGATAAAGAACTGGTTAAGCTGACTACTCTATTTAGCTCTGGAACTGAGATAAAGAACTGGTTAAGGTGACTACTCTATTCAGCTATGGAACTGAGATAAAGAACTGGTTAAGGTGACTACTCTATTTAGCTCTGGAACTGAGATAAAGAACTGGTTAAGGTGACTACTCTATTCAGCTATGGAACTGAGATAAAGAACTGGTTAAGGTGACTACTCTATTCAGCTCTGGAACTGAGATAAAGAACTGGTTAAGGTGACTACTCTATTCAGCTCTGGAACTGAGATAAAGAACTGGTTAAGGCGACAAGTCTACTCAGCTCTGGAACTGAGCTAAAGAACAGGTTAAGGCGACTAATATCATTAGCTTTTGAACTGAGCTAAACACAAGCTTAAGGGGTATTTATTCTTCAGTTATTGAACTGAGCTAACGAGCAGTTTATTTGGTCTATTTTCTTCAGATTTTAAACAGAGCTAAAAGGCATTTAATGGGGATTTATTCTTCAGTTCTTGAACTGAGCTAAAGAGTATGTTATGGAGGATTTATTTTTCAGCTCGTACGCTGAGCTGAAGGACAGGTTATTTGGGGCTATTTTCTTCTGCTCGTTAACTGAGGTAAAGAACAGGTTATTTGGGGCTATTTTCTTCTGCTCGTTAACTGAGGTAAAGAACAGGTTATTTGGGGCTATTTTCTTCTGCTCGTTAACTGAGGTAAAGAACAGGTTATTTGGGGCTATTTTCTTCTGCTCGTTAACTGAGGTAAAGAACAGGTTATTTGGGGCTATTTTCTTCTGCTCGTTAACTGAGGTAAAGAACAGGTTATACGGGATATTTTCTACAGATCTTGAACTGAGCTAAATAGCAGGTTCTGGTGGCTATTTTCTTCAGCTCTTGAATTGAGGTTTAGAGCAGGTAATGGCGACTATACTTTTCAGCTCTTAAACTGGACTAAAGAACAGATTATGGCGGATTCTCTTCAGCTCTTGAACTGAGCTAAGGAGCAGGTTATGGGGGCTATTTTCTTCAGCTCTTGAACTGGGCTAAAGAACAGATTATGGCAGCTATTTTCTTCAGCTCTTGAACTGAGCTTAAGAGTAGTTTACGGTGAATATTTTCTTCATCTCTTGAACTGAGCTAAAGACCACGTTATGGCAACTATTTTCTTCAGCTCTTGAACTGAGCTAAAGAGCAATTTATAAGGGCTATTTCTTCAGCTCTTGAATTGAGCTAAAGAGCAGGTTATAGGGGCTATTTCTTCAGCTCTTGAACTGACCTAAAGAGCAGGTTATGGGGCTATTTCTTCAGCTCTTGAACTGAGCTAAAGAGCAGGTTATGGGGCTATTTCTTCAGCTCTTGAACTGAGCTAAAGAGCAGGTTATAGCGGCTATTTCTTCAGCTCTTGAACTGAGCTAAAGAGCAGGTTATAGGGACTATTTCTTCAGCTCTTGAACTGAGCTAAAGAGCAGGTTATAGCGGCTATTTCTTCAGCTCTTGAACTAAGCTAAAGAGCAGGTTATGGGGCTATTTCTTCAGCTCTTGAACTGAGCTACACAGTACTTGGTGTACAATGCTCCTGTAGTTGAAATGACTTCTTTCTTTTGTGAAGATGGTGTTCATTACCTGATGTGCCTTCCGACGATTGACCTTGGATTAGTGTATGGCTGAGTTGTAAGACAAGCTCCTTCCGCTTTCCAGCATAAAGTTTGGTTGGTTGTCCAGGGACGTCATGTTTACCGTCTTCTATTATCAGCAGGGGCTCTGGCCTGTTTATCAAGGATACATACAGTGCTACAAATAAAACATACAGAACCAGGCCTATGTAGTGTTTGTTCAGCAATGGAGAAGTAGTCAAGCAGATTATTATCAAAACTGGAGTAGCAATTTGAGAAGATGTTATTACACACCATCATAGCCATAGACAACAATCAAACTCTTCTTTTTTTATCACGGCCATCGTTCCACTTTCTTTCCATTCATTCTGCTGTCTATTGCTCATTGTCCAAGGAATATTAATATCCCACTCTTGTATACGAAGTATGTATGAGGGGAAGTATCAAATAATAAGTGATGAGATGAAAAGAACGGGGATACACATTTTGGGAATCTGTGAACATCGATGGAAAGGATCAAAACACTTTAAGAGCGAGATGATCATATTTTTATATACTCTGGTGGAGAATTAGGAGGAAAGAATGGAGTGGCTTTTTATTTGGACAAATAAACATCAAAAGCATTACTAGGTTACAATCCAGTAAGTGATAGAATCCTAACAATCAGACTTAAGGGCACTCCTAGAAATGTAACAATCATCCAGATATATGCACCTACATCAGCAGCAGAGGAAGAGGAAGTAGAAGACTTTTATAATACACTGCAAACGACGATAGAACAGGTACGGAAAATGATATTGTATTTATAATGGGGGATTTTAATGCAAAGATTGGTACAGAAAGAGCAGAAGATGAAGGACATGTTGTAGGGAAATTTAGCATAGGACATAGAAATCAGGCAAGTGACATTCTACTGGTTTTTTGCATGGAAAATCAGCTAATAATTGCTAACACACTTTTTAAACAACATCCAAGAAGACTTTACACGTGGACATCACCTGATGGGAAAACCAAGAATCAAATAGATTACATTTTAGTGCAAAGAAGGTGGAGATCAAGTATAACATCAGCAAAAACTTTACCAGGAGCTGATTGTGACACGGACCATGAGTTATTAATAGCAGACATGAAGATAAAGATAAAAAAGACAGTTACAGGATCAAGACCACTCCTCCTTGATCTGATAAAAATACCAGAACAATACGGTATAGAAGTGAAGAACCGTTTTGAAATCCTGATGGCTGTACAGGAGCAGATGGCACCAGATGATTTGGCTACACAGGCCAGAGAAATCTTAATAACAACAGCTGAAGACATGGTTCCAGTAAAGAAAATACAAAAGAATGGATGGATTACAGCAGGCAGACTAGAACTGATAAAACAACGTAGAGAAATTAAGATGAAAGAGAAAATGACAAACAACAACAAAGAGAAATATAAATTTTTAACAAAAGAAATACGAAGAAACATATGAAAAAACAAAAACCAATACATACAAGATTGTTGTGAAAGAATAGAAGGACATCAGAAGTGTGGAAGAGATAGTGAAATGTTTAAATAAATGAAGACATTGGCGAGAAATGTCACACCTAAGCTAAATGTATTTTGTGACAAGATGGGGAATACCTTGATAGAGACAGAGGAAATTCTAGAAAGATGGAAGGAATATTGCACGGAAATGTATGAAACAATTGACTGTGAAAAAAAGAAATCAATAATGTGAATTATTATTGGAGATGAAAGAACCCGAACCGACAATAGAAGAAGTTTTATGGGCAATAAAGAATCTGAAAAATGGTAAATCACCAGGATGTGATGAGATAACAGCTGAACTTATTAAAGCAGGAAGAAAGGAATGTGCAACAATCTATCATGCACTATGTAAAAAGATATGACATTCAGGTATTTGACCAAAAGAATGGAAAAGAACTATATTCATACCACTGCCAAAAAAGGGTAACTTGAAATTATGCACAAACTACAGAACTGTTGCCCTGATTAGTCATGCCAGTAAAAATGTTAAAAATCATAATGGGTAGACTTCGTAAGAAAATAGAAAAAGAAGTCAATATGGTCCAATCTGGTTTCAGGCAATGAAGAGGATCAAGAGATCATATATTCAATATAAGATTAATAATAGAGAATGCAGAGAGTTTAATGTGAATCTATATTTAACCTTTATAGACTACTCGAAGGCATTTGATTGTGTACAACATCAGAAACTCTGGAAAATAATGGAAAAAAATGGGATTTCCAACACATTTGATACAATTAACATCACTGCTGTATCTAAACCAACAAGCAGCAGTAAGAATAAATGGTGAAACAACAATTTGTTTTGATATAAAATAAGGGGTCCGTCAGGGGTGCATATTGTGGCCTTACTTATTTAACTTGTATACTGAAAATATAATGAGGAATGTTAGAGAAGATGTAGACAAAGAATATTACGATGCCATAACAATTGGAGGTTATGAAATACCAGAGATTTAGATATGCTGATGACACAGTGTTACTGTCCACAACACAAAAAGGAATGGAAAAACTAATTATGTCAGTTCGTAAGAGTAGTAAAGAGAAAAACCTCTATCTTAATTCGAAGGAAACTAAATTGATGACAACTGACAAAACAAACAGGGCAGCTAATATATGTATCAATGAGGAAAAATTGAAAGAAGAGGAGAGTTATTAGTATCTTGGATCACTGCTAACTAATAATGGAGATACAATGAGGGAAATTAAAAGGAGGACATCTATCGCTCTTTAGAAAGTAAAGCAACTAAAGAATCTGTGGAGAGGAGCAGACAGAACTACAAAAATAAGATTTTTAAGGTCATGCATCTTTCCCATAGCAACATATGCCTGTGAGACCTGGACACTTAACAAAACAGCTGAGAAACACATAAATGCCTTTGAATGTAAATGCTACAGAAGAGTTCTTCAAACATCATGGACAGAAAAAAGAACAAATATATACATATTATAAGAACTTAATATTGAAGAAGTCTGGCTAGTAAAGAGGATTACAGAGAGAAAACTTAAATATTTTGGACACATTAAACGTCATGATAATTTAGAGAAAACCGTCTTGGAAGGGTACATAATGGGAAAAAGAAAGAGAGGAAAACCAAGGCAAAGGTGGCTGCAAGACGCTGAGGATCTGCAAATGGATGCATCAGCAGCAGGTCATCTTGCTCACAACCAAGAATACTACAGGACTGCTGTTAGGGAGGCAAAGTTCCGCAAGGGACATGCAAATGAATGAATGAACTCTTGGATACATCCTGCTTAACCCAGCCCTGACCAACCTAGTAGGTATTTTCTCCTAGTGTCTGGATTTTGAATCCATTAACATGAGTTAGTTACACTCGCCCTGACCTACCTGCTCTAGCCAGATAGCGTAGTTTATGTATAAAGATATAAGAGAGATAGTGTAGTTTATGTATAAAGATATAAGAGAGATAGTGTAGTTTATGTATAAAGACATAAGAGAGATAGTGTAGTTTATGTATAAAGACATAAGAGAGATAGTGTAGTTTATGTACAGATATATAAGAGAGAGAGAGAGAGTGTGTGTGTGTGTGTGTGTGTGCAGTTTATATACAGATATATAAGAGAGATAGTGTAGTTTATGTAGAAAGATATAAGAGAGATAGTGTAGTTTATGTAGAAAGATATAAGAGAGATAGTGTAGTTTATGTAGAAAGATATAAGAGAGATAGTGTAGTTTATGTAGAAAGATATAAGAGAGATAGTGTAGTTTATGTAGAAAGATATAAGAGAGATAGTGTAGTTTATGTACATAGATATAAGAGCTAGTATGTCTACTGAACACCAACCAAAGCATAATAATGATGTATATAAACACCACTGATAATAATTCATAGTGACAATTACTTCATAAAAAAGTGCAATCCAGTTAGGTAAACTGAACTAATGGATGCAGAATATAGTAAATTGAAGTATTAAACATAATCAAGCCATCTTTAGAAACGTTAGTTTCATCAGCGGGTTTCTAGTAAGAGTACAGCAGGTAGCTCGTGCAGCTAGCGGTTTCGCCAGGGATCTAAATCAATGTCACACTTCCCTGGCTTGACCTCCCAGCATGTGAGCGCAGGTAGGAAAGCGTGCGGTCAAATGTGGATCGAAGTCTCTCATACTACAGCTTGTGTGAGACGAATTTCCAAAGTAACGCCAGCACACCTCTTTAGCGAACTTCATCGACTATGGAGATTTTGTTCCTGTATCCAGGCCCCGCCACTTACTGGAGGTGCCAATGAAGAGGTAGCACATGATCTTTGGCAGCTATGGCTCGTCAGCCTTGATGCTAGCACGTCAGCCATGCGTCGTTGATTACCAAATAGGACAGCATCTTCGCCGGCATTCCAAACCACCAAAGTCACATTCTTAAAGAAATAACTTAACTCCAAACCTGACCATAATAGTTTCACAAAGTAAGTCAGCAGTTCGTGTCAGAAAATAATTTATATGGACATTTCTCTCGCGGCATTTCTTTTACGTCTTCCTTAACAATTGTCCTGCAGCATTTTAATTTCTCTGCTATCTTTCCTTTTGGTTTATTTGTATCTGGCTGTATTTTCTTTCTTAACTTCTTTTATTTTTGCCCTGTTTTCTCTTCTCTTCTCTTTTTCAGTGTTTAGGAGATTTCCATCATATAACGGGATATTTAGGAGATTTCCATCATATAACGGGATATTTAGGAGATTTCCATCATATAACGGGATATTTAGGAGATTTCCATCATATAACGGGATATTTAGGAGATTTCCATCATATAACGGGATATTTAGGGTTTCCGTTATCTCCACTTCCTGCGTAGTCGGTCTCTCTATCTTCTTTCTTAGAATGAATGTTTTCAATGGAGTACTGTCTGATGGTGGCAGTGCAAAGTGGTCAGATAATTTGATTTGTTGTTACTGTGGAGTACTGTCTTGTGGTAGCAGTGTACCGTGGACAAACCATTTAACTTGTTATTTCTGGATGTAGTGTAATACTTATATTACTCCGTCCTTGCCCTAATCGTGTCATATCTGATTTTGTCTCTTCTTGTTACATTTAGTATTCTCCTCACACATCTCATTCTGTTGTGATGATTTTCCTTTAATTTTTAACTGTTAAGTGTCCATGTTTGACATTGATAGCATTGTGTTTGGAGGAAGAATGTCCTGTACAGTGCTCTTTTTATTTCAATTGTGATGTATTTCTTTTTCAGTAAACATGTCATTTTTCCAACGACCTGATTTGTTTTATCGCATTTGTTCTCAATTTCTTCATCCATTTTCCCACAGAGTGATATTGTGGCACCCAGGTATTTGAAATGCTTCACTTGTTTCATGGGCTGGTTGTTGGGGAAGATCTTATCTGTTTTCTTTGGCAATGGTCGGGCTGGTTGTCGGGGAAGATCTTATCTTTTTTTTTTTTTTTTGGCAATGATCAGGCTGGTCGTTGAGGAAGATCTTATCTGTTTTCTTTGGCAATGGTCATGATTTCCGCTTTTTAAACACTGATATTGACGTTGTGGATACATGGCTATGTGTGTTTATGTGTCTGATTAATTTGACCAGTATTTCGTCCCATATCACTTTTGTTATCTGGTCATATTTCGCTCTTTATCTTTCATATCATTCTTCGCTTGATCTTTATACGAGACCACTTTATGCCTGAAAGTTTTATTTTATTATATAATATTTGTCTATGGTCTTTTTCTTTCTCTTTTTTTTGGCGTTCTGTTTCTTCAGATTCTTCTCTGTATCTGTCTCTCTTAGCTGGTGGATTTGCAACTCCATGTTATGGTAATCGGAAACATTTATCTGCCTTAACTAGTAACTTTTGTTTATAAACTTTCTCACTTTTCCTTGCCTCCTATTGTCTGTGTATTTGTTACGTATTTTCCTAAAACTTTTGTTTGCTAAATCTTTATTTTACATGATACATTTTAAACCAAGTATTTATTTTTGTTTATATAAATTTTTAAGGAAAATATGGCTAAAAATACGACTAAAAGTAACGTGTGATATAAATAACATTTCATTTTCCTGAACTTGTCTTGTGTAGGCTTGACAGCGTCTTGGGTAGTTTTGCTACGTATGCTCGTCTGAAAGGGCGCTACGATGATGATTGGATTGACAGACTCAATCATCTCTACACAACCATCGTCCTCATCATCTTCACTATTGTCGTCAGTACCAAACAATATGTGGGAGAACCCATACACTGTTGGTGTCCAGCGCAGTTTGAGGAGAGTCACGTAAGCTTTCTATTTACATAAACCTGTATGTGTCAAGTTGTATGTGTCAAGTTGTATGTGTCAAGTTGTATGTGTCGAGTTAAACAAGCTTAAGACTGGTAAAACTGGTTCTGATAGAGTAGACATAGTCAGACTGCGTGGGACAGTTTTAATTTTAAAAGAGGAAAGAAGAAAAGATGTGAAGAGATGTCAACAGAGGCAGTGAGATGTGTAGGTAAAAATGTAAACCAAACAGACGTTACGTGTCAAACTGTATGCTCTTTAGCATTTTATACAAACATATGCTCCATTAATGTGCGTGAGACATATTCGCCTCTTGATATCCGCAGACAGCACTCTCCAAGCATGAAATAAAAAATCACTAAATAAAAGAAATCCAAAGTGATGACTGTAAGTGTACGCCAATTGTAGCAAACTCCTTCTCTTGATCAAATGACATAAAGTGTACGCCAATTGTACCAAAATTTTCTCTTGATAGAATGACTGTAAATGTACACCAAGTGTAGCTAACCTGCTCTCTTGATAAAATGACTGTAAGTGTACACTAAGTGTAGAAAGCTTATTCTCCTAATAAGATGAGACAGATAAAAGGGATGGCGACTACAGTAAAACTGATTTAAATAATAAAGGTAGATAAAGGTGTATGGTGCAGTTTTACAAAGTGAGGGAGGGAGTGAGTAAAGTGAGAAAAAACGAATAGAAAGTGTGAGAATGAATAAATGAAAAACATACAACATCCGATATTTCGGCGTGAGCCTTTTTCGAGGATCACATGCACAACAAGACACACACACACACACACACACACACACACAAACACACACACACACACATACATGAAGAACTTATCTTAATGTGGCCTCCTTCAGAAGTAGGAAATATGTGTCTAGTCTTAGAAAAACCACGCGGACCACAACAAAGGATACCAGATAGAGCCAATCGTAAAGAAGAGGTGGAGAGAGAGGAGGAAAACAAGTGGTAGAAAGGGGTGGGGGGAAAGGCAATAGAAACATGATAGCTGCTAGAGGATGTGGAGAGATAATGAATGAAGAACATAAACTGGTGAATAGGACAAGACACTATAAACACCAATATGTTGCCAGAGAAGAAAAGAGGGTGGTTGTAGGGAGGGGTAGCTAGGAGAAAGAAAGTAGAGTTTAAAAAAAATGAGTGGAAAACTAAAGAAGTTACAGAAAGCTGAAGACATTGTTAATTCCAGCTGGGTGGAGACAGCCAGTCTGGGAAATAAGGCGCTGTACATCAACGCGGCTATCCGGAACATGTTATCTCGTCATCTTTGAACCGCATCAGCCATATACCGCGGCAACAAGCCCTCACTCCTAAACCGCACTGTAGCTCGGACAGAGTTATACTGGTACTCACGCACCACCCTCATAGCTTGGCAGTTAAAAACATACTGTTTCGCCATCTCCATCTCCTCGAGACCGAGCCTGATACACGTGAACCTTTTTGGGAACCCCCATTGGTAGCCTACAGACGGGACAAAAACCTCAGGGACCTTTTAATTCGTCGTCATCTTAAGACAGATGACACTTTTATGGTACAAGACGTTGCGTACGCCGTAGATGCAACACTTGTCCGTTTGTTGTCGAGGCTAGCCAGATCTCCTTCCCTAAGTCCAAGTTATCAGTTCAGGAGGGTTTCACCAGTATTTCAAGCAATGTTATTTATGCTATTATGTGCAAACGTTGCGGTTTGAAGTACATAAGGGAGACTGGCTTACGCTTAGGAGATCGATTTCGCCAGCATCTCAGTGATATTTCTAAGAGGGCCTGGACACCTGTAGCTAAACATTTTTGCCTTAGCAACCACAGGGGAAAACAGGACATTTCTGTTAGTGCGATCTGCTCTTGTTCTGCTGATGTACGATCTCGGAGGGTCCTAGAACAGCGCCTTATTTTCCAGACTGGCTGTCTCCACCCAGCTGGAATTAACAATGTCTTCAGCTTTCTGTAACTTCTTTAGTTTTCCACTCCCTTTTTTTAAACTCTACTTTCTTTCTCCTAGCTACCCCTCCCTACCACCACCCTCTTTTCTTCTCTGGCAACATATTGGTGTTTATAGGGTCTTGTCCTATTCACCAGTTTGTGTTCTTCATTCATTATCTGTCCGCGTCCCCTTTTCCCTCCCCCCCTACACCTTCTTCTCTAGTGGCTATCATGTTTCTATTGCCTTTCCCCCCACCCCTTTCTACCACTTGTTTTCCTCCTCTCTCTCCACCTCTTCTTTACGGTTGGCTCTATCGAGTACCCTTTGTTGTGATCCGCGTGGTTTTTCTACGAATAGACATACATTTCCTACTTCTGGAGGAGGCCACATTCAGATAAGTTCTTCGTGTTTTTTTTTTTTTTGTGTCTCGTTGTGCATGTAATCCTCGAAAAAGGCTCACGCCGAAATATCGGATGCTGTATGTTTTTCATTTATACATTCTCACACTTTCTATTCGTTTTTTCTCACTTTACTCACTCTCTCCCTCACTTTGTAAAACTGCACCACACACCTCTGTCTACCTCTTAATAAGATAACTGTATGTGTACAGAAAGTGTACCAAACTTCTCTTGATAAGATGATTGTACACCATTTTCCGTCCCGTTACGATCAACAATATAGACACATCTGTCAATATAATATCTTCTAGAGTACATTGTACACATATCTGTCAATGTGACATCCTCTAATGTACACTATACACACATCTGTCAGTATGACATCGTCTAGTGTACACTGTACACACATCTGTCAATCTGGTTGTCAACAGTGCATGAACATGTTTCAGTGGAGCAATTAAAAGAGTTTGATAATGGCAACAATAAGTAGGAGAAGAATATCAGGAAGTTTATATTTCCATATGCCGAGTCTGGAGAGAGAGAAATGTCAGGACGTTTATATTTTCATAGGCCAAGTCCGGAGAGAGAGAAATGTCAGGATGTTTATATTTTCATAGGCCGAGTCCGGAGAGAGAGAAATGTCAGGACGTTTATATTTTCATAGGCCAAGTCCGGAGAGAGAGAAATGTCAGGACGTTTATATTTTCATATGCCGAGTATCACTACTAACTAATAATGGAGATACAATGAGGGAAATTAAAAGGAGGACATCTATCGCTCTTCAGAAAGTAAAACAAATAAAAAATCTGTGGAGAGCAACAGACAGAACTACAAAAATAAGATTTTTAAGGTCATGCATTTTTCCCATAGCAACATATGCCTGTGAGACCTGGACACTTAACAAAACAGCTGAGAAACACGTAAATGCCTTTGAATGTAAATGCTACAGAAGAGTTATCCAAATATCGTGGACACACAAAAAAAAAAACAAACAAACAAATATATCCATATTATAAGAACTTAATATTGAAGAAGGCTGGCTAGTAAAGAGGATTACAGAGAGAAAATTACAGAGAGTATTTTGGACACATTAAACGTCATGATAATCTAAAAAAAACGTCTTGGAAGGGTACATAATAGGAAAAAGAAAGAGAGGAAGACCAAGGCGAAGATGGCTGCAAGACATCGTTGATGATCTTCAAATGTATGCATCAGCAGCAGGCCATCTTGCTCACAACCGAGAGTCCTACAGGAGTGCTGTTAGGGAGGCAAAGTTCTCAAGGGACATGCAAATGAATGAATGAATGAATGAATGAATGAAAAAGGCCGAGTAAAGAGAGAAAAGAATGTCAGGAAATGTATATTTTCATAGACCGAGTCCGGAGAGAGAGAGAGAGAGAGAGAGAGAGAGAGAGAGAGAGAGAAAAGAATGCTAGGAAGTTTATAGAGGGTGTTTTTTTTAAGTCTCACTAAATTTTCTATTAAAAAAAAATTGAAAAATGAAGTAAATGATGTCATCACAAAATGCGCTCCAAAAAGTCATTTAATTAGTTATAAAAGTGACTGCAATGATACAACGTTGTTCTGGGTTAGCTGGAATGTACCACTGAAATATTCATTATAACAGGTGTTGGAAATGCCCACCATGGGCTTCAAGACATGATTGTGCACGTCTCTTCATATTGCCAAATACCTTGTGCAACGTGTCTGTTGTTATTACTTGAATGATAATTCTGATTGCTTCTTTCAGGTCCTCAGTTGTTTGTACATTATTTTTGTAAACATTTCCTTTCAAGAAACCCCACAGATAATAATCTAATGGTTTTAGACCTGGAGAACGAGCTGGCCAAATTCCACAAGATATTGTGCGATTTGCGAACATTTCTTCCAAAAAACCGTGTGTTGCTCTAGCTGTGTGTGCAGTTGCACCATCTTGTGGCAACCACGCTTCTTCAATTTCACGTTCATTCAGCTGTTGTAAAAAAGGTTCCAGAATGTCAGTACGGTACCGATCGGCATTTATAGTGTTGGTAAAGAAAATTGATCCAATTAAACGTTTTCTACTGACGGCACACCATACTCCAATTTTCGCATCGCATAACGGGGCTTCATGAAATGCATTGGGATTAACACTGCTCCAAATACGATTACTTTTTCTAGTAACTTATCCAGATAGATGAAACCATGCATCATCAGAGAAGAATGTTAAATTGAGAATTGACTCGTCTTCTTCAGCTAAAAATGCTTGAAACCACGTGGAGTAGTTGACTCTAGATTGATTGTCACACTCTTTTAGTTCAGACAGAACAGAAATCTTGTATAGATGAAAATTTAACCGATGTTTAAGAATTTTGTGCACTGTGCTGAGTGATACGCTCACTTCTTGAGACATTTTCCTTGCATGGACTTTTCAGGATTCTGTCTTGGATATCTAGACATTTTTCTTCAGACACAGCAGGCCTACCAGATCGCGGAACATCTCCCACAGTTCCCGTATCACAAAACTTATTCAACAAATTTCTAACCGAAGTGCGATGAGGAGGCTGTTTATCAGGAAATTTTGCTATAAATCTTTGAACAACCATCCGTGTGTATCGACCGCCATTTCGAAACATTTTTTCAACCAAAAAATTCTTTCTTCCGTTGATAACACCGTTCTGTTTTGATTGCAAAAAATTACTCCAGCAGATGGCAACCATTCACTGCATTTTTCTTCACCATGATTGTGCAGCACATATTTATGACGTCATTTTCTTCACTTTTACATAGAAAGTTTAGTGAGACTTTAAAAACAGCCTGTATTGCCATAGGTCTAGTCCGGAGAGAGATGATACACTGCTGCGGTGTGTTCACGCGTGCATGATGTCCTCGTGAGTTAAGCTATTAACTCCACTACTAACATGTGACATTCAGTATTATCATAAGACAAATTCTCTTCTTCTGTAGCTCTCCTGAAAAATTAGCTACAAATGTTAAGTAACATCAATGACAGATGTCAAATAGTATATACGTGAATGTAAAGAACTGACAGTGATCAAATGTTGAGTGCAGAAAGGAACGGATTTTAAACCATCAGTACTGTTAAACCAGCAACCGAACTGTTAAATCATCAGCTCAATTGTTAACCCATCAACAAAACTGTTAAATCATCAGCTCAATTGTTACACCATTGGCTGAACTTCTTAAATCATCAACTGAACTGTTAACACATCAGCACAGCCTTAAACAATCATAAGGGCTACTGAACCAGTTGAAAACTGTAACACAGAAAAGCAGGAAATAACATTTACTATATGTAACTACCGAAATTTAGAGAATATTTTCATGTTTTGAAACAGTTAATACTTGAATATAATATAAACTTGAATATAATATAAACTTGAATATAATATAAACTAAAAATAACTGCAATGTTTGAGCCTACTACGATGTGTGTTCAAAAGAATAGCGAACTTTTTAAAGAGCGCGACATCCGGCATAGAAGGCATGTTATGATCACTCAGCCTATCTAGCGACAGGTCTTGACAACAAAGTGCCATTTGTCCCGTTTTGCTATGAGCATTAGTCGTCTAGCTATATTCGCTGAAGTGAGCACGTTCTCAAGCTGATCGTCGGAGTAGTGACACAGTGACAATCTTAAAATGTCAGATGAGCAATTTTGTCTTTATAGCAAAATTGTTCTCTTTAACACACCTTGTACATGGTTAATGGTTGATTGTTCATTTCATATGCTGTAAAATTGTTTAGGGAAGGATAATACCGACGTTGAAAAAGTGATGGGGAAAGAAGGAATTGACATGGTTAATCAGAATGGAGAAAGATTAATTGAAATATGTTTAACAGAGGGCATGGTCATTGGAGGCACAATATTCCCACACAAAGAGATACATAAAACAACATGGATATCTCCAGATGATAGAACTAGAAACCAGATAGACCATTTTTGTATTAGAAAGCAATACAGAACATCTCTCATGGATGTAAGGGCTTATAGGGGTGCAGATGTCAACAGTGATCACAACCTGTGCATAGGGAAAATAAAACTAAAATTGAAAAGTCAACACAAGAAATCAGTACACAGAAAGATAAACATCCACAGCCTACAAGAAGAAAATACTAACATTAATTTCAATCAGGAACTTGCCAATCATTCCAAAACACCCAGTGAAGTTGAGGAGATAGGTATAGATGAGTTATGGAATTCTTACAGCACAGCCATAATCACAGCAGCAAAAGTAAGCGCTGGATTGGAAAAACCAAATAGAAAAGCATGGATATCAGATAAAACATGGAAGTATATACATGAAAGACGAGCAGTCAAATTAAACATGTTGAATGCAAAAGCAGATCATGAAAGAGATTCGGCAAAAGCAAAATACAAAGACATAGACAAGAAAGTAAAAAGTTCAGCTAGAAGGGATAAAAGAGAATACATAGACAATATGGCGAAAGAGGCAGAAAAAGCAGCAAAAACAGGAGACAGCAAAACTTTATATAACATACAAAAGAGGCTAACAGGTACTATTACATCTAAAGAAAGACCAATCCTTAGCAAAACTGGAACACTATTAACATCAAATAAAGACCAAAAGCAAAGATGGGCTGAACACTTCCAAGAAATACTCAATCGACCACACCCAAAAGAATTGTTAAACCTTGAAACTGACTTACCAGCCCCACAACTAAATGTCAATCTAGATGAAATTGAATTGCATGAAATTGAAACAGCAGTGAATTTAATGGCTAACAACAAAGCTGCAGGTGAAGATGAAATAACAGCCGAGATGCTAAAAGCTATCAATAGTGACAACATGAGACAACTACAGAGAATGTTTAACAAGATTTGGAAAGAAGAAAAGGTCCCTTCTAATTGGAAGAAGGGAATCATTGTGAAAATACCAAAAAAGGGCAACCTTAGTGACTGTAACAACTGGAGAGGAGTAACCTTAATATCAGTTGTGTCAAAAGTATTTTGCAAGGTCATTTTGAATAGACTCAAAGATATAGTGGATACTGCAATGAGAGAAGAACAAGCAGGATTTCGAAAAGGGAGAAGCTGTCTCGACCAGATCTTTACTCTCAGAATAATACTTGAAGAACATATTGAAAAGCAGAAACCATTAATACTGAATTTCATAGATTTTAAGAAGGCATTTGATAGCATACACAGAGATTCATTATGGAGAATTTTATGTCTATATGGAATACCATCTAAAATTGTCAACATCATTAAGGACTTATACAATGGATATGGTTGTGCAGTCAAGACAGAAGAAGGGATGAGTGAATGGTTCCAGATTGAAACAGGCGTGAAACAAGGATGTATACTGTCTCCTTTACTTTTTGGGATTACAATAGACTTCATAATGAAAAAATGCTGCACAGGTAACACAGGTATTGACTGGGTACATGGGACCCAACTAGAAGATCTTGATTTTGCTGATGACATAACTCTTATCAGTAATAATGTGAATTCCATGCAAGAAAAAACAGATAGCCTATCTTCACTGGCTAGCAAAATAGGACTTGAAATTAACAAGGACAAAACAAAAATAATGAAAATTCCCATCAATCAAAATGGAAAAATACACATAGAAGGGACAGATATTGAAGAAGTCAATCAATTTGCATACCTTGGCAGCTACATAGACCAGGATGGTGACACTAGAAAGGAAGTTAGGATCAGAATTGCAAAAGCAGCATCAATCTTCAAGAATCTTGAGAACATATGGAATTCAAAAGTTATAAGCACAAAAACCAAGTTAAGACTATTCAATTCAAATGTAATATCCACCCTCATTTATGCATGCGAAAGCTGGAAAACAACTAAAGAAATAGAAAAGAAATTAGACTCTTTTGAAAACAAATGCCTAAGGAAAATACTCGACATCAAGTGGAATGAATTCAAGAACAATGCAGAGATAAGACAGATGACTGAACAACAACCAGTCTCACGGGTGATCAGGAAAAGGAGATGGACATATGTTGGCCACTTGATGAGAAGAAATGAGCAGAGAATCCCAAAACAAGCTATCAAGTGGAACACAACAGGCCGAAGAAAAAGGGGCAGACCGCGTGAAACTCTGAAGAGAACATTATTAAGAGAGGCCAAGTTAACAGGCATAAAATCCTTTGTTGAGGTTGAAAGACTCGCCGAAGACAGGAAAAATTGGCGAACTACTTTGCGAGCCCTATGTGACGTCTAACGGCACGGGAAGGATATAAGATATAAGATATAAGATAAAATTGTTTGCAATCGTTTCATTTAAATTTTACATTTTGATTGCAACATTTAGCATAACTGTTTCAGTTAAATTTTACATCTTCATTGCATTGTTTAGCATAATTTTTTAATATAAATTCTTCATTTTGCTTGCAACATTTAACATAATTATTTCATCTAAATTTGACATCACGACTGCAACATTCCAGGTGGACTATACGAACAACGTGTGTTGGGTCTCTAACACATTCTACATACACTTCAAAGATCAACCACCCAGAGACTGGAACCTGCCTTACGAGTCGGAGATCCAGTACTATCAATGGGTTCCCATGATTCTTATGTTCCAAGCTCTGCTCTTTAAGGTAGCTATGTTGATTACATGACGCAGAGACAGATTTCCACTTATGTTGGAATACTATATTAAAATGTAATAAAACGGGTGCTATTAATTTGTCAAAAATAAATTTGTTTGCTCCCATACCTAAATTATTACCTTAATAAGTAAGTCATTCAATCTATTCAAATTTAAGATATCTGTTAGATAACATAGTTCATGTATCTGTTAGATAACATAGTTCCGATATCTAGCAAATAACAAAGTTCAGCTGTCAGCTAACAAAGTTCGAATGTGGTATTAAGTAAGAAAGTTTAATTATCTCTCAGGTAACAAAGTTCAGGTACCTGTCAGGTAACAAAGTACAGGTACCTGTAAGGTAACAAAGTTCATGTATCTGTCAGGTAACAAAGTTCAGGTATCTGTCAGGTAACAAAGTTCAGGTACCTGTCAGGTAACAAAGTTCAGGTACATGTCAGGTAACAAAGTTCTGATGTGTATTAGATAAGAAAGTTAAGTTATCTGTTAGGTAACAAAGTTCAGGTACCTGTCAGGTAACAAAGTACAGGTACCTGTCAGGTACCAAAGTTCAAGTATCTGTCACGTAACAAAGTTCAGGTACCTGTCAGGTAACAAAGTTCAGGTACCTGTCAGGTAACAAACTTTAGATATCTGTCAAGTAAGAAATTTCAGTAATCTGTCAGGTAACAGATTTCAGACATCTATTAGATAACAAAGTCAAGGTATCCCCTCCACATCTATATGAGTTTTAATGTGAGTTCAGCCATCAACACATGTTATGTCTCCATTGATGATCGTGTCTCTGAAATCCCTCTTCCATGAAAATCCACTGCTGGGAAAACTTGTGCTCTGAAACCCCTGAAACATTGTGCTTTGAAGTTCCTCTGCTCTGAAATTCCCCTTCTTTAAAACCCTAGCGTCCAGAAACTGCAGTGCTCTGAAACCCCAGTGCTCTGAAACATCTTTGGTCTTAAAAACCAGTGCTCCGAAAAACCAATGCTCTGAAACCATTGTGCTCTAAAACCCTATTCTTTGAAACTCATGTGCTCTGAAAAAAACCTCTTATCTAAAACTATTGTGCTCTAAAAACCCTCTTCTCTAAAACCCGTGAGCTCTGAAAACCCTCTTCTCTGAAACTCCTGTGCTCTGAAAACCCTCTTCTCTGAAATTCCTGTGCTCTGAAAACCCTCTTCTCTGAAACTAATCAGCTCTGAAAACCCTCTTTTCTGAAACTCCTGTGCTCTGAAAACCCTCTTCTCTGAAATTCCTGTGCTCTGAAAACCCTCTTCTCTGAAATTCCTTTCTTCTGAAAACCCTCTTCCTTCTCTGAAACTACTCAGCTCTAAAAACCCTCTTCTCTGAAACTCCTGTGCTCTGAAAATCCTCTTCTCTGAAATTCCTGAGCTCTGAACACCCTCTTCTCTGAAACTACTCAGCTCTGAAAACCCTCTTCTCTGAAAATACTCAGCTCTGAAAACCCTCTTCTCTGAAACTACTCAGCTCTGAAAACCCTCTTCTCACGAACTCCTGTGCTCTAAAATCCATCTTATCTAAAAACCCATGTGCTCTGAAAAACCTCTTCTCTAAAATCCCCGTGCTCTGAAAAACCTCTTCTCTATAATCCCTGTGCTCTGAAAAACCTCTTCTCTAAAATCCCTGTGCTCTGAATATCTTCGTTTCTACAACCCTTGTACTCTGTAAACCCTCTTTTATGAAACTCTTGTCCTATCAAAAATCCTTTTCTTTAAAACCTTTGTGGTCTAAAAACCCTATTCTTTGAAACTTCTGAGCTCTATAAACCCTCTTCTCTGAAACTCTTGGACTCTGAAATCCACCTTCTCTGAAAGTCCTATGCTTTAAAAACCCTCTTCTCTGAATCCCCTCTGCTCTGAAAACTATGTGCCCTGAAATCTTTGTGCTCTGAAAAATCTTTGTCTCTAAAAGCCTGTGCTCTAAAAACTCTCTCCTCTAAAACTGTTTTGCTCTGAAAACCCTATTCTCTGAAAATCATGTGCTTTGTAAACCTCTTATCTGAAACTCCGGAGTTCTGAAAACCCTCTTCTCTGAAACTCCTGTGGTCTGAAAACCCTCTTCTTTAAAACCCTTGTGCTCTGAAAATCATCTACTCTGAAACTCCTGTGCTCTGAAAAATCTCTTCTCTAAAACCTTTATGCTCTGAAATCCGTCTAATCTGAAAATCCTCTTCTCTGAAATCCCTGATATGGAATATAACAATGATTCTGAAACCATTGGCCGTGGCCAAAAAGTGGGCCCCGACAGACAGTATTGTTGGCCCCGCTGAAGTCTCAAAGTAGCAAAGAAAAAAAGATAAACAAGTAGATACAATAAAAAAATTACTCCACACTTTTTCACGCAATGCATAGGAGCAGAGACAACATTCTGTAAGTTTGTTTAGTGTCGCTATAAGATGGTTCATGTGGTTTTGTTGTCTGCTATACTTTGTAAATGTTCTCCACAGATGAATTATTTAATCGTATGTTCGCCTTCTGTTCGCCTTCCCTTTCGCCTTCTGATTCCTGCACCTAAAACTTATCTAACATTCCTGTTGTTAAATTTATGTTTATACAATAAAGTCAATGTGTAGTCTAGATGAGAAACCCTGTCTAAAGCTGATGACTGGTTACGGGTACAGGACCGATCTCAGCTAACAAAAGGTTATCATACACAAGGGCAGTAAATGTAGAGCTTGGGCACACGGGCCAGTTCAACTTTGCCTTCAAGATCTCATCCAGCATCACTGGTGTGTCTTCCGACATGGTCAAATATACAGATGGCTCAGTGACTCGGAACAGCAGAAGTGGTTGGGGTTTTGTTGCCTACAGAAATGGAAGAGTCGTGGCACATGGTTCGGGAGACTTTGAAGTCAGCACATCAAGCATGAGAATGGCGTGGCACAGGGTTCGGGAGACTTTGAAGTCAGCACATCAAGCATGAGAATGGCGTGGCACATGGTTCGGGAGACTTTGAAGTCAGCACATCAAGCATGAGAATGGCGTGGCACATGGTTCGGGAGACTTTGAAGTCAGCACATCAAGCATGAGAATGGCGTGGCACAGGGTTCGGGAGACTTTGAAGTCAGCACATCAAGCATGAGAATGGCGTGGCACAGGGTTCGGGAGACTTTGAAGTCAGCACATCAAGCATGAGAATGGAAGCTGAGACTGAGAATGGGGCAATGGAATGACTAGTTGCCCATGATGTAGTTCATGGCGTCAATGAGACGGATTTACAGACTATGCTTCATAAGATTAAGAAATAATTCTTCGAAAAATAAATGAGTTCATCTGTTAAGACAGTCAACTGTGACAAGCCTCACGTGGCTTTATCGTCCAGTGCATGCGGGAGTACATGGTAGAGATGTGATAGACAGACTAGCTGGACAGGCTAAAATCAAAGGCACGCTGAGAATGGACAAGGGCGACGTTTCTAAAGCTGTATTGGACAGACTGCGGGAAAGTGAAGAGCGGGAATGGAAGAACAATGTAGATCTGAATAGATTGCTGGAGCTAGGACAAATTAAAGTTGCTGGCAGAAAACACATTCTACACAACCATCACTTGACAGGAACTATTAGCAAACCTACTTTTGGACTGATGCTGTGCCATGGGGCGGAGAATGAATGGGGTTGTCTCGAGTGCAGTGAAGCCGGAGTCGGAATTTTCAAGTTTAAACTTTAAATTTCTATTTGCTATTTCTCTACAAAAGTGCAGTACAGTTAGACGGAGATTATAGCTTAGTTATATAAAAAAAGGTACAAATAGGAAGGACATGTTGTCACTGAAAATTAATTAAATGCTTATGACAACTAATAACAAGCCATTAATTTGCCAAAAATGTCTTTATCAATGACAGGCGAGAAGATATTATTTTACTACTGCAGCCATTATCATCTCTAATGTACAACATCAGTAAGAAGAGATATGTACAATTGTACTCTAATGTAAACTTATATAATTATTGGTATTTTATTTTTGTGATTATCCTTGGTTCTATGATATACTAGGTTCTTATGATGTAATAAGGTCCTTCGTGTAGTGTGTAGGTCCTCTCTGTACATGTGTCCGACTTGCCATATTGGGACGGCAATCATTATTTAATTGTTAATTATCTATGTATAACACACATAGAAACATTATCCACGTACACCACACATGCAAACATTATCCACGTATAACACACATACAAACATTATCCACGTATAACACACATAGAAACATTATCCACGTACACCACACATGCAAACATTATCCACGTATAACACACATACAAACATTATCCACGTACACCACACATACAAACATTATCCACGTACACCACACATGCAAACATTATCCACGTATAACACACATACAAACATTATCCACGTATAACACACATACAAACATTATCCACGTATAACACACATAGAAACATTATCCACGTACACCACACATACAAACATTATCCACGTACACCACACATACAAACATTATCCACGTATAACACACATACAAACATTATCCATGTACACCACACATACAAACATTATCCACGTATAACACACATAGAAACATTATCCACGTATAACACACATACAAACATTATCCACGTACACCACACATGCAAACATTATCCACGTACACCACACATGCAAACATTATCCACGTATAACACACATACAAACATTATCCACGTATAACACACATACAAACATTATCCACGTACACCACACATACAAACATTATCCACGTATAACACACATAGAAACATTATCCACGTACACCACACATGCAAACATTATCCACGTATAACACACATAGAAACATTATCCACGTATAACACACATACAAACATTATCCACGTATAACACACATAGAAACATTATCCACGTACACCACACATGCAAACATTATCCACGTATAACACACATACAAACATTATCCACGTACACCACACATACAAACATTATCCACGTATAACACACATACAAACATTATCCACGTACACCACACATGCAAACATTATCCACGTATAACACACATACAAACATTATCCACGTACACCACACATACAAACATTATCCACGTACACCACACATACAAACATTATCCACGTACACCACACATGCAAACATTATCCACGTATAACACACATACAAACATTATATCTCCCCCTTTTCTACTTTTCCTCCGCATTCTCTACCATACGACTTTGGTCGTCGGTGCATTCTGCACCTGGTAGTCTCCTATCTTAATTCAGTACTATTCTGTTGCCTGGCAACCGTCTTCTTTCTTCCATAACTCTTTCCTCCCTTCTTCCATAGCTTCTTGCACGCTCAAACTCATTAAACATGCATGTAATCATCAGTGTAATCATTATATAATCAATACTATAAAAAATGATAATCAGTGAGTATGTGCAGTGCCCCTTTTAAGTGCACTCAATACCTCTAATGATGGAATACAATTCTAACTAACAATCGCTATCTATTTCCTATTACTCATGTGCATAATTATAATATCCTTCATCTACACACAGAAACCGTACGAAGACAACATTACAGAGAAAGCGCGAAACTCCATCCCAATTAGGCACATATACACAATATATACTAAGAACGGCACGCACTTTAAATTCGCACCTTACCTCATGAAAACAAATCACAAGACTAAAATAAAATCGTTCATTCCTGTTATTTATCCATGCTTGCCCACTCTATCTAACCGCCATGCATTGGGAACCAGCCCCACTGGTTGGCCATGCCAGAAAGACGGTTCCCGTATCTCCCCCCTTCTCACACTAGTACACTTCAGATTAACACTAAAAGGACAGCCTGTGTAAGATTCTTATAATGGCTTACCTTGTCAAATATTTTATTTTAAATCCATAGTCAAGATTTTCTCAAATTTGATTATAATTTTGCTAAAGTTTCTTAACATATAATCTTTTTATCATTCAATATTTTGATGCTAAAAGATCACTCTATATGCTTAGGTACCTATGTTACCTTGTTGATTATTTTATATGGTTACTTCGTTGAATATTTTGTATGTTGGTCCATTGAACATTTTATATTACTTTGTTCTATATTTGGTATTTTACTTTACTGAACATTTTATATGTTACTTTGTGTATTTTGTATATTTTTGCTTCCGGGTGACATAAAAAATGGCGGGAGCTTTTTAGCGCTCTTGCCGGCCTACTTGCATATGAATCTTCTGCGTAAAACGAGAGTTGGGCTTGAGGCCAACAACCTCATCGTGAGACCCATCTAGAGCCTACTCTAGATGGCGGAAAACCCTGCCCTTATGTAATATGGCAACAGTTGTAACCGACCATCAAGAACACCAACTCTGCATGCCGTTGACAACGATCGAGAATACATCGGCCCCAACTGTATAACAAAAATCGGATAAAAACAATTGCCGCAACAACAACTGCTCACGTAATAAAAGAAATGGATAGATATCACCTGGATGTGCTGGGCATCAATGAAATGCCATGGCCAGAAGCAGGGAAAAGAACGGCGGAAAACTGTAAGATAACAATATATTCCGGCAGAGACGATGGGAAATACCAAGAAGGAGTGGGTATAATTATGGCATCTGGGGCAGCAAACAGCCTTACAGAATGGGAACCAGTGAACAGTCGTATGATAAGAGCACGATACAAAATAAGGCACGGAAGAATGACAATCATACAATGCTATGCACCCACAAACGATGCGGATGATGAAATAAAAGGCTATTTCTACCACCAGCTACAACAACTCATCAACAAAGTCCCTAAACACGACATCTTAATTACTATGGGGGACTTCAAGGCTAAGGTAGGAAAAGATAACACAGACGTTGAAAAATGTAATGGGGGAAAGATGGGATTGCTACAATAAATCAGAATGGAGAAAGATTAATTGAAATGTGTCTGACAGGGGGCATGGTCATTGGAGAAACAATATTTCTACACAAAGAGATATATAAAACAACATGGATATCTCCAGATGATAGAACCAGAAAGCAGATAGATCATTTTTGTATTAGAAAGCAATTCAGAACATCTCTGATAGATGTAAGGCATATAGGGATTCAGATCTCAACAGTGATCACAATCTGTGTAGTCTCCTATCTTAATTCAGTACTATTCTGTTGCCTGGCAACCGTCTTCTTTCTTCCATAACTCTTTCCTCCCTTCTTCCATAGCTTCTTGCACGCTCAAACTCATTAAACATGCATGTAATCATCAGTGTAATCATTATATAATCAATACTATAAAAAATGATAATCAGTGAGTATGTGCAGTGCCCCTTTTAAGTGCACTCAATACCTCTAATGATGGAATACAATTCTAACTAACAATCGCTATCTATTTCCTATTACTCATGTGCATAATTATAATATCCTTCATCTACACACAGAAACCGTACGAAGACAACATTACAGAGAAAGCGCGAAACTCCATCCCAATTAGGCACATATACACAATATATACTAAGAACGGCACGCACTTTAAATTCGCACCTTACCTCATGAAAACAAATCACAAGACTAAAATAAAATCGTTCATTCCTGTTATTTATCCATGCTTGCCCACTCTATCTAACCGCCATGCATTGGGAACCAGCCCCACTGGTTGGCCATGCCAGAAAGACGGTTCCCGTATCTCCCCCCTTCTCACACTAGTACACTTCAGATTAACACTAAAAGGACAGCCTGTGTAAGATTCTTATAATGGCTTACCTTGTCAAATATTTTATTTTAAATCCATAGTCAAGATTTTCTCAAATTTGATTATAATTTTGCTAAAGTTTCTTAACATATAATCTTTTTATCATTCAATATTTTGATGCTAAAAGATCACTCTATATGCTTAGGTACCTATGTTACCTTGTTGATTATTTTATATGGTTACTTCGTTGAATATTTTGTATGTTGGTCCATTGAACATTTTATATTACTTTGTTCTATATTTGGTATTTTACTTTACTGAACATTTTATATGTTACTTTGTGTATTTTGTATATTTTTGCTTCCGGGTGACATAAAAAATGGCGGGAGCTTTTTAGCGCTCTTGCCGGCCTACTTGCATATGAATCTTCTGCGTAAAACGAGAGTTGGGCTTGAGGCCAACAACCTCATCGTGAGACCCATCTAGAGCCTACTCTAGATGGCGGAAAACCCTGCCCTTATGTAATATGGCAACAGTTGTAACCGACCATCAAGAACACCAACTCTGCATGCCGTTGACAACGATCGAGAATACATCGGCCCCAACTGTATAACAAAAATCGGATAAAAACAATTGCCGCAACAACAACTGCTCACGTAATAAAAGAAATGGATAGATATCACCTGGATGTGCTGGGCATCAATGAAATGCCATGGCCAGAAGCAGGGAAAAGAACGGCGGAAAACTGTAAGATAACAATATATTCCGGCAGAGACGATGGGAAATACCAAGAAGGAGTGGGTATAATTATGGCATCTGGGGCAGCAAACAGCCTTACAGAATGGGAACCAGTGAACAGTCGTATGATAAGAGCACGATACAAAATAAGGCACGGAAGAATGACAATCATACAATGCTATGCACCCACAAACGATGCGGATGATGAAATAAAAGGCTATTTCTACCACCAGCTACAACAACTCATCAACAAAGTCCCTAAACACGACATCTTAATTACTATGGGGGACTTCAAGGCTAAGGTAGGAAAAGATAACACAGACGTTGAAAAATGTAATGGGGGAAAGATGGGATTGCTACAATAAATCAGAATGGAGAAAGATTAATTGAAATGTGTCTGACAGGGGGCATGGTCATTGGAGAAACAATATTTCTACACAAAGAGATATATAAAACAACATGGATATCTCCAGATGATAGAACCAGAAAGCAGATAGATCATTTTTGTATTAGAAAGCAATTCAGAACATCTCTGATAGATGTAAGGCATATAGGGATTCAGATCTCAACAGTGATCACAATCTGTGTATAGGGAAGATAAAACTTAAACTGAAAAGCCAACACAAGATAACACTGCTCAGAAAGATAAACAGTCATAGCCTACAAGAAGAAAATGCCAACAGTGATTTCAATCTGGAACTTACCAAAAGTTTCGCAGCACTCAACGTGGTAGACGAGACAGATATAGATGAATTATAGAATTCATACAGCACAGCCATAATCACGGCAGCAAAAGCAAATGCTGGACTGCAATCAACAAGTAGAAATATCAGATAACACATTGAAATACATACATGAAAGACGAACAGCCAAATTAGACATGTTGAATGTAAAGATAGATCTTGGAAAAGTTTTAGCAAAAGCAGCATACAAAGAACTAGACAATAAAGTAAAAAAGGTTAAGCTAGAAGAGACAAAAGAGAATGTGTGGACAATATCGCAAAAAAGCAGAAACTGCAGCAAAAATAGGATACAGCAAAACTCTATATAATATACAGAGGAAGCTAATAGGTGGTACTGCCTCCAGAGAAAGACCAGTCTTTAGCAAAACAGGCAAATTTTTAACATCAAGTAAAGACCAAAAGCAATGATGGGCTGAACACTTTCAAGAAATATTTAATCTACCACACCCACATGAATTAATAAATCTTGAAACCGATTTGATTTACCAGTCCCACAACTAAATTTCAACTTAGATGAAATTGCACTGAATGAAATTGAAACAGCAGTGAATCTAATGGCTAACAACAAAGCTGAAAGTGAAGATGAAATTACAGTCGAAATGTTAAAAGCTATTAACAGTGACAACATAAGCCAGCTACAGAGAATGTTTAATAACATTTTGAAAGAAGAAAAGGTTCATTCTAAATGGAAAAAAACGAATCATTGTTAAAATATCGAAACAAGGCAACCTCAGTGACTGCAGTAACTGGAGGGGTGTAACCTTACTATCAGTTGTGTCAAAGGTGTTTTGTCAAGTGTTCTGAATAGAATTAAGGATGTAGTGGATACTGCAGTAAGAGAAGATTTCGAAAAGGGAGAAACTGTCTCGATCAGATATTTACTCTAAGAATAATACTTGAAGAACATATTGAAAAGCAAAAACCATTAATCGCGAACGTTATAGACTTTAAAAAGGCATTTGATAGCATACACAGAGATTCATTGTGGAGAATTTTAAGACTATATGGAATACCATCTAAAATTGTCAACATCATTAGAGATATCTACAACAGATATGTTTGTGCAGTCAAGACAGAAGAATGAATGAGCGAATAGTTCCAGATTGAAACAGGAGTGAAACAAGGATGTATATTATCTCCTTTGCTTTTTGGAATTGCCATAGACTTTATAATGAAAAGATGTTGTACAGGTAAAACCGGCATTGACTGGTTACATGGGACCCAAATAGAAGATCTTGATTTTGCTGATGACATAACTCTTATCAGTGACAATGTGAAATCGATGCAGGAAAAAAACTAATTCCCTGTCTTCCTTGACTAGCAAAATAGGTCTTGAAATTAACAAAGACAAAACAAAAATAATGAAACGTCTCATTAATCAAGAAAGCAAAAACATACATAGAAGGAACAGCTGTTGATGAAGTAAACAAATTAGCATACCTTGGCAACTACATAGACCAGGATGGTGACACCAGGAGGGAAGTTAGAATTAGAATTACAAAACCAGCATTGTCCTTCAAGAATCTTGAGAACATGTGACATTCAAAAGTTATAAGCACAAAAACCAAGTTAAGACTATTCAATTCAAATATAATATCCACCCTCATGTATGCATGCGAAAGCTGGAAATCAACTAAAGAAATAGACAAGACATTAGACTCTTTTGAAAACAAATGCCTAAGGAAAATACTTGGTATAAAGTGGAACGAATTTAAAAAAACACTGAGATAAGACAGATGAGCAAACAACAACCTGTCTCATGGGTGATCAGAAAAAGAAGATGGACATATGTAGATCATGTGATGAGAAGAAATAATTAGAAAATACCAAAACAAGATATCAAGTGGAGCACAACAGCCGAAGAGAAAGAGGTTGACCACGTGAAACTCTAAAGAGGACATTGTTAAGAGAACCCAGTTCAGCGGGCATAGCATCCCTTGATGAGGTTGAAAGATTCGCCGAAAACAGGAAAATTTGGCAAACAACTATGCCAGCCTTTCGTGACGTTTCACGGCTCAAGAAGGATGTAAAATGTAAGATATTTTGTATGATACTATGTTGAATATTCTTTTTACTTTGTTTTATATATTCTGTATGTTACTTTGTTGAATATTTCGAACGCTACTTTGTTAAACATTGTGTATGTCACTTTGTTGAATGTTTTGTATGTTACTTTGTTGAACATTTTGTATGTTTTCTGTTTATTACATTTTTTCCTACATTTAATTTCTCCTTCTAAATATTTTAATTTGATGATCATTCAGGTGAGTTATGTATTTGATTGTGTTTAACTGATTTTTCTGTTAGTTGTCGACATCTGTACAGCTACTATTTTTGTCTAAATTCCATCTGAGTTTCATTTAATTGTGGTTCAGCCACTGGTAGCAGTCTGTTCTCTAGGGTCTTGCAGTATGACTTAGCACTAAGATGCATCTATAAAGTTTGCAGTCAATTTTCTTCCATATTGAAATAATTACAGTGTTTCTCCAGTCATGTGGTGTTTCTCGTTTTTCCCATACCAAGTTCTCTGAAGCCAAGCTATTCCAACCTCTTTTGTACATTTGATTAATTCATTGGATATTCCATCACATCCTAGGACTTTGCTCATTGGGGCCTTTCTGATGGCTTCTCTGATTTCAGCTAGTAGTATGCCTGGTTCCAGTTCTATGGGGTCAGCTGTGTTGTTATCATGGGTATAGCTTGCCTCGGATGGTACACTGAGTAACTTGTCAAAGTACTGTCTCCATCGCTGTATTACCCCCTATCTGGTTAGCATATTGGATCACCATTACCATTGTTCACAATCTCTGTTGGGTTGAAGTGCTCTGCTCACTTTCTCACAGCACTGATCTTTTTTATTATAGATTTTCATAGGTTCTTTGTGACTGTTGTTTAATACTTCACTGTATTCCTGCTATTATTTTATAGGCACTTCCTTTATTACTTGCTTAGAGTGTCTTCTTGCAATTATGTCGTATTCAATCCAACCTAAATCTTCTTTACTTCCCATCCATTCTTTATATTTATTTTTCCGTTCTTTTACAGTGTCTTTCACCTCATCATTCCAAGATGATGTTATTTTCATTTCTCTACCTCCTTTTTTGATAGTAATACACTTCCTTTGCTGCTTGCATAGTGCTGGTCTTGAACAGAGCCCATTGCTCTTCCACTGATTTTGTTTCTGTTGGAAAGCTTATGAACAATTCTCTTATTTCCTTCTCATATTCTTCTTTCACATTCTCTTCCTTGAGCTTGCTTAGTTTTATTGTTTCACTTTTCTTCTTGGGAGTTCTGTTATGGCTTTTCCTGTGTGTTCTGATGACTGCTACCACAGCTTTATGGTCTGTGCTTGAACTCAGGTTGGGTACTGCTTTTGAATCTATGACTGACCTTTTCTTGTTGTTTCTTCATTCATTCATTCATTTGCATGTCCCTTGCGGAACTTTGCCTCCCAAACAGCACTCCTGTAGGCCTCTCGGTTGTGAGCAAGGTGGCCTGCTGCTGCTGCGTCCATTTGCAGATCGTCAACGATTTCTTGCAGCCATCTTCGTTTTGGTCTTCCTCTTTTTCTTTTTCCCATTATATATCCTTCCAATATGGTCTTCTCTAAATTATCATGACGTTTAATGTGTCCAAAATATTTAAGTTTTATCTCTTTAATCCTCTTTACTAGCCAGCCTTCTTCAATATTAAGCTCTTGTAGTATAGATATATTTGTTCTTTTTTGTGTCCACGATATTTGGAGAACTCTTCTGTAGCATTTACATTCACAGGCATTTATGTGTGCTGTTTTGTTAAGTGTCCACGTCTCACAGGCATATGTTGCAATGGAAAAGATGCATGACCTTAAAAATCTTATTTTTGTAGTTCTGTCTGCTCCTCTCCACAGATTCTTTATTTGTTTTACTTTCTGAAGAGCGATAGATGTCCTCCTTTTAATTTCCCTCATTGTATCTCCATTATTAGTTAGCAGTGATCCAAGATATTCAAAACTCTCCACTTCTTCTAATTTTTCTTCATTGATATATATTTCAGCTGCATTGTTTGTTTTGTCAATTGTCATCAATTTAGTTTTCTTCGCATTAAGATAGAGGTTCTGCTCTTCGCTGTTCTTACGGACTGACATAATTAGGTTTTCCATTCCTTTTTGTGTTGTGGACAGTAACACTGTGTCATCAGCATATCTAATCTCTGGTATTTCATAACCTCCAATTGTTATGGCATCGTAATATTCTTTGTCTACATCTTCTCTAACATTCCTCATTATATTCTCAGTATACAAGTTAAATAAGTAGGGTGACAATATGCACCCCTGACGGACCCCTTGTTTTATGTCAAACCAAGTTGTTGTTTCACCATTTATTTTTACTGCTGCCTGTTGGCCTAGATACAGCAGTGATGTTAATTGTATCAAATGTGTTGGAAATCCCATTTTTTCCATTATTTCCCAAAGTTTCTGAATCAAATGCCTTTGAGTAGTCTATAAAGGATAAACATAGATTCACATTAAACTCTCTGCATTTCTCTATTATTAATCTTAGATTGAATATATGATCTCTTGATCCTCTTCCTTGCCTGAAACCAGCTTGGACCATATTGACTTCTTCTTCTATTTTCTTACGAAGTCTACCCATTATGATTTTTAACATAATTTTACTGGCATGACTAATCAGGGCAACAGTTCTGTAGTTTGTGCATAATTTCAGGTTACCCTTTTTTGGCAGTGGTATGAATATAGTTCTTTTCCATTCTTTTGGCCAAATACCTGAATGCCATATCTTTTTACATAGTGCATGATAGATTGTTGCACATTCCTTTCCTCCTGCTTTAATAAATTCAGCTGTTATCTCATCACATCCTGGTGATTTACCATTTTTCAGATTCTTTATTGCCCATAAATCTTCTTCTATTGTCGGTTCAGGTTCTTTCTCTTCCAATAATAATTCACACTGTTGATTTCTGTTTCCACAGTCGGTTGTTTCATACATTCCTTTGCAATATTCCTTCCATCTTTCTAGAATTTCCTCTGTCTCTATCAAGGTATTCCCCATTTCATCACAAATTACATTTAGCTTAGGTGTGACATTTCTCGTCAATGTCCTCATTTCTTTAAACATTTCACTATCTCTTCCACACTTCTGATGTTCTTCTATTCTTTCACAACAATCTTGTATGTATTGTTTTTTGTCTTTTCTTATGTTTCTTCGTATTTCTTTTGTTAAAGTTTTATATTTCTCTTTGTTGTTGTTTGTCACTTTCCATTGCGTCTTCATTTCTCTACGTTGTTTTATCAGGTCTAGTATACTTGCTGTAATCCATCCGTTCTTTTGTGTTTTCTTTACTGGAACCATGTCTTCAGCTGTTGTTATTAAGATATCTTTGGCCTGCGTAGCCAATTCATCCGGTGTCATCTCCTCCTGTACAGCCATCAGGATTTCGAAACGGTTCTTCACTTCTATACCGTATTGTTCTGGTAAATTTGTAAGATCAAAGCGGAGTGGTCTTGATCCCGTAACTGTCTTTTTTATCTTTCTCTTCATGTCTGCTATTACTAACTCATGGTCCGTGTCACAATCAGCACCTGGTAAAGTTTTTGCTGATGTTATACTTGACCTCCACTTTCTTTGCACTAAAATGTAATCTATTTGATTCCTGGTTTTACCATCAGGTGATGTCCATGTGTAAAGTGTTCTTGGATGTTGTTTAAAAAGTGTGTTAGCGATCATTAGCTCATTTCCCATGCAAAACGCCATTAGATTGTCACCTGCCTCATTTCTATGTCCTATGCTAAATTTCCATACAACGTGTCCTTCATCTTCTGCTCTTTCTGTACCAATTTTTGCATTAAAATCACCCATTATTAATATAATATCATTTTTCCGTACCTGGTCTATTGTCGTTTGCAGTGTGTTATAAAAGTTTTCTACTTCCTCTTCTTCTGCTGCTGATGTAGGTGCATATATCTGGATGATTGTTACATTTCTAGGAATGCCCTTAAGTTTGATTGTTAGGATTCTATCAGTTACTGGATTGAAGTCTAGTAATGCTTTTGATGTTGATTTGTCCAAAAAAAGCCATTCCATTATTTCCTCCTAATTCTCCACCAGAGTATATAAAGATATTATCATTCTCGCTCTTGAAGTGTCCTGATCCTTTCCATCGATGTTCACAGATTCCCAAAATGTATATCCCCGTTCTTTTCATCTCGTCACTTATTACTTGATATTTTCCCTCATACATACTTCTTACATTCCATGTTCCTACTCTTATTTTTCCCTTTAGTTTGATGCAGTTTTCCTTGGTAACACAGTCAGGATTTTGTCCGTCATCACAATTACTAGTACTGACCTCTGTCTCACACTCTTCCCCAGTGTTAAAATTAGATCTATCTGGCCTGGGGGACTCACCACCAGATCTTTCTCCTATTTGACTTTCCATGTTGCTGTTTGGGTTCCTTGGTATATTTTCAGAAGATAGTTTACCATTGCTTTCCTTCCGGGCAGTGACTGTACTAGTCAGTGATCGTAGCCATTGTCCCTACATTGAGATCATCTGCCTACAATCATAGAATGGTGACCATAACCAACATTATCTGTCAGCTGCTCTCCCAATCCATCCACCACCTGCTCCCATGGCTTCACATCACCCTGATCAGGTGTTGTTCCTTGCTAGTACGAAATCAGTTTGACTTATGCATATCAAATAATTCCATCTGTGCCAGGTATATATTTGGGGTTCTCTGTGAATATATTTGTGATAAGAAGATCATGCTGACTGTGTAACATGGTGCCTTGTAAGTTATGACGGTAGTAATATTATAGTCTTGTAAATTATAATAGTATTATTATTATTAATGTTGTTATTATTATTACTATTAAATCAATCAAGTGCCGTGCCGCATGGGGTAGGCGATCATTTCTCTCCACAGTTCCCTGTCTTGAGGCTTGATTATAAGATCCTGCGGTGACTTTCTTCCTAGCCACACTGACAACCCATCCAGTTACTTCTCTCTCTCTCTCTCTCTCTCTCTCTCTCTCTCTTTCTCTGTCTTCCTCTGGCTCTTCTATCTTCAATTTTTCCAGTTGTCACAATGTGTTCCAATTTTCCTCTTCTCAGAAAATGTCCTACAAATCTCATTTGTCTGCCTCTGATCTTTGCTGTAATTTGCCTTTTAACTCTAGCCTCTCTTAGGACTTCTTCGTTGGTTTTCTTAGCTGTCCATGGTACCTTCAACATCCTTATAAACCACATTTCCATGGCCGCCATTTCTCACTGTACTCTCATATTTATGGACCATGCTTCACATCCATAAAATAAAATTGGCTTGATGTAACATTTAAGTACTCGGAATCTTGTTTCCATTGATATGAGTCTGTTGCACAAGATGTTTCTCATTTTCTGGTATGCTGACTTGGCTGACTGAGCACGTCTGCTTTTTATTTCATTGTGACATTTCCCATCAGCTGTTATAATCGATGCCTGTGAGACCTGGACACTTAACAAAACAGCTGAAAAACACATAAATGTCTTTGAATGTAAATGCTACAGAAGAGTTATCCAAATATCGTGGACACAAAAAAGAACAAATATATCTTTGCTACAAAAGCTTAATATTGAAGAAGGCTGGCTAGTAAAGAGGATTAAAGAGAGAAAACTTAAATACTTTGAATACATTAAGTGTCATGATAATTTAGAGAAGACCATATTGGAAGAATATATAATGGGAAAAAGAAAAAGAGGAAGACCAAGGCGAATTGGCTGCAAGACAACGTTGACGATCTGCAAATGGAGGCATCAGCAGTAGGCCACCTTGCTCACAACCGAGAGGCCTACAGGAGTGTTGTTGGGAGGTAAAGTTCCGCAAGGGACATGCAAATGAATGAATGAATCAATGTTATAATCGTTCCTAAGTACTTGAATCTATCAACTTGTCTCAGTTCTGTGCCATCTATGGTAATGCTACATTTTGGTGGTATTCTTTTCTTTGAGATGACCATCACTTCAGTCTTCTTTTTAATCATTCTGTGACCTTCACTTTAACTTTCACTAAAACCACGATGTCCAAAAGAACCTGTAGCTCTTCTTCACTTTTAGCAATCAGAACTGTGTCATCTGAATATCTTAAATTGGTTAAGGTTGTGTCCGCCAATTGATATTCCTGGCAAGCCCTCTATGTTTCTCATTCTCATTATGTTTTCATTGTACAAGGAGAAGAGGCCAGGAGATAGAATACATCCTTGTCTCACTCCCAATTTTATGTCTTGGAATGATCTTATTTGGTTTTCAACCTTCATTGCTGCTGATTGCTGCCAGTATATGTTTTTGATGAGTTTCAAATCTTTCCCATCTATGTTGATGTCTTCCAGCATTCTTATAATTTCTGTATGTCTCACTTTATCAAATGCTTTACAGTAGTCTATGAAGCATAAGTATAGGTCCATCTTTACTTCTATTGATCTTTCCATCAGTGTTCTCAAGATTATATATATATATATATATATATATATATATATATATATATATATATATATATATATATATGTATATGGCATTACTTATGCCTTTTCCTTCGACGAATCCACACTGTTCTTCAGCGATTTCTGGTCTTATTTTGCCCCTGACCCTTCCCATAACAATACGAAGCAGGATTTTGGTAACATGGCTTATAAAAGATTAATAGTTCGATGGTCTTCACATTCAACTGCACCTTGTTTCTTTGGTAGGGCAATGAAAACTGATCGCAAAAGGTCTGATGGGACAAAGTTAGTGTTACAGATGTCATTCAGCAATCTGGTAATTATTTCTATGCCAACCTCTCCTAACGCTTCAAAATCTTCCTTGGTGATTTTAGCTGGTCCTAGTGCTTTGTTGTTCTTCATGTGTTTGATGGCTTCTTCCACTTCTGCTTTTAATATGGGAGGCCCTTCATTATTATTTTGTATATATATTTCACTTATATTGTCATCATAGAGTTCTCTATTGTATTTGCACCGTCATGCCATTATTTCATCTCTGTTCATTATTGTATGCCCCTCCTTTGACTTCAGGCAACCAGTCTTGTGGGGTAACCCTTTTGTTTGTTAACTTCTTTATTTGTCTGTACATATCCCTTGCGTTTACACGAGGGTCTGTCTCTGTTTCATTACATCTTTTTTATTTAGCAACTCTTCTTTAGCTTTATTGCATTTGTGTCTTATTTTTGTATTTATTTTGTCACATTCATCTTTATCTTCCTTAAGACTTCTTCTCCGATCCATTAGTTGCAAACTTTCTTCTGTCATCCACCCCTGTTTAGCGTGTCGTTTATTTGGAGGTAGGATTTTGATAGATGTTTTCTGAATAGAGTCTTTAAGCATATTCCGTTGTTCATCAATCATTTCAATCTTCTCCATAGCATTATACCTATTATGTACTATGGTCCTATATTGTTCTTGTATTGCTTTATCTTTCCATAACAGCTCTATATCTAGTTCTTTGTTTTTACTTGCTACCTTTAACCTCTTTAGCCTGATTCTCACTTTTCCTACGACTGGGATATGGTCACTGTTGCAGTCTGTGCTTGGTCTTGTTTTCACAGAGATTAGTGAGTTCATGAATCTTCTGTTGGTCATAATGTAATCTGTCTGGTTACGTATGTTATTATTTGGGCTTTTCCATGTCTATAGCAGCCTTTGGTGTTGTTGAAACTAAGTATTTCCTATTATCATTTTGTTCTTTACTGCCCACTAAATCAGCATCTCTCCTCTTGTATTTTTGATAAATGTCCATACTTGCCAGTAGCTTCATTGTCTTGTTCAGTCCCTACTTTTGCGTTTTAATCACCCAGCACAAAGTTTACTTCCCATGGTTTGCACTGTTTCATTGCCATGTCCAGATTGTTGTAAAATTCTGTTATCTCATCATCAGAGTTTTCTGAAGTTGGTGCGTATACTTGGATGAGATTTGTGTCTATTGGGTGGCCCTGTAATTTAACCATTAACACTCTGCCCGATTTGCACCAGAAACTTTTCACAGTTCTTGCTGTCTTCTTATCCAGTATTATGCCAACTCCATTTCTACACCTGTTTCTCACGGAATACATTATTTTGAAGTCTTTATGATCTCTGCTTCCTGCTCCAGTCCATCTCATTTCACATAAACCAAGGATGTTAATTTCCATTCTTTTCATTTCTTGTTCGATGTTTTCCAGTTTTCCAAGTTCTGTTAGTGTTCTAGTGTTCCATGTTGCAATTACTGCGGTGTTACTTGTGTTTTCTTTGCGTACAGTAGTTGGATGACGATCTGGTATCACCTGTCACTCGTGATGGTCCCTACCGGACGAGGTGGTTCCACTGGAACCCCCATTAACGTCGTTATGATTCAAAGAATTGTGGATTGTCATGATAGTTCTATTGTCATAATTGTCATGTTTGTTCTATACATGATTGTATTACTATTAGCATTTTTATAGTTATGATTGATAAGTAGAAAGTAGATAAGAAACGATGAAAAACTTGAGAACCGGTGGGACAGGAACACTCCAATTGTATTAGTATGGTTAGTGCAGAAATAAGGAGATAAACACAAATACTAGACACAGACGAGATAAACACAAATACTAGACACAGAGGAAATAAACACAAATACTAGACATAGACGAGATAAACACAAATACTAGACATAGACGAGATAAACACAAATACTAGACATAGACGAGATAAACACAAATACTAGACATAGACGAGATAAACACAAATACTAGACATAGACGAGATAAACACAAATACTAGACATAGACGAGATAAACACAAATACTAGACATAGACGAGATAAACACAAATACTAGACATAGACGCTGAGGGAAAGCCAGATTAAAGAGATACACCCAGGTTATAATAACCCAGACACAACTAAACTGAAGGTTAAATCAACAATATGTAGATAGACAGACGATACTCTGTAAACAGATATCCCCTGTAGGTATCGCAAACACCTGACACTGGATAAGAAGAGTGTACCCACGAGAGAAAACTGAATAGACGGATTTGACGCAACAGAGTTACTGACAGGTGAGGTATATTTGCTAATCTTAGGACGCAATTTGCACACACTAGCGGACCAGTAAGATGACCGACTTATCCCAAAGGTCAATCAGTATGTAGTCAACCAGCTGACCAATAGAAAGATCAAGAGGTGTGTCCTACTGGACATCTGACTTAAGTAAGCCAGGCATGCAGTTTTGAGAGAAAAAGGAAAGGGAAGACAGAGAGAGGAGGGAGAGAAAAGGAGATTAGAAAGATAGATAGGAGAGCAATGTCAGATAGAACAGATGGACAAGTAGAACATATAGATATTCAGGAGATAGAGAAGCAATTTAGAACTAGAAGTAGTTTAGGACAGAGAAAAAATAGCATTTCAAGATGACAAGTAATTATTAGTCTTACATCCTTCCCGTGCCGTTAAACGTCACATAGGGCCCGCATGGTAGTTCACCAAGATGTCCTGTCTTCGGCGAGTTTTTCAATCTCATCAAGGGATGTTATGCCCAATGAATTGGCTTCTCTTAACAATGTCCTCTTTAGAGTTTCACGTGATCGATCTCTTTTTCTTCGGCCTGTTGTGTTCCACGATAGCTTGTATGGGTATTCTCTGATTGTTTCTTCTCATCATATGACCAACATATGTCCATCTTCTTTTTCTGATCAACCATGAGACAGGTTGTTGTTTGCTCATCTGTCTGATCTCTGCGTTGTTCTTGAATTTATTCCACTTTATACCGAGTATTTTCCTTAGGCATTTGTTTTCGAAAAAGTCTCATTTCTTGTCTATTTATTTAGTTGTTTTCTAGCTTTCACATGCATAAATGGGGATGGATATTACATCTGAATTGAATAATCTTAACTTAGTTTTTGTGCTTATAAATTTTGAATGCTATATGCTCTCAAGATTCTTGAAGGTCAGTGCTGCTTTGGCAATTCGAATATTCTAACTTCTTTTCTGGTGTCACCATTGTGATCTATATAGCTGCCGAGATATGCAAAATGGTTTACATCTTCAACAACTGTTCCTTCTGCATATATTTGCCCTTCGTCGTTAATGAGTACCTTCATTATTTTTGTTTTATCCTTGTTAATTTCAAGTTATATTTTACAAGCCACTGAGGACAGGGTATTTAATTTTTACTTGCACTGATTTCATATTGTCGCTGATAAGAGTTATGCCATGTGCAAAATTAAGATCTTCCAGTTGGGTCTCATGTACCCAATCAATGGCCGTTTTACTTTTGCAACATTTTTTTCATTATGAAGTCTATGGCAATTTCAAAAAGCAAGGGAGATAATATACATCCTTGTTTCACGTCTGTTTCAATCTGGAACAATTCACTCATTTCTTCGTCTGTACTGACTGCACAAACATATCCATTGTAGAGGTCACTAATGATGTTAAAAATCTTAAATGGTATTCCATATATTCTTATATAATTAGTACTGCGTGAGAAATGCAGGATATTTGATATTTTTGCAATTTTGTGTATAATGCTTTCTGAGATGTCTCGATGTGATACTTGCGAATCTCGTTTGACGAGTATTAAAACTGAACAATAACTTGGTTAAAGAACGAACCATCTGGATTTTATAGTGACATTGTGTGCTTAGATTTCAGTTTTGTATAGTGGCATTCTGAAATGTCGAAGTGAACAGAAAGAAGATGTAGTAATTACATTTGTAAATAAAAAGTAACATGGAAAAAGATAATGTTCTCGCGGTCACAATGTATTAACAATACTATATAAAAGAGCATTAGAATGATAACATTTAAACGACCAATATATGCTGCTATATTGCCACAATCGCCATCACTCAAAGTCCAGCAATATCATCGATTCAAGTGGCAGAACTATAAATCAGTATTACTTAGAGACTACTTCAGTTCACTAATATATAAATCAGAATTTTTACAATATTACGGCTGCACAGTTCTAGGAGTCTGCTATCATTTTCATTTCTAACGCACAGCTGGTCACTGCAGGGACCAAAGTGGACTGCTACATCAGCTCTGCTAGTTCCCAGTCTAGCACTGAAGTCCCCATGATTATAACATTCCCTCTTTATTTGTGTTGTTTAGTGTATCATGGAGGTTTGTTGTCAAAGAAATCCTCACATTCTTCCTCCATGTCTGGTGCATTACAAGGAGCATATATTTAGACATAGGTTGTGGTCTTCTCATTTCTTTTTTGTGGACAGTTATAATTCTTCTGATATATATATTTTGCTTCCAAGATTTTGCTAGCTATATTTGATTCTATGATCATTCCGACAGCATGTTTTTTTTTTCTCTTTCTTGCTCACTCCTGAGTTTAGGAATATATAATTCTGACGTATTTATGTACAGCCTTCACTTCTGAGTTTGATGTCTGCAGCTCCCATGATCTTTATTTTTCTCCTTTTCATTCCCTCCACTAATTCCTCCTTTTTATCATTTATGCCACATATGTTATTATTTATGCCGCATATGTTGACAGCAAATACTATAAGAATGGCTTTTCTATCTCTTTGAAGTTTAACGTTTCCGAGTCATTTTCCGTTTATATCAGCCCGTCTGTTCTTCTTATGTTTTCTATGAGCGGTAAAGATTTCCACCGCCGGCTTGCTTGGGCAGTCGCAGTTTTATGCCAGAATTTAACCCATGGTAGGCCGCCTCCTTCAGCGGACGTAAGTGTCAGCTTGAAGTTTTTATGCTATGTCGTGCCATGATGTCACAACACATAAACCAAGATTGCTCGCTTTATGCTCCATTTGACACTGTGTAAGTTTATTCTTTACCAGAAACAATTGAGCAACAACTTGGTAACTTTATTTTGTCATTCTGTAACTTATAATGAAGTTAGTCACTCTGTAACTTATAATGAAGTTAGTCACTCTGTAACTTATACTTTATTTTTAACCCCAATTTTTGTGCTAATATTTTCAGGTTCCATGCATTTTTTGGCGTATCCTGACAGCTTCCGCAGGTGTGAATCTAGACAAGATAGTGACCCTTGCGGCCGATACTGCTTACGTGGCACCAGACGATCGTGATCGAACCATTAAGCATGTTGTCCGTTACATGGATCGTTGGATAGAGAACGCCAGGGAATATCGATCTGGATGCTTTATACGAATACGGCAACAAATTTCAAAATACTTTTGTATCGTATGGGGAAAGCGATATGGCAATTACTTAGTTTCTCTATATATGTTAGTGAAGCTGCTATATCTAGCTAACTGTGTAGGTCAGCTTTTTATCCTAAACGCGTTTCTAGGAACAAACTTTCATGTATATGGCTTTGAGGTCATAGACCATTTAGCTCGTGGTGAAAGCTGGTCAGAGAGCCCTCGATTTCCTAGAATTACCCACTGCTTTTTTAATATTCGCCAGATGACCAACGTCCACGATTACACAGTCCAGTGCGTGTTGCCCATCAACCTTTTCAACGAAAAGATTTTCATCTTCATCTGGTTTTGGTTGGTCTTTGTGGCCACACTCAGCACGTTCAATTTCTTTGTATGGCTGTACACTATGTTCTTTAGGCAGCATCGCCTCCGCTACCTCAAGAAGTTCCTGCGAATCAATGACTGTTATAAATCAGAACTGGATAAGAAGATGGCTATCAAATTCTGCGAACAGTACCTTCGTCAAGACGGTATCTTCGTTCTGAGACTGGTTGGTAAGAATGCCAATGACGTTCTAGTGTCGGAACTCATCTTACAACTGTGGAATAACTACAGAAACAAACCACTCTTCAGACATGCCAACCAGATAGGTGACGACAACAGCAATGTCTGACTAGCCGTTCGGAACCTGAAGACCATTAAGAGCTTCATGAACTGGGTAGGTATAAAACCCACCAACCTAGCAAACCATGAGACTAATAATAACAACAATCACAATTACAACCATCAGCAGCCTAGTTACAACCAGAACAATCGTCATCAGTTTCACCGACAACAAATTCATCAGCGACACAATGATCAGGAATATAATCATCAAGAAAATACTAATCAAGAAGCAAGGACTGGTAACTATAATCATGGAGTGGGACTGGCTAGACTCCAGTTATTTCCGAGACACCAATAATTTCATTGTGTAGCTCGTCAGACGTGCAAGCTCCTAACATCAGAGCATACATCGGTAAAAGACGTGCCAAGACATGGTAAGGATGAGATGTTAGTAAGTTACGGATAAACTAAGTACTCAGTCACACTTAATCTTAGATTTTAGCGGGAGAAGTACATAAATGTAAATATCAAGACTACACAAATGGTAGAGATCAATCGCCGTATTTACACACAAATTCATGTAGTGGTTTAACAATATGACCAATATTACAATGGACTCCCGTTGTTTATCAAGTCATACTTCATTATAACCAGCAAATGTAATGCGAGATGGCTAACGGATTATAACTAACAAATGTATTGAGGGATGGTTAAAGGAAATCAAGGAATGCCTATTAGGTCATGGATATAAGATATTATCATTTAATGTGATAGCAATATAGGTTATGATTGCATTGTACCGTAGATGCTCACAGTTACAGATCCACTTGACTGTGGCTTGTTCACGTTGAAATACCTGTTTGTATATATTTACACTTTGTCACTGCTCAGTTCAGACAATTATTAGAAGCACAGAAACAGCAGGTGTATTTCACTTTAAATAGTTCGCACAAAGATGATATGTCCACAACGTGGAAAGAGCAGCAAGATCAAGCTGTGCCTTTAAAATCAATACAGAAATAAGACATTTACAAAGAGAAATAGGAAATTTACAAACAGAAATGACACAATTACAAACATGAAAAATAAAACAGAACTTGAAAAGTCTGTATGAGAAGACAGAGCAAATTACTTTGTGAAGACAGTCACTTCCAGAGTTGGACAGTGCTTTAAAACATAAATATTCCAAAAAACATTAACGCTTCAAATAACCTCACGCAATTTTTTTCTTTCTGTTAGTCATTTGAGTTTAGATTAAATGAACAGTACAACAACTAAAATAAAAATTACATATTCAATAAAAAAAATTATGTAGGAAAACTTTAGAGGGAAAAAGAGACATCAGTGAGTATGTAATATGTGAAAAAAATAAAGATACATTTGAGACGATGTTGCGTTCATTCACAAATAACATGAGAGGCAATTTATGCAAAAAGAAGTTATCCAAAAGATAATTTATAATGGGCACTTTCCACTGACAGTTGAAGTCGCAATCTTTAAACTCAAGAAATGCAATCAGACAAAAACTAACTTGTAAGTGCAAAACCACTAAAAGATGAGTTAGAAGCATTGTGCAGATTTATGTAACCAAGCAGAAAGTAAACACGTCCACAAAACTATGTTAGTACTTGAAGGAAAATGTAGAAGGATTGGTCTGTGCAGTTTAACAGATATAAGGAAAATCACAGAATAACTCATAAAGAGGAACAAAGCAACCAAAAGACAACAATTACAATTTTTGTTCTTGGAATACATAATTAAACATAAAACTTGATCAATCTTATTCTTTGCTATTCTTCTGTGTTCATCTTTCTGCACTGCGCATTTTTATCACTTTACTCGTGAGGGAAAATTGTAAGCATCTTCTAAATACTCTCCCCTCCCCTTTCTCCGTCGGTGGATGCTTGAAACTATGGATGATATAGAACTCTTTTTGCAGAAAACTCTGCTACGGAGAGCATAATAACTAACAACTCCCTAGATCATCACAGCAAGAACCTTCTGAGCATGAATATAATTTACGTTTTCAAAAATTACATACATACCCATGATACAAGTACATACTCATGATATAAGTTCATACCCATGATACAGGCATATGCCCATGATACAAGCACATACCTATGATACAGTTTAATGTTTAAAAATTATACTCATTAAGGCATCAATTAAAAGAATTAACAATAAAACAGAATACTTATAACAGTACAGTACTGTTCTATAATAAAAATACTTTTCTGAATGTATATATATATATCTGAAACTGTGATTGATGTGAAACAGTGGATTTGGGGGGGGAGGGTATATTACTTTCTTTTTTCTCTCTCTGTATCCACACAGTATTATTATTATTATCTTTACGACATTATTTTTACAAGTATGACATGAAACGTTTGTTTACATATTTATGAAAAATCTGTGGTTTTTTTTTTTACTCTCATTTTCATGGGGAAGGTCTTAATGAACTAGTTCTGACAAGTGACTGCCGTGGTTAAGGCTATTTTCTCACAAAATGATTGAACTACATGAACTGTATTGACAGCCTGACGGTCAAGATAAAATTGCAACACAAAAAATGTCAGAATATTTTAAATACAATCAAAGCAACATTCAGGAGGGGAAAGAAAAGGTGCTTGAATGTATCTATCAAGTTTCCCCTTTTTCATTTTGTATTTTTGTACAATCACACTGATATTTTTGTTTATAGTGGACACAACATTTCTGCAGGAAGTTATTTCTGTCAGCGGTCCTACACATATATGGTTTCAGCTGAACAGCTTTTAGGTGTTTGGTATCAGCTGTAAACAAAACTTTCAGTTCTAATGTTTGGTATCAGCTGTAAACAAAACTTTCAGTTCTAATGTTTGGTATCAGCTGTAAACAAAACTTTCAGTTCTAATGTTTGGTATCAGCTGTAAACAAAACTTTCAGTTCTAATGTTTGGTATCAGCTGTAAACAAAACTTTCAGTTCTAATGTTTGGTATCAGCTGTAAACAAAACTTTCAGTTCTAATGTTTGGTATCAGCTGTAAACTAAACTTTTAGTTCTAATGTTTGGTATCAGCTGTAAACAAAACTTTCAGTTCTAATGTTTGGTATCAGCTGTAAACAAAACTTTCAGTTCTAATGTTTGGTATCAGCTGTAAACAAAACTTTCAGTTCTAATGTTTGGTATCAGCTGTAAACAAAACTTTCAGTTCTAATGTTTGGTATCAGCTGTAAACAAAACTTTCAGTTCTAATGTTTGGTATCAGCTGTAAACTAAACTTTTAGTTCTAATGTTTGGTATCAGCTGTAAACAAAACTTTCAGTTCTAATGTTTGGTATCAGCTGTAAACAAAACTTTCAGTTCTAATGTTTGGTATCAGCTGTAAACAAAACTTTCAGTTCTAATGTTTGGTATCAGCTGTAAACTAAACTTTTAGGTCTAATGTTTGGAATCAGCTGTAAACCAAACTTTCAGTTCTAGTGACATGTATCATTGAATGTTTTTTTAATTTGATGTAAATTCATGATTAGTTCATGTTCATGATTAGTGCATGTTCATGATTAGTTCATGTTCATGGTATTATCATCTTTGGTCCTTTCACACGTCCTCTAGCCTTGGACATGTTCTATCTATATGGTGATTAATGTGAATAACTATACTATGATAAATATTTGTTTTTATCACTCTTATTATTGTTATCACTATTATTATTATTATTGCTATTTTTTGTAAATTAATCAACAGCCTATTTGTTGGACCCTGTTTAGCAAATGATGTTTATGTATAACTTACACATCATGTCTTTGGCTTTTTATGTATAACTTACACATCATGTCTTTGACTATTTATGTATATCTTACACATTATGTCTTTGACTGTTTATGTATAACTTACACATCATGTCTTTGAATGTTTATGTTTACCTTACACGTCATGTATTTGAATGTTTATGTTTATTTTACACATCATGTTTTTGAACGTTTATGTATATCTTACACATAATGTCTTTGACTATTTATGTATATCTTACACATCATTTCTTTGGCTGTTTATGTATATCTTACACATCATGCCTTTGACTGTTTATGTATATCTTACACATAATATCTTTGAATATTTATGTATAAATTACACATCATGTCTTTGACCTTTTATGTATAAATTACACATCATGTCTTTGACCATTTATGTATAAATTACACATCATGTCTTTGAAAATTTATGTGTAAATTACACATCATATTTTTAACTGTTTGATATTTTTTGTGGCCAGGTTTTCATTTAGATGACGAAAATTGTATCTTCTGAACTGTAATAGAAATGTAATTGGTAATTACATAATTAATATGTGTGGTGTATGTGTTAGTGTGTGTGTGTGAGAGAGAGAGAGAAAGAGAGAGAGAGATATAATTAGAAGTTTCTACTAATATCATGCCTACTTTGATTTATTTGACTGATGAGTTTTGTGAATCTGATTTTGAAAAAATCTCAGTGAAAGTCTCATTTGTGCATATTAAAGTTCTTGGTAATGTGGAATCTCAGTTATGCATATTAAATTTCTTGGTAATGTGGAATCTCAGTTGTGCATATTAAAGTTCTTGGTAATGTGGAATCTCAGTTGTGCATATTAAATTTCTTGGTAATGTGGAATCTCAGTTGTGCATATTAAATTTCTTGGTAATGTGGAATCTCAGTTGTGCATATTAAATTTCTTGGTAATGTGGAATCTCAGTTGTGCATATTAAAGTTCTTGGAAATGTAGAATCTCAGTTGTGCATATTAAAGTTCTTGGTAATGTGGAATCTCAGTTGTGTATATTAAAGTTCTTGGTAATGTGGAATCTCAGTTGTGTATATTAAAGTTCTTGGTAATGCGGAAACTCAGTTGTGCATATTAAAGTTCTTGCTAATGTGTATTTTATACTTAATGTGTATTTTCTTCTTAATTGGGGGTGGGGGTATATATTAGATTCTTTGTAGCAATTTAAATTTTAGCTAATAAAATAGCTGAATTTATTAAAGCAGGAGGAAAGGAATGTGCAACAATATGTCATGCACTATGTAAAAAGATACGGCATTCAGGTATTTGGCCAAAAGAATGGAAAAGAACTGTATTCATACCACTGCCAAAAAAAGATAACCTGAAAATATGCACAAACTACAGAACTGTTGCCCTGATTAGTAAAATTCTGTTAAAAATCATAATAGGTAGACTTCGTAAGAAAATAGAAGAAGAAGTCAATATTATCAAAGCTGGTTTCAGACAAGGAAGAGGATCAAGAGATCATATATTGAATATATGATTAATACCAGAGAAATGCAGAGTTTAAAGGGAATCTATATTTAGCCTTTATAAACTACTTAAAGGCATTTGAGTGTGTACAACACCAGAAACTTTGGGAAATAATGGAAAAAATGAGATTTCCAACACATTTGATACAATTAACATCACCAACAAGCAGCATTAAGAATAAATGGTTAAACAACAACTTGGTTTGATATAAAACAAGGGGTCCGTCGCCTTACTTATTTAACTGTCCACATCACAAAAAAAGAAAGGGAAAAACTAATTATATCAGTCCATAAGAACAGCAAAGAGCAAAATCTCTATCTTAATGCAAAGAAAACTAAATTGATGACAAATGACAAAACAAACAAGGCACCTGATATTTGTATCAATGAGGAAAAACTGGAAAAAGTGGAGAGTTTTGAATATCTTGGATTACAGCTAAACTAATAAGGGAGATACAATGAGGGAAATTAAAAGGAGGACATCTATCACTCTTCAGAAAGTAAAACAACTAAAGAATCTGTGGATAGGAATAGACAGAACTACAAAAATAAGATTTTTAAGGTCATGCATCTTTCCCATCGCAACGTATGCCTGTGAGACCTGGACACTTAACAAAACAACTGAGAAACACATAAATGCCTTTGAATGTAAATGCTACAGAAGAGTTCTTCAAATATCGTGGACACAAAAAAGAACAAATATATCCACACTACAAGAACTTAATATTGAAGAAGTCTGGCTAGTAAAGAGAATTAATGAGAGAAAACTGAAATATTTTGGACACACTAAACGTCATGATAATCTAGAAAAAACCATCTTGGAAAGGTACATATTGGGACAAAGAAAGAAAGGAAGACCAAGGCGAAGATGACTGCAAGACATCGTTGATGATCTGCAGATGGATGCATCAGCAGCAGGCCATCTTGCTCAAACCGAGAGGCCTACAAGAGTGCTGTTTGGGAGGCAAAGTTCCACAAGGAACATGCAAATAAATGAATGAAAGGTAGATAGAGGTGTATGGTGTAATTTTACAAAATTGCACAGAGAGTGAGTAAAGTGAGAAAAAAGGAATAGAAAGTATGAGAATGTATAAATGAAAAACATACAACATCTGATATTTCGGCTTTAGCCTTTTTTTGAGGATTACATGCATAAACGAGACAAAAACAAATAACTAAACAAAGAACTTATCTTAATATGGCCTCCTCCAGAAGTAGGAAACAAAGAAATGTGTGTCCACTAGAAGATGCATAGGGACCATGTGGGCCACACAAAGAATAAGCCGATAGAGCCAATTGTAATGAAGAAGTGGAGAGAGGGGAGGAAAACAGGTGGTGGGGGGGAAGGCAATAGAAACATGATAGCCGCTAGAGGAGGTGTCGCGGGGGGGGGGGGGGGGGAAAGGGGAAAGAGAGAGATAATGAATGAAGAACATAAACACCTGCAGGGAGAAAATGTGAAACTGATGAATAGGACAAGACCCTATAAACACCAATATGTTTCCAGAGACAGAAAGAGGGTGGTGGTAGGGAGAGGTAGTTAGGAGAAAGAAAGTAGAGTTAAAAAAAAGGAGGGTGGAAAACTAAAGAAGTTACAGAAAGCTGAAGACATTGTTAATTCCAGCTGGATGGAGACAGCCAGCATGGAAAATAAGGTGCTGTACTAGGACCCTCCGAGATTGTACATCAGCAGAACAAGAGCGGATTGCACTAACAGAAATGTCCTTTTTTCCCCTGTGGTTGCTAAGGCAAAAATGTTTAGCCACAGGTGTCCAGGCCCTCTTAGAAATATCATTAAAATGTTGACGAAATCGATCTCCTAAGCATAAACTGGTCTCAACTATGTACTTCATACCGCAAAGTTTGCACATAATAGCATAAATAACATTACGTGAAATGCAGGTGAAACCCTCCTTAACTGATAACGTGGACTTAGGGAAGGAGATCTGGCTAGCCTCGACAACAAATGGACAAGTGTTACATCTATGGCATCCGCAATGTCTGGTACCATAAAAAGTGATATCTGTCTTAATTCGACTTTGAACTAAAAGATCCCTGAGGTTCTTGTCCCGTCTGTAGGCCACCAATGGGGGTTCTCCAAAAAGTTCACATGTATCAGGCTCGGTCTGGAGGAGATGGAGATGGCGAAACAGTATGTTTTTAACTGCCAAGCTATGAGGATGGTGCGTGAGTACCAGTTTAACTCTGTTCGAGCTACAGTGCGGTTCAGGAGTGAGGGTTGTTGCTGTGATAATATGGCTGATGCGGTTCCAAGATGAAGAGAGAACATGTTCTGGATAGCCACGTTGACGGAAGAAATCTAGCATTTTATGGCCTTGATCCTGGAAATCCAAATCCTCATTACACAAACGTCGCAACCTAAGAAGCTGGAAAAAGGAATAGAGTCCTCTCAAGAGAGTCAAACAGTATCACAGTCATAAATGGCAATCCAGGAAATGATGAAGAGAGTCAAACAGTATCATAGTCATAAATGGCAATCCAGGAAATGATGAAGAGAGTCAAACAGTATCATAGTCATAAATGGCAATCCAGGAAATGATGAAGAGAGTCAAACAGTATCATAGTCATAAATGGCAATCCAGGAAATGATGAAGAGAGTCAAACAGTATCATAGTCATAAATGGCAATCCAGGAAATGATGAAGAGAGTCAAACAGTATCATAGTCATAAATGGCAATCCAGGAAATGATGAAGAGAGTCAAACAGTATCATAGTCATAAATGGCAATCCAGGAAATGATGAAGAGAGTAAACAGTATCATAGTCATAAATGGAACTCCAGGAAATGATGAAGAGAGTCAAACAGTATCATAGTCATAAATGGCAATCCAGGAAATGATAAAGAGAGTCTACCACAGCCATAAATGGAACTCCAGGAAATGATGAAGAGAGTCAAACAGTATCACAACCATCAATGAACATGATCTCAGTGGAGATTTTGAGTTTAGGAATCTCCTCATGCATACCACTGCAACAGGTGTAGGTTTTTTTTTAATGAACCATAATTAGTTTCTGTAAAACCCGAAAGATTCTTACATTGTAATCATAATAGTTACCTCAGAATTTTCCCTGAATTTTGAAGACAAGACATCCGACAACAATAATAAAACTAGTAACAGCCACACACAAAAAATATTTTTGTTGGATTTAATGAGCTGGCAGGTCGTGAGTGCAAGCAGTTTTGACATAACTTTTCTTAATCTCATTGATATTGATGGTGTCATATGCTACTGTTTTAAGCATATGTTTATGGGCAACAAGACACAGCAACTAGTTATTAGCAATTCAGATCTTGTGTCAGGTTTGCTGTGATACTTGTATTTATGCATGCAGGAACTGAAACAGTAAAATTCTTGCTGTCAGAATATTGTGAAATGACATTTAATAAGACAAGATTATTGCTTGTATCATTTACATACAGTTATATGCAGCCTAACTGTTGATAGAGAGATGAGAGAAGAGAGAGAGAGAATGATAGAGAGAGAGAAAGAGAGGAGGAAGAGGGGAGTAAAGTTTGACATGTAGAGAGTTATTTTGTGTTATTATCAAGTTTGCAATCAACTTTTATCTTATAGTACTTGTGTAAAACTGTCAGATATCTGACGTATCATCATTAGTGACAACTGTAAATTAACAGGAACGCAGCAAATGGAAGCATAGCTTAAGAATTGAATTCTCACTTGATTTAGGCCTTCTTTCTTTCTGAGCACAATGATAGAGATATTTGAGACTGAAAAAACATCATGTTGTGTTTAGTCTTTGAATGAAGAATCTAAAGCAGTAGAGGAATCTATAGTTTTTTAATTATAGATTTCATATCTGCTTTGCAGGATCTTTAACAAAATCCCAGTTATCAATTCTTTCAAATCTTCTTTTACTTCCTAAATTCATCTTCTTATAAAGCATTTTATCTGTACAAGTATTTTGTTACGTTTTTATATTTAATTCTCTCAGTGCTACATCTAATATGTCTAATTTATATACTATCTAAAAATGATGATTTTCACAAAGTGATAATTTAGACTTTCATATCTCATGTATCATTATTCATTTATGAACCAAATTTCTTATGTTTTCAGTGAGTTTAAAGTCATATAAATGTTCCAAGTCTTGAAAAAACTGTGTAAGAAAGATTTTTGCCAAATGATGTGGTACAAATATGATATGATAACTTTGATTGTTACTGTTATTATTTTTAATGTTACAAGTTGGTCATTATCTGATAACGCATTAATAATGTGTTATATACAGGCATAAATGTATTATGAAGCATTTAGCAGTACAAAATAAACAGTAAATTAACACAATGATTATGAGAAACCACACGTATCATTGTCACAAATGTCCCTGTTTTTCAGTTAAGCTTTTAGCAGATGTTGTCATAGCTAAAGTTATCATCATCTTCACTATCTTTGCTAAAGTTATCATCTTTGCTAAAGTTATCATCATCTTCACTATCTTTGCTAAAGTTATCATCATCTTCACTATCTTTGCTAAAGTTATTATCATCTTCACTATCTTTGCTAAAGTTATCATCATCTTCACTATCTTTGCTAAAGTTATCATTAACTTCACTATTTTTGCTGTATTTTTCAATGAAAATAATAGGTATAATTATTTGTATTTTATAGTTTAGAATATATGTACATCACTGCGAACTGTTGATCAAAAGTAATTATATTATTGTTATAATTTTCTTCATTCTCTTTTGACCAATTCTTTCTCATCTAACAGACTACAAAACCATGATGTCCACTTGCTTTCAACAGTTACTTACAAACATCAAAGAAAAGTATCTAGTGCTCTGTTTTTCATCTCATCCAAATTAACCTACAATGATCTTTTCTCATCTCATCCACCTACAATGTTCTTTTTTCATATTTTTTTCACAGTCTAAAGTTATGTCTCATTACACATGATCAAGAGCTTGTGTATTAAATAATGCTAATTCTTGATGTAACTAATTTTTTTTTAAGTTTGTGTTTGATTATTATCTTTCAGAATGTCCAATGATTCAGTTTGTGTGGGATTTTCTGCATATTTTTGTGTCCATATATTACTTTTTATGAAGAAAGATGGTTGATTCAGAGAAATTGCAAGTACCGAATTTCTCACTCAAATAATTTTGTGGTTGATTCAGAGAAATTGTAAGTACTGAATTTCTCATTCAAATAATTTTGTAAATGACCACTAAAATACATTTTCAAACTTGATCTTAAATGTTCTGCTGATGAGTTTTTGAATCTTTGTTAGTGATGTTATGTAGTTTCTGAAGCATTGTTTGTGATGTTATATAGCTTCAGAAGCATTGTTTGTGATGTTATATAGTTTCTGAAGCATTGTTGGCAATGTTATATTGTTTCTGAAGCATTGTTTGTGATGTTATATAGTTTCTGAAGCATTGTTTGTGATGTTATGTAGTTTCTGAAGAATTGTTGGTAATGTTATATAGTTTCTGAAGCATTGTTTGTGATGTTATATAGTTTCTGAAGCATTGTTGGCAATGTTATGTAGTTTCTGAAGCATTGTTTGTGATGATATATAGTTTCTGAAGCATTGTTGGTGATGTTATGTATTTTCTGAAGCATTGAAGTATTATTGATGATATTATGTAGTTTATGAAATTTTTTTGGTGATACTATGAAGTCTCTGATTTTTGTTGGTATGTTTCTGTAACTCTGTTGGTGATGTTATCAAGTTTGTGAAGCTATGTTGGTGATGGTATCATGGTTCTTAAGTTATGTTGTTGGTGTTCTGGAGTTTCTTACGCTTTGCTGGCGCTATTATCAAGTTTATGAAGCTTTTATTTTTATGATTATAAGGAATTTCTACATGAAACGTCATGATAATCTAGAGAAGACAATCATGGAAGGGTACATAATGGGAAAAAGAAAGAGAGTAAGACCAAAGCGAAGATGGCTGCAAGATATCACTGATGATCTGCAAATGGATGCATCAACAGCAGACCATTTGCTCACAACCAAGAGGCCTACAAGAGTGCTGTTAGGGAGGCAAAGTTCCACAAGGGCCATGTAAATGAATAAATGAATGAATGAAGGAAATTTCTTAACCTTTGTTGGTGGTTTTATTGAGTTTCTGAGGCCTTGTTGATGAAGTTATAACATTTCTGAACTCTGTGGTGAAGTTTTGTTGGTGCTGTTATTAGGTTTATGAAACTTTGTTGGTGATGTTATTAGGTTTATGAAACTTTGTTGGTGATGTTATTAGGTTTATGAAACTTTGTTGGTGATGTTATTAGGTTTATGAAACTTTGTTGGTGATGTTATTAGGTTTATGAAACTTTGTTGGTGCTGTTATTAGGTTTATGAAACTTTGTTGGTGATGTTATTAGGTTTATGAAACTTTGTTGGTGATGTTATTAGGTTTATGAAACTTTGTTGGTGCTGTTATTAGGTTTATGAAACTTTATTGGTGATGTTATTAGGTTTATGAAACTTTGTTGGTGATGTTATTGAATTTATGAAACTTTGTTGGTGATGCTACGTAGTTTCTGAATATTTGTTGGTGATGTTGTCTAATGTCTGAAGCTTTGTTTGTGATGTTATCAAGTTTCTTAAGGTTTGAAGAATCTCTGCAAGTTGTTTTTTCCAAAATTTAATTTTTATCACTGCATTTTACCTAATTTTGTTATATTATTTTGAAATAATGAGTTTGACTATTGAAGCATGTTATGTAAAACAGTCTCTCATTATCTGTAGTATTTTTACATCATGTGATTAGCAACAATTCATGACTGAACTTGTATCATGTTTCACTATTTGTCTGTCTGCACTCTATGTGAAGTATTTTCAAATTAACAAAATATCATTTGTTTGGCCACTCAAATCTCTGCCTCACTAACTGTCAATCAAGACTGAGTGGAGTTTTCATGTTTGATGGTGACCATGCACTTCCAGCCCAATTTTTATGACGTTTTGCACCAGAACTTAATGGCGTGTTCACATTTCCATGCTCAGTGTGTTTTAATCAAGATCCATGCCAGAGACTGTGTTCACTTTTTAAGTAGTAGTGTCCTCAGCACGTGTCTCTTTGTGTAAGGGAGTAAAATCATTTGTGCAATGATGTGTAAATAAAATTATCTTTTAGACAATGTACAAATCTAAACATATTTAAAATGACAATAATGAAATACTGGTAGGACTGATTACTCTGCTGTCTTAGCACATACCTCCAAGTGGCACATGTCACAGGCAACATATAGTTCAGAACAGACGTTTTCAATTTTTGTGATCATGCTTCATCTTCTCTAGCAAACAAAGAGCGTTTCATTGCATTTTGTTACATAATTAAATAGCCAGAGAAAGCATGTTGTTGCTAAGTTTACCATAAGCTAAAATTCATCAAACAAGCTAAATTACTGGAAACAGTAGAATGTAAGAGCAGGTTTATAAATCTATCTTTTAGTTTTTCCTAACATTTGCTTTATAAGACCTCTCTTCAGGTGTTTGGCAAAACATTTTTCAAAATTAATTCTAATAATCTGCCTGCTATCTTAATAATAAATCAGTTTATACAGCAGAACTTTCAGTGTCTTACTGTTGAAAATTAATTGAAAAATATATCAGGAAAAATTCATGGACTCAAAATTGTATATGTTTCAATTGTCTGGCAAGTGTCTCAAATGATTTCTAAACATTATGGTAGGGTTCTATTTTATTCACAACAGTATTTACACATTTAAAAAATGTATTTTCACTGAAGCTTGAAACACACTTTATGTTAGCTGCATGTAAAATCATGTCAACATAAAAATGACCTGATTTTGTAAACTTGTCTTCTGGTGCCAAGAGAATGCAAGGTCTAGGCCAAATAACACAGAAGAAAAGAAATAGTCTTTATTTGCACATGTCAAAGGTCAAGCTTCCAGAAGAATGTCCACTGAAACACTAAAAGAGAATGGAGCTAAACAAGGATATAAGATGAACTTTAATCTTGCATCATTTTGTGGAATAAGTTCTTTCTTGTAGGATTGTAAAAATTTCAAAGTTTTGAAGACTGTTACTGTCAAATTATTATCTTCACAGAAAGTTTCTATTTTAGATTCTCATTCGTTCTTTCTTTCTTTCTTTCTTTCTTTCTTTCTTTCTTCAATCTCCCTGTAACTGCAAGCTAGTGTTTTTTGCAGCTGATGCTGTGAATATGTTGAAGCACATCATCTATCAGCTTGGGAGTGGGTTATGGCAGCTATTTTCTTCCAGTCCCAGAGTACAGCAAAACATCAGGGGGTGTACAGTGCTTCTTTAGCAGACTCCACCACCATGAAGACTATGGTGATCCCTGCCCCTCTGGCCAGAACCCTCTTACTGGGGTTACCATTGGAGAGGTGGGACAGGGTCTTGGTCAGCTGTGATTCACTAACCCTGACACTAGTGTATCTGCTATGGGTTCCTGATTGCCTAATTGGGCAGTGTCTTTGTCCTCATTCTTTGTCCTCATTCATTAAAAGGCAATAATTTGAAAATACATATAACACATAGCCTGAATTAGCTTGTCCAGGGCCACTATCACAAGGTTCTAGTTTGTAACAGAAACTGTGAAAACTTTGGAAGAAAGGATGGGGATTATTATGTCACATTCAGCTGCAGACACACATACATAACAAGTCTGTTAATATTCACTGCTTTAACATATTCACAACAACAAGTCAGTTAATATTCATTGACTTAACATATACACAACAACAAGTCAGTTAATATTCACTGCTTTAACATATACACAACAACAAGTCAGTTAATATTCATTGACTTAACATATACACAAAAACAAGTCTGTTAATATTCACTGCCTTAACATATACACAACAACAAATCAGTTAATATTCACTGCCTTGACATATACACAACATCACATCAGTTAATATTCACTGCCTTAACATATACACAACAACAAGTCTGTTAATATTCACTGCCTTAACATATACACAACAACAAGTCAGTTAATATTCACTGCCTTAACATATACACAACATCAAGTCAGTTAATATTCACTGACTTAACATATACACAACAACAAGTCAGTTGATATTCACTGCCTTAACATATACAGAACAAACAACAAGTCAGTTAATATTCACTACCTTAACATATACACAACAAGTCAGTTAATATTCACTGCCTTAACATATACACAACAAGTCAGTTAATATTCACTACCTTAACATATACACAACAAGTCAGTTAATATTCACTGCCTTAACATATACACAACAAGTCAGTTAATATTCACTGCCTTAACATATACACAACAAGTCAGTTAATATTCACTGCCTTAACATATACACAACAAGTCAGTTAATATTCACTGCCTTAACATATACACAACAAGTCAGTTAATATTCACTGCCTTAACATATGCACAACAAACAACAAGTCAGTTAATATTCACTTACCTTAACATAAACACAAAATCATAAACATGTTAATCTGGCATCAAACCTTTAAGTGGAATTTAAATATAAGTATATGATTGTTTCATTGCTTATGTTGACATTAAGAATATATTCACAAGCATTGTCATATATATATATATATATATTACTGTACAGTATATTTAATACATAAAAACAACATTTTCAGGCTCCAAGGTTTTTGTTGTCTTTTTTTGTAAATTTTAACAGGTGAAAAAAAAAAGATGTGGATAATTTCTTCAGTCAGTGTGTTACTTCAGTGTCATTTTAGTGCAGCTTTAGTATTAACCCAGCCACACCAACAAACAAACAAAATGGATACCTGGGGTTTCCATTAGGAAAACAAAGACAATGAGGACAGGCGCTGGCACCTCAAATGCTGTGGTGACCTGGAAATGTGAAGTAACTAACACTTCACACCCCCACCTCAAATGCTGTGGTGACCTGGAAATGTGAAGTAACTAACACTTCACACCCCTACAAAATGCAAATACTACAGCACATAGAAGAGATGGCACTAAATTTGTCTGTTCCTCACCTTGATTAATCCAGAATAAAAATACATGTTTATGTTTATGGCATGTCACATTGTCACTAAAATTCATGAGACTCTTATTTTTCCCTGGAACACCTGATCTCACAAATATGGCAGCGAGCAAGGTTAGAGGAGGTCTTGTGTGTGAACTGTACTGATGTTTTATTAAATACTAAGAGCTGTTAACATTCTGCATGTAAAACCGTCCGAAACAAGTGGCTGATACTTGACACCTTTCCAATGTTAATTGCTTAAACAAGTGCAATATTGCCAAGTAGTAACTTGTAGTAACAAGTGTTGTAAACATATCCAAGGACTGAATGTGATGGAAATCATCAGTTTTTGTATGAATATAATTTCGCTTGCTCTTCACTAACACTTTCGTAGTTTTTAGATTTCTCTAGAATTTAGTGATAGTTTTATGTACCTGTCTGTTACTTACATTGTAGTATTATGTTATTTTTGTCTTAGATGTTTTCTAGCTTTATGTTGTCTCTTACATGAATTCTGTTTGTGGACTCTCTTTCCTGAAAAGAATTTAAAATTCTGAAAACTCTTTCATCTCTTAACAAATATTAAACAAATAAAGTTATAATTTGGACCACATTTAAAAGACATTTCTTCCTAGATTTGTTTACTCTAGCACTGTCTCTTACAGCTCAACTCACACAGTGGTCACATGCATGATGTGGTGGGTTACAGCAGATATTTTTGTACCGATTGCAATTTAGCTGAGAACATGTATATGTGCGGTAAAACATATCTTCATGTTAAATAAGAAATGGTTCATATATTCATAACAAATTATTACTTGTATGAAAAAAGCAGACAATATCACATTCGCTTCTCTCTGTTTCTATCTATCTTGCCTATTTCTCTCTGTCTGTCTGTCTCTCTTTGCCTCTGTCTCTCTGTCTGTCTGTCTCTCTCACTAACTAATTTTGTCACCTTAATTGACATACTTTGAGAGAACATCATGAGAATCATTCTAAATAGAAGAAATCTATCATATGAGGATAATATCTAAATAGAATAAGTCTATCTATCATAATATCTAACATTAAGAAATCTATAAATCATATGAAGGTAATATCTAAATAAAAGAAATCTATCTATCACAATATCTAAATAGAGGAAATCTATTTATCATACATCTAAATAGAAGAAATCTATAATATCTCAATAGAAGAAATATATCAATCATAATATCTAAATAGAAGAAATCTATTTATCTCAATAGAAGAAATATATCTATCATAATATCTCAATAGAAGAAATCTATTTATCTCAATAGAAACTCTATATTATTTTTGTTCTTGCACATTCTATACATTCATGAACGTTTTTAAAAAGTAAAATCTGAAAGATAGTCCTTGCATATTAAATTCTCTCATTTCAAAATAAGGTTTTTTGAAGAAAAATGCTTGATATTATTGCTTATTTTAAATGTCTAAATTTGCCTATAAAGTAGAAAACTATGGCATGTGTGTTCAGTTCATGTCTGCAGTAGCCAAACTTCCTCTGTGATAGTCAATCAGGCAGAAAAAGATAAAAACTCAGGGGATGCAAGAAGAACTGAAGAAGTGGGACCAAGTATTAAAAAAACAAAGAAAAAAAAAACATTCCGAAAGTGCAGGGATGTTACAGTGTCAAGGATGTGTTAAAAATGAAGAAAGACAGGTCTTTACAAAGGTTATATAAAGACAGGTCTTTACAAAGGTTATATAAAGACAGGTCTTTACAAAGGTTATATAAAGACAGGTCTTTACAAAGGTTATATAAAGACAGGTCTTTACAAAGGTTATATAAAGACAAGTCTTTACAAAGGTTATATAAAGACAGGTCTTTACAAATGTTTTATAAATGGAGTAACTTACTCCACTACACTAATTTTCAAAAATTTTTTTGTCTCAGAGGGTGGGGGGGGGGAGTGTTTTGGTGTTGTTATGAAAGCACAAAAGTGAATATTTTCATTTCATACAATAAATAGTATCAATTTCTTTTCAATTAAAAAAAAAATAAAACTATGCACGTTCGCATACACGATTTGCTTTGTTGTGGTTTTTTTTTATAATTTGTTGAAGTTGTGTGGAAAGACTAGGTGAAGAAAAATGACAATCGTGGAGAGAGAATCACACAGAGAGACTGACCTGTCACAAACATTATTATACTTGTCTGCAGCTGTCACATTAGCATAGTAGACTGCAGCCATCACACTACAATCTGCTGCAGCTATTACATACTTATTATAATCTGCTGCAGCTATTACATACTTATTATAATCTGCTGCAGCTATTACATACTTATTATAATCTGCTGCAGCTATTACATACTTATTATAATCTGCTGCAGCTATTACATACTTATTATAATCTGCTGCATGTAGATGCAGGTTACAGTGCAGTTTTACAAGGCAGGAGAAGGAGTGAGTAAGTGAGAAAAAAGCGAATAGAAAGTATGAGAGTAAGATGAGAATGTATGAACGAAAAACATACAACATCCAATAATTCGGCGTGAACCTTTTTCGAGGATTATATACACAAACAAGACAAAACACATAACTAAACGAAAAACTTATTTTAGTGGCATCCTCCAGAAAGTAGAAAACAGAAGAATGCGTGCCCCATAGATGAGGCATAGAGACCAAAAGGGTCACAAAGGAAAGCAGATGAGGCCAATCGGAAAGAAGAGGCAGAGAAAAAAAGGTGGGGGGGGGGGGAGGGCAATAAACACCTGTAGTCTGCTAGAGGAACAGGTGTGTATGGGGGGGGGGTGGTAGAAAGGAGCAGGGAAGCAGGGAGATAATATGAAACTGGTGAATAGGACAAGACCCAGAGGGCCAAAAATACCTATAGGCCGCCAGAGAAGAAGAGAAGGTGGTGGTAAGGAGAAGGAGGGAAGCTAGAAGAAGGAAACAAGAAAGTAGAGTATAAACCGCAGAAAAAAAAAAGAACACTAAGATCTTAAGGAAGCTGAAGACATTGTTAATTTCAGCTGGTTGGAGACAGCCAGCATGGAAAATAAGGTGCTGTTATAGGACCCTCCGAAATCGTACATCAGCAGAACAAAAGCAGATTGCATTAACAGAAATGTCCTTTTTTCCCCTGTGGTTGCTAAGGCAAAAATGTTTAGCCACAGGTGTCCAGGCCCTCTCAGAAATGTTGTTAAGATGTTGACAAAAACGATCTCGTAAGCGTAAACCGGTCTCCCTTATATACTTCATATCACAAGGTTTTCACATAATAGCACAAATAACATTGCGTGAAGTGCAGGTGAAGCCCTCCTGAACTGATAACGTGGACTTAAGGAAGGAGATTTGGCCAGCCTCGATAACAAACGGGAAGGTGTTGCATCTATGACATCCGCAACGTCTGGTACCATAAAAAGTGTCATCTGTCTTAAGGTGACTTCGAACTAGAAGGACCCTGAGGTTCTTGTCCCGTCTGTTGGCCACCAGTGGGGGTTCCCAAAAAAGTTCACGTGTACTAGGCTCGGTCTGGAGGAGATGGAGATGGCGAAACAGTATGTTCTTAACTGCCAAACTATGAGGGTGGTGCGTGAGTACTAGTTTAACTCTGTCCGAGCTACAGTGCGGTTTAGGAGTGAGGGCTTGTTCCCGCGATATATGGCCGATGCAATTCCAAGACGACGAGATAACATGTTCTGGATAGCCGCGCTGACGGAAGAAATCTAGCATTTTGTGGGCTTGATCATAGAAGTCAACATCCTCAGTGCACAACCGTCGCAACCTAAGAAGTTGGGACAAGGGAATAGAGTCCTTACACGATCTGGGATTGGAGGAAGAGTACAAGAGATAGCTGTGAGAGTCTGTAGGTTTTTATTGGACAGAAGTAGTAAGCTTTGTAGAGGCGATATTAACGGCAATGTCGAGAAATATAGCAGAAGTAGTAGAGAAATGACAGGATTGTATTCCTTAATAAAACTAATAAAGTTGTCAAGGTCTTCCTCTGGCAGTGATGTGACCCCAATGGCGTCATCTATGTAGCATCTATAGAAGGTTGGAAGAGGGCCTATATAGGGTCTCAGAACCTTGTGTTCGAAGTGGCCCGTGAACAGACATGCGTAGCTGGGGCCCATTTTGGTACCCATGGCCACACCACTAATAGGTCGAAGAACAGCCATTGAATCCAAACGAATTGACTTGGAGGACAAGTTGTGTAAGGCGCAGAATAGTAGACGTAGGAATAGAGCGTCTTTTGTTCAGAAAGAACTTGACATCCTGAAGTCCTTGATTTTGTGGGATGGACGTATATGAGGACATCACATCAAGAGTGAAGATATGGTAGATGTGACCAGGCAGGAATGTAAGGGTCTCAAAAGCAGTGAAAGCGTAAGTGGGCAGACTAGTGACCAGAGGTTGAAAAATGCTGTCAAGAAAGTCAGAGATTTGTTCTATAGGGCAGGAACAAGCAGACATCATGGGCCTTCCTGGGTTGCCTGGTTTGTGTATTTTAGGGAGTAGATAAAGGGATGACTTCCCTAAGCAGCTGTCGCGGATGTGTTGATGAGTAGCAGAGGGAGGATGCCACTAAGATAAGTTTTTTTCGTTTAGTTATATGTTTTGTCTAGTTTGTGTATGTAATCCTCGAAAAAGGCTCACGCCGAATTATTGGATGTTGTATGGTTTTCATTTATACATTCTCATCTTAGTCTCATACTTTTTATTCGTTTTTTTTTCTCAGTTACTTACTCCTTCTGCCGCCTTGTAAAACTGCACCATACACCTCTGTCTACCTTTATTATTTGAACCAGTTTTACTGCAGTCGTCATCCCGTTCATTTGTCATAATCTGCTGCAGTCGTCACATACATTATATTAATTTGGTGCACCTGTCAAATACGCTATTATACTTTGCTGCGGCTGTCACATACATTATAATAATTTGCTGCAACTGTCACATACATTATTATAATCCATTGCAGCTGCCATATACATTATTATAATTTAATGCAGTGTTACATACAATATTATAGTCCATTGTAGTTCTCACATACATTATTATATAACTATACTGTTCAAAAACCCCCCCCAAAAAAGCAACACTACTGTAGTCGTAATGGACACCAAATTTCAAAGTTATATGAAAATAAATTTTATTTTACGGTATTAATGTTTCAATCTTGGCATGAGGAAACTTCAAGACTTTAACAAATGATTTTCATTCAATTTAGTTTGTACTTTTATTCTTTGTGACTGAAGCCTCCGTTTCAGTAAGGTGTATGGCCTCATATGGCCTGTATCAGAGAAGGGCATCTCCTTGACATGGATCCGATTAGCCGTTGGATCTGTTGTTGTGGGATGGCTTCCCACTCTTGACGCAGTGCAGTAGACACCTGTCAGAGATTGGTTGGCGCCACCACTCCCTGGTGAACTTGTCTGTTAAGTTCATCCCATAAGTGTTCTATTGGGTTCATGTCTGATGACATGGATGGCCACGGAATGGTCTGGACGTTGTTGTCAGCGAGGAACTGGGTGGTGAGTTGTGCCACATGAGGTCGAGCGTTATCCTGTTGAAAAATCGACCCTGGTGCATCCAGAAGTGGAAGGACGCTAGGACGAATAATTTCAGCGACGTATCGTTGGGCATTTAGGCGTCCTTCAATATGCATCAGGTTATTTCTTCCAATGAAGTTGATCATCCCCCACACCAGTACACCTCCACCACTACGTGGAGGAACCTCATCCACGCAGTTCTGGACGTAGCGCTCACGGACTTTGCGGCGAACTCTTATCCGTCTATCGTGTCGTTGGAACAGAAAGAATTTGCAACGGTCCATTGACGATCAGAGTCGTGCAGCTGGTTCCTGACTGTTTGATCTGAAATTCGATGAGACGCTGTCATTGACTGGACCGTTGAGGAGGCAGATGCAAAATCGATTCCTGAGATGATGCAGCCGTATGAAGCCGTTTTCGGCAATAGTTTTGACTATGGGTCTTCCACTGCGCGGACGGTCTGCAACTGAACTAGCTTCTTGAAATCGTCTCCAAAGGCGACTAATGGTGCTTCTAACCACATTAAATTGTCTGGCCACTACACTTTGTGACTGTCCAGTCTGTAAAAGTTCAGTGATGATGAGTCTTTGTTCTGCAGCGAGATGAGACATACTTGTGCACTGAATTTTCAAATGAATTGACTCGAGGAGCATCAATCTTTTATAGGCATTCAATAACATGGTCAGTGAGTTTTGTGTTCATTAAGTTTCACGGGATTCTCATGAACCTGTCATGAGTTATTGTTAAAAATGCTGTTTTGACTAGTGTCGCTTTTCTGTGCTCATGAATCATCTGCTGAGTACAATTCAGGTCAACATGTGAAGTTGATGTCCAAGTGACCGTTTCAGGCAATTTGCCCTTGTCTGATCAGCAAACGTCAGTTTAAATCGTAACATCGTATTTGTCGCGTTTCTTTTTTTTTGAACAGTATATAACAGATTGGTCATGAATCAGTAAAGTAGTGAAGAGTTTGAGAAACACTGAACTGATATAACAAACTGGTCATGAATCAATAAAGTAGTGAAGAGTTTGAGAAACACTGAACTGATATAACAAACTGGTCATGAATCAATAAAGTAGTGAAGAGTTTGAGAAACACTGAACTGATATAACAAACTGGTCATGAATCAATAAAGTAGTGAAGAGTTTGAGAAACACTGAACTGATATAACAGATTGGTCATGATTCAATAAAGTAGGGAAGAGTTTGAGAAACACTGAACTGATATAACAGACTGGTCATGATTCAATAAAGTAGTGAAGAGTTTGAGAAACACTGAACTGATATAACAGACTGGTCATGATTCAATAAAGTAGTGAAGAGTTTGAGAAACACTGAACTGATATAACAGACTGGTCATGATTCAATAAAGTAGTGAAGAGTTTGAGAAACACTGAACTGCTGCCTGCTTTTTAGCTCTCGCCCTGGGGCTGGAAACCACCAAAATCCACTGATGCTCACACTGTACCACATCAGCTTAAAGAATGTCACTCTTGCACATCCCAGGAGACAAAGGAGAGTGTCATCCTTTTACTTTCAGGGAAGTTAAGAAAAATGTCATCCTTGTACTTTCAGGGAGGTTAAGAAAATATCATTATTGTACTTTCGGGAGATGAAGTACTGGTAATATATTATTATATCTGAATTTTAAAATAAATTAGTCACAAATTCAAATGTGGCAGGATTCAGTTCCTTCTTGTCAAGTTCTTGAAGATGAATGACAAATATTAAAACAACATCAATAAAGCACAAAGGGCAAATAGTGAAAACATAGCAATGATAAAGAAACAGTTAATAGTTGTTTATTGCTTATTCTCTGTGCAGAAATTTGCAAAATAAAACTGGTGGATGACATCTTCATGACTATCAATGTGCAGAGAAAAACAATATTACAATAAGAAACCTCATATACTCATGCATAATGTAATGACATTGCCAAAACATGCAACAATTCTGATTTTTCATGATCAGTATTCAAATAACAAAAAAACACATGATCATTACACACCTGACAGACTTTGAATTTACAGATATCCTACCTCCCTCACCAAACATCCATCCTCCACCACATGCATAGTCTAGTGTAAGTGATGTGAGAAGTAAAAGACACAACACAAATATGACCTGCGTGAGACATGATTGTGGAAATAGTGCTGCAGGAAAATTTGTATGTCTGAGATATGATTGTGGAAATAGTGCTGCAGGAAAATTTCTGTGTCTAAGATATGATTGTGGAAATAGTGCTGCAGGAAAATTTCTGTGTCTAAGATATGATTGTGGAAATAGTGCTGCAGGAAAATTTCTGTGTCTAAGATATGATTGTGGAAATAGTGCTGCAGGAAAATTTGTATGTCTGAGACATGATTCTGGAACTAATGCTGCAGGAAAATGTGTATGTCTGAGATATGATTCTGGAAATAGCATTGTGGGAAAATGTGTGTAAGATATAAATCTGAAACTAATACTGCTGGAAAACTTGTGTCTCTAAGATATGATTCTGGAACTAAAGCTGCAGGAAAATGTGTATGTCTGAGATATGATTCTGGAAGTAGTGTTGCAGTAAAATCTGTGTGTCTAAGACATGATTCTGGAACTAGTGCTGCAGGAAAATTTGTATGTGTGAGACATGATTCTTGAAAAAGTGTTGCAGAAAAACATGTATGTCTAAGACATTATTTGGGGACTAGTTCTGCAGGAAAATTTGTGTGTGTGAGATATGATTCTGGAAATAGTGCTGCAGGAAAATTTCTGTGTCTAAGACAAGATTCTGGAACTAATGCTGCAGAAAAATTTGAGTGTCTAAAATATGATTGTGGAACTAGTGCTGTAGGAATGTTTGTGTGTATAAGTTACGATTGAGGAGCTAGTGCTGTGGAAGAATTTGTGTGTCTAAGACATGATTCTGAAACTAGTGCTGTAGCAAAATGTGGGTCTCAAAGATATGATTCTGAAAATAGTGCTGTAGGAAAATTTGAGTGTCTAATTTATGAAAAAAATAAGATTTTTAAGGGCATGCATCTTTCCCATAGCAACATATGCCTGTGAGACCTGGACACTTAACAAAACAGCTGAGAAACACATAAATGCCTTTGAATGTAAATGCTACAGAAGAGTTCTCCAAATATCATGGACACAAAAAAGAACAAATATATCTATACTACAAGAGCTTAATATTGAAGAAGGCTGGCTAGTAAAGAGGATTAAAATATTTTGGACACAGTAAACGTCATGATAATTTAGAGAAGACCGTATTGGAAGGATACATAATGGGAAAAAGAAAAAGAGGAAGACCAAGACGAAGATGGCTGCAAGACATCGTTGACGATCTGGAAATGGACGCAACAGCAGCAGGCCATCTTGCTCACAACCGAGAGGCCTACAGGAGTGCTGTTTGGGAGGCAAAGTTCCGCAAGGGACATGCAAATGAATGAATGAATGAATTTATGATTCTGAAAATAGTGCTGCTGGAAAATTTGTATGTCTGAGACATGATTATATGATATGATATATATATATATATATATATATATATATATATATATAACCATGTCTCAGGCATACAAATTTTATATATCTTATATATATATATATTATAATAATATAAAATAATTATATTATAATTAATTATATATATATATATATATATATATATATATATATATATATATATACATATGCAGTTTCTTCACAAACTGTTTAATTTAATGCTAGTTATCATTTCTCTTCTCTCTATGATATAAAAGCTTTTGCTAGATAAACTATTTAGTTTAATGCTAAGTATCATTTCTCCTGTCTCTGTGAGATAAAAACTATTTCTTCATTAACTTTTTAGTTTATATCTAGTCATCATTTCTCTTATCTCTGTGATATAAAAGGATTTTTTCATAAATTATTTAGTTTATTGTTAGTTATCATTTCTCTTATCTCTGTGATATAAAAACAGTTGCTTTGTAAACTGTTTAGTTTATTGCTAGTTATCATTTATCTTATTTCTTTGATATAAAAACAGTTACTTTATAAACTGCTTACTTTATTGGTAGTCATCATTTCTCTTATCTCTGTTTCTTCTTCCTCTTCTTCTTCTTCGTTCGATTCTACCATGAAGACCTACCGTGATCCTACTGAATTTACTCCTGTGGTCCTCGATAGGTCCCGTGGTCTTCGAAAGGTCCACACGAGATCCTGGAGAGAACCACAAGTGGTTCAGACTATCACAGGGCTTGGGCCTGTATTCTCGATGGGTCGCAGAAGCAGGATTGCGTGACACCGTGGTTTTCGCTGCACCACTTTATTATAGAGTTGGACTTTCTCACCGGAATCCTCAGCGTGATTAGAATAAGCATACATCCCCGTCGGGTGAGAAATGGTTGCCTATCTAGACTGCACAGGTCCATTGTCTCCGACTTCATCATTTTGTGGTCGTGGCCGCTACCCTTTCTAGTTATGACCAGGATGGAGCTTTTGTCCAGGAGGATGAATCCTCTCCACTAGTAAGTTTCACCCCTGGGTTAAGCCGGTTTAGGCATATTATCCCAGTATGTGCATGTTTAGGACATGACCGACCTCTAAAGAGGAGGTACTGTGTCATAAGTAGCCATCACGTTTCACCCCTGGGTTAAGCCGGTTTATGCATATTTCAGCAGTATGGGTGTATATAGGACGTGGCCGGCCTCTAGAGCAGAGGTGACGTGGTATGAGTAGCTCTCGCCGCGAGACTACTGAAAATGCTGATTAAACTTCACTGTATCCTTTTCATCACTTGTTCAAAGCGGCGCCGAATGACAACCCTAGTCGCATTTTCTTCATTGGACGGGAGGAGTTTCGCTTCGCGCGCAGCATCCGAAGAATCTCACCAGCAATGTCTTATTTTAACCTCTGGGTTAAGCCGGTTTAGGCAGTCAGCCCCATTATGGGGGTATAAAGGACGTGGCCGGCCTCTAGAGCAGAGATGCAGTGATTTGAGTAGTCCTAACCTCGAGACTACTAGTCACAAATTTGATGTGGTAGCCGTTTCTCATACTCCCTCTCCGGAATCGAACCCCAATTCCCCGTTACCCGTTACAAACATGGTAGGCATGTCACGTACCATCGACATTTGATAGGGCAGACATTTGAAAGATGCGACGCCGGCCCAGAAGGCCATGCGATCAGCAAAAAGTTATCCAGAATCACCAGTTGGGAAGCCGTGCCCGCGAAGGGCAACGACGATTGGTTTTGAACTAATACAAACGCTCTTTCCACGAGGGTCGGAGCTTGGTAAGCGTGTATTAGCTCTAGAATTGCCACAGTTATCCACGTAAGATCGTGTCATCTAAGGAACCTCGACTGATTTAATGAGCCATTCGCGGTTTCACCGTGAGACAGTGTGAAATTAGACATGTATACCTTAATCTTGGAGACAAGCATATGTCTACTGGCAGGATCAACCAGATAGCTTTCTTCACCGAACCTTAGTCGGATATCTGCCCACAGACCAATGCGGGGCAAGGGAGACAGTGCGCTGCTCAGAGCGGATTCCTTTCGACCCCGGCGGCGTTTCATTTCCTTTAACCACCGGCGGCGGCTGCCGGCTTCCTCTGCGCTAACGAACGAGAAGAAAGCGCGGCACCGACAACCAACGCACATTACATACTGCAGACCAGATACTCTTTGCGAGAGATGGGCCAATTTCGAGGCCATCGGTCGACAGCACTATAGTACACCACCGACGCGTTAGCACGAACCTGGCTGGCTAGTCGTTTATAGTCATCGCTCGACGGAAAAACCACTAACTTCTGAATCGAAACACCTTAACTCTCGCCGCCGGGAAGGAGCGAAAACCTTTCTCCACACGCACGAAAATCGACAGCGCTTTATCGCCAAAAGAACGGTCCGCCTGCGCAACAGCAGCCCGCACCGTGCTGCTCGGCGCGGCTGACGATCTTATCATGTGATTTAAAAGGAGTTTCTTCATAACCTGTTTAGTTTATTGCTAGTTATCATTTCTCTTATCTCTATGATATAAAAGTATTTGCTTCATAAACTGTTAAGGTTATTGCTAGTTATCGTTTCTCTTATCTCTGTAATATAAAGGCATTTGCTTTGCAAATTTTTTAGTTTTTTACTAGATATAATTTTTCTTGATATCTAGTAATAAACTAAAAAGTTTACGAAGCATTTTTCTTCTGAGAAAAGCTAGGACGACCATCCCCAACCCAGCGCGTCACACGTGGCGGATGGTGAAAGTCCTCCAGATATAGAGGATCCCTGTGAATAAGGATTTACCCAAATAAGCAGGCGCGGACCAACTGGCAGTAGACTCAGAGAGCGAGATGAGGTAGTAGGCGGTTCTTCTACTCCTATAAAGTGCCTCAGGTGCTCAGTGAAGGGAATACCAGGCGGGTAAGAGGTGACTTAAAACATCTTGCTCCCGCTGCCTTGCGGGTAGGACAGGGAGTCCAAAGGCTAGCGGAGAGTCCGTAAACAAACCGACAGAAGGCAACGGAAACCACTGTTGTAGCTCCCAAGAACAATTATGCTTATTCAGAGTGATAAATTTGTCATGAACGATATTAATAGATGTTCCTTTGGAACAACCTCGTCCGGTAGGGCAGCTCACGAGCCACAGGTGAGGCCAGATCGTCATCAAGCTACTGGTGGCAAAACTAACAAGTTCAGAATAGCAACATGGAATGTTAGAACTTTATTCCAGGCTGGAAAATTAGAAAAGGTAAAAAGGGAAATGAAAAGGACGAAGATCAACATATTAGGAATGAGTGAAGTTAGATGGACAGGTGCAGGGAAGATAAACTCTGATAAATATACAATAATATATTCAGGAAGTGAGAAACATGAACGAGGAGTAGGAGTAATATTTGACGAAAAAAACAGCAAGAACAACTGTAGGATATTTGAACATCTCGGACGGAGTCCTGCTAGCCAACTGAAAGGACGATCAATAAACATAAATAGTATACAAGTGTACGCTCCAACATCTGAAAGTTCTGAAGAAGATGTAGAGCTATTTTATAATGACGTAGAGACAGCCCTGAAACACACAAAGTCACATGAAGTTACTATGGTCTTGGGAGATTTTAATGCCAAAGTTGGTAAAGGAAGAACTTCAGACATCGTTGGTGACTATGGAAGAGGGGGGGGGGGGGGGAGGAATGACAGAGGTTATAAATTAATTTAATGCGCAAGAATACATAGCATAGTTGTAGGAAACACCTGGTTTAAACAACATCCTCGAAGACTGGCAACGTGGTGCAGGTCAGACAAAAAGACTTTTAACCAGACAGACTACATATTAATCAACAAACGATTCCGCAATGCATTACTGACAACAAAACCCATGCCAGGAGCGGACTGCAATAGTGACCATGACACACTCTATGGAAAAATTAGAATAAAGCTAAAGAAAGCATGCAGAAAAGTGAGAAACATCAAACTGAATACAAAACTCCTTAAAAATGACCCAAGAAATGCGGGAACAATACAAAATATTTATAACAAATAGATACAATGCAATAGCAAAGATAAATAGTATAGACGAACAATGGGCAATGTTAAGAGATTCTATCCACCAAACTGTTAAGGAGATAATACCACCAAAAAAGAACCCCCTAAAAATAAATGGATGACAGACATCTTAGGACTGATGGACAAGAGGAGGAGGAGTAAAAATAACGAGGAAAAATATAGCAAGATAGATAAAGAAATAAGACGCAAATGCAGAGAAGCAAAAGAAGTGTGGTTAAATGATTGGTGCACACAGGTAGAGGACTCTCATAATAAAGACAGCAAAAACATGCACAAACGAATTAGAGAAGTCACAGTCAGGAAGACAAAATATGCCACAGTATGCCTGAAATCGAAAGAAGGTAAAATGTTAATGGAAAAAGAGGACATTGTGGACAGGTGGACAGAGAACATCGGTGAGCTATATGGAGGAGAAAGACCAGAATTAACGCCAGATACTGAAAGCTGTGATGTACCACCAATACTTGAAGATGAAATCATAGATGCCATCAAACACATGAAGGAAGAAAGGAAAAGCGACTGGGCCTGATAATATAACAATAGAAGAAATAGTGGCACTAGAGGAGACAGGAATAAAAATAATAACCAAGTTACTGAATGACATTTACAGCAGTGGTTATATGCTCAGTGACCTGTTTAAAACCACGTTTATAGCACTACCAAAGAAACCAGGTGCAAAGGAATGTGATGACCACCGGAATATCAGCCTCTCATGTCACATAACGAAACTACTTCTGAGAATCATTATGAGAAGAACAAGGAAAAAGATAAAAATTGAAATAGCAGATGAACAGTTTGGATTTATTGAAGGAAAGGGAACACACAATGCCATTTATGCTTTACGAACACTAACAGAAAAAGCTTTAGAAGTACAGAAAGATCTATAGTTATGATTCATTGATTACACCAAGGCATTCGACAAAGTGAAACATAATGAAATTATTAAAATGCTTGAAGACATCAATATAGACGGCAAAGACCTGAGGATCGTAAAACATCTATACTGGCAGCAAGAAGCAGCAATTCGAGTTGAAAACAGAACTGGAAAATATCAATAAGGCAAGGGGAGCGACAAGGATGATTATTATAAAAACGATCATCACTGAACCAGGAATAAAAATTGGAGGATACAATATTAACAACCTTCGGTATGCTGACGACACAGTACTGATAGCTGAGAACCAACAAGATCTGCAAAATCTCATGGATAAAGTCGCCAAAGAATGTGAACAGAAAGGCTTTACTTTGAACATCAAAAAGACAAAGACTATGGTTATATCTAAGAAACAGAATCCACCAACATACAGTATAAAATTAAATGGAACTATTCTAAAGCAGATGCGGAAATTTAAATACCGTGGAGCAGCAATAACTTCAGATGGGAATTGCAGAACATAAATTAGGAACAGAATAGACCAAACAAAGACTGCATTTCAGAGAATGAGAAACGTATTATGCAACACATCCTTATCAATGAATGTTAGAAAACGAGTATTAAAATGCTATATTGAACCTATCTTGGTATATGGAAGTGAATCATGGACAATAGGCAGGTCTGCACAAAAATAATTGAAAGCAGCAGAAATGCGGTTTATTAGAAGAATATTGCGAATCCCCTGGACAGCTAAAATAACTAATGAAGAATGTATGAGAAGAGCTGGAGAGACAAAAAATCTTGTCACAAAATAAGAGACACAATGTACTTTCATAGGACATGCAATGAGAAGAGGGGGCATTGAAAATATTATAACAACAGAAAGAATAGAGGATAGAAGATCAAGAAGAAGACCAAGAGAAATGATACTGGACAGTCTAACAAGATGGTATGAGAGGAGATCACCAAAAGATGACCTGTATGAAGGATAGTGTACTCTGGAGAAGCATAATAGCCAACGCCAGTCGGCACGGTACCTGATGATGATGATCATTTTTCTTATATCTGTGATATAAAGGTGTTTTATTCGTAAACTGTTTAGATTATTGCTAGTTATCCGCTACTGGCGAGATTTTTCAGCTTCCGTGCGGTGAGTGAAACTCCTTCCAGCCAATGAAGAAAAATTCGATTAGGGTTGCCGCGTGGCGCCACCGTGGAAGAAGTAAAGGAAAGGATTAAGTGAAGTAACTAGTAGTCTCGTGGTCAGTGGTGCTCAAATCACGGTACCTCTGCTCTAGAGGCCGGCTACGTCCTATATACTGGGGTAGATTGACCAAACCAGCTTAACCCAGGAGTTAAAATAAGACACTTCTGGCGAGATTTTTTCCACTGCCGCGTGGGGTGAAACTGTTCCCGGCCAATGAGGAAAATGCGAAAGTGCGACTAGAGTTGCCGGGCAACGCCGCTGTGAAAAGGTGATGGAAAGGATTAAGTGAAGTTTAATCGGTATGTCCAGTAGTCTCGCGACGAGAGCTACTTATACCACGGCACCTCTGCTCTAGAGGCAGGCCACATCCTATATACACCCATACTGGTGAAATATGCCTAAAGCTGCTTAACTCAGGGGTGAAACTCACTAGTGGCGAGGATTCGTCTTCCTTGACAAAAGCTCCGTCCTGGTCACCACCAGGAAGGATAGCGGCCACGACCACAAAATGCTGAAATCGAAGACACTGAACCAGTGCAGTCTAGATAGGCAACCATCTCTCACCCGACGGGGATATATTATATCCAAATCACGTTGAGGTTTTCCGGTGAGAAAGTCCAACTCTAGGCTAGATGGGCAAACCACCTCTAACCCGGCGGGTGTATATTCATATATCCTAACCACGTCGAAGTTTTCCAGTGAGAAAGTCCAACTCTAGACTAAACTGGTTCAACAAAAACCACAGTGTCACGCATTGCCGCTTCTGTGACCCACCGAGAATATAGGCCAAAGCAACATGATACTCTGAGCCTCCATCCTAAAGACTATCGCGAGAACCACAGGAGTAAATTCAGTAGGATCACGGGGCGATCTTGGTGGTAGAAGCGAACGAAGAAGAGGAAGAAGATTGCTAGTTATCACTTCTCCTATTTCTGTGGTATAATAGCATATAAATAACGCTAGTTATCATTTCTCTTATCTCTGTGATATAAAAGCAGTTTCTTCATAAATTGTCTAGGTTATTGCTAGTCTTAATTTCTATTATCTCCGTGATATAAAAATATTTGCTTCATAAACTGTTTAGTTTATTGCTAGTTATCATTTCTCTTATCTCTGTGATATAAAAGCAGTTGGTTCATAAACTATTTAGTTTATTGCTAGTTATCATTTCTCTTATCTTTATGGTATAATAGCATTTGCTTCATAAACCGTTTAGTTCATATAAAACAGATTTTAAAATAAGAGCAGAATAATAATAAAAATACCATGGAATGATGCAAAATAAATCAAAACAAATGTATGGTGGAGAAATAAATAAATATGGGCTAGGTCATTATTTCTAATAAATTACATCTGTATTGTGTAATCTGTATTGTGTAATCTGTAAGCAGATACTGGCATCCAGGCGTTCCCACATGCCGTGAAGTGTGTGCCTACTGATGGAGCAAGCCACACACTGGTTATAACAGGGATAGTGCGTACTAAACCACTTGGTTCAGAAAAACCTCCTCTTCACCTCTCCTCCCCGAACTTGATCATCCTCCTGATGTGATTGCTGTCCTTATACGCAATATCGCCCTCTCTCCTTCCCGAACTTGATCATCCTCCTGATGTGATTGCTGTCCTTATACGCAATATCGCCCTCTCTCCTTCTCGAACTTGATCATCCTTCTGATGTGATTGCTGTCCTTCTTCGTAATATTGTCCTCTCTCCTTCTCGAACTTGATCATCCTTCTGATGTGATTGCTGTCCTTCTACTCAATATCGTCCTCCATTCACAGACTTCCCAAGGTGGCTCTTGCAATTTCCAACCTATAAAACAAAGTTAGGTTATGAACTATTATAATATTCTTACGAAGAAGTTGTAACTGACACTGTCTTATACTTCTGGCACTGGAAACGACGAATGCTCGACTTTGAGTATAGCAGATCACTTTGGACGTTTAAAGGTTATCAGCATCAATCTCAGGCACGTTCATGCAGCCTTGTTAGCACGTTGTAAGGGCGACAACCTTTTACTTCATACTAGCAATCGCAGCATTATTCATCGTATTTTACTCCAGTCTTCGTTAGCCGTTATGGGACATTATCTTCACACACAATCCAGATATTGCTGTGGTCTAGAACAGGTTTCAGAAATATTACAATATTCACTTGACTAAGCTCGCTGTAAAGTTTACTGAATCCATTTAATTCTGACAAATAAGGTCACAGATGTATTGTTGACATCTCTTCGAATAAGATGTAATAAGACATCAAATTCGCTGGTCTCGTCGTTGAAGCACATAATCATTGTTCACAAAATCAAACTCTAGCGTTATTTTCTGTGACCGAAAACGTCTAACTCTCCACTGCACTAGATCAACAACTCGTGAATAACTCTATCTCCTGTTCCGCTGTTCCCCTCTGTTCTTCTCTATTCCCGGCCTTTCTTTGTTCTTTTCCTCTCCTTCGTCCCCCTCTCAAAACTGCATGCCTGGCTTATATGCCATAAGTCAAGTCCATCAAGACACATCTCTAGATCTTTCTGTTGGTCAGCTGGTAGACTACCTACTGATTGGACCCTGATTGAATTTCGGAATGCGTCAGTCCACTGCCTCTCTTCAAAATAGTGGGAAATTGCGTCTTAAAATTAGGGGGATATTATCTAAGTCCACTGTCTTTCATGTCGTAGGTTTCAGGAATTAGTCCGTTCTCTAGCTTTACTGTGTCCACGCTTTTCATTGTGTCTTGTATTTTTGGTATTCACTTAGTCTGATTACTCTTCTGAGCGTCCTGTCGTAATATTACTACTAATACCACGGGAGTGTTCCTCTCTCACAGGTTCTCAAACTTTCTATCGTTTCTGGCCTACTTTCTACTTAACAATAATAATCATAACTCTAATAAAATGATAATAATAATAATATTAAGAAGAAGAACAATAATAATAATAATAATAATATCATAATATGCAATGTACTACGCTACATTTGTCCATTTTAAGGGTACCTTGAATTGATGCCGCACTTTCCAGTTTGTCCGCTTTCTCATTGTCTTTGACTCCCGCATAAGCAGGACAGTCGATTCACGTCAAACTGGACAATTAAGATCCATCTAGAAGCTTTATCCATACTCTGAAGAAAAAAAAGTCTCTCGATCCTCCTTAACATGTTTTGGGACTCTGTTACAATGATCTCATGCGAATCACCCTGCTCCAGCAACCAAGAAATTGCTTCTGCACCTCCATTCTCATGCTCAAATTGATGGTTTCATAGGCTCCTGGTTTACTGGCAACCAGTTTGTTGTTACGGTAGACAACATAACCACATCCACTTTTTTAGCCTAGTGCCACGGACATTACTGTGAAGATCGTTTTTAGAATGTTTTCGCTGTACAGAGAAAAAAGGTCTGGAGATAGTGCACATCCTTGTCGCACTTCTTGTTTTATCCGTTGATATTTTCCAGTTCTATTTTCAAATCGAAATGCTGCTTCTTGCTGCAAGTATAGATGTTTTACGATCCTCAGGTCTTTGCCGTCTATATTGATGTCTTCAAGCATTTTAATAATTTCATTATGTTTCACTTTGTCGAATGCCTTGGTGTAATCAATGAAGCATAAGTAGTGATCTTTCTGTACTTCTAAAGCTCCTTCTGTTAGTGTTCGTAAAGCATAAATGGTATTGTGTGTTCCCTTTCCTTCAACGAATCCTAACTGTTCATCTGCTATTTCAATTTTTATCTTTTTCCTTGTTCTTCTCATAATGATTCTCAGAAGTAGTTTCGTTATGTGACATGAGAGGCTGATAGTCCGGTGGTCATCATATTCCTTTGCACCTGGTTTCTTTGATAATGCTAAAAACGTGGATTTAATCAGGTCACTGGGAATATAACCACTGTTGTAAATGTCATTCAGTAACTTGGTTATTATTTTTATTCCTGTCTCCTCTAGTGCCTTATTTCTTCTATTGTTATATTATCAGGCCCAGTCGCTTTTCCTTTCTTCCTTCATGTGTTTGATGGCATCTATGATTTCATCTTCAATTATTGGTGGTCCATCATAGTTTTCAGTGTCTGGTGTTAATTCTGGTCTTTCTCCTCCATATAGCTCATCAATGTACTCTGTCCACCTGTCCACAATGTCTTCTTTTCCTATTAACATTTTACCCTCTTTCGATTTCAGGCATCATGTGGCATATTTTGTTTTCCTGCCTGTGAGTTCATTAATTCGTTTGTGCATGTTTTTGCTGCCTTTATCATGAGAGTCCTCTATCTGTCTGCACTGTTCATTTAACCACACTTCTTTTGCTTCTCTGGATTTGCGTCTTATTTCTTTATTTATCTTGTTATATTTTTCCTCTTGTCCATCAGTCCTAAGATGTCGTCTGTCATCCATTTATTTTTAGGGGGTTCTTTATTCTAATTTTTCCACAGAGAGGGTAGTGGTCACTATTGCAGTCGGCTCCTGGCATGGTATTTGTTGTCAGTAATGCATTGCGGAATCGTTTGTTGATTAATATGTAGTCTATCTGGTTAAAAGTCTTTTTGTCTGGCCTGCACCACGTTGCCAGTCTTCGAGGATGTTGTTTAAACCAGGCGTTTCCTACAACCATTATATGTATTCTTGCCCATTCAATTAATTTACTACCTCTGTCATTCCTCTCCCCCAGTCCATAGTCACCAACGATGTCTGAAGTTCTTCCTTTACCAACTTTGGCATTAAAATCTTCCATGACTGTAGTAACTTCATGTGACTGCTTGTTTCAGGGTTGTCTCTATGTCATTATAAAATATGTGTACATCTTCTACAGAACAATCAGATGTTGGAGCATACACTTGTATAATATTTATGTTTATTGGTTGTCCTTTCAGTTGGGCTAGCAGGACTCGGTCCGAGATGTTCAAATATCCTACAATTGTCCTTGCCGTTTGTTCGTCAAATATTACTCCTCGTTCATGTTTCTCACTTCCTAAATATATTATTGTATATTTATCATAGTTTATTTTCCCTTCACCTGTCCATCTAACTTCACTAATTCCTAATAAGTTGATTTTCATCCCTACTTTACACAATAATTCCCACATAAACTCTTAAGTTACACGTCCCTTCTCTATCCTCAATGATCACCCAGAAAACAAAACGCTTAACTTGCACCTCCCTGCTCTATTACCATTAATCAACACAAAAAATGATTACATCGCACCTTTCCCTCTCTCGATAATTATCATGACAAAAAGACATAACTTACACCCTCATCTCCCCCCTCTCTCCACAATAATAAACACAAAAACACTTAACTCGCACCTCCATCCTCTCCCCACACTGATGAACAAAAATAACAGTTAACTCGCACCTCCATCCTCTCCCCACACTGATGAACAAAAATAACAGTTAAATCGCAACTCCTCATTTCTCCACAATAATCAACACAAAGATACTTAACTCGCACCTCCTCCCTTCTCTCTTCACAATAATCAACACAAAGATACTTAACTAGCACATCCTCCCTTCTCTCTTCACAATAATCAACACAAAGACACTTAACTAGCACATCCTCCCTTCTCTCTTCACAATAATCAACACAGAGATACTTAACTCGCACCTCCTCCCTTCTCTCTTCACAATAATCAACACAAAGATACTTAACTAGCACATCCTCCCTTCTCTCTTCACAATAATCAACACAAAGACACTTAACTAGCACATCCTCCCTTCTCTCTTCACAATAATCAACACAGAGATACTTAACTCGCACCTCCTCCCTTCTCTCTGCACAATAATCAACACAAAGATACTTAACTAGCACATCCTCCCTTCTCTCTTCACAATAATCAACACAAAGACACTTAACTAGCACCTACTCCCGTCTCTCATACATAACCTAACAAACGTGACTGCACAGAAAGTTTACCAATTAGCCAAAATTAAACACTTTATGGACAAAGACACAAGAAAGATATACTACATATCACGCATACAAACACACTTGGATTACTGTTCCACAATCTGGGATGGATGCTCAGTCTCAAACACAAAAGGGTCCACTCACTTCACAAGCGAGCATTAAATCTGATTTGTGACAAACACCCAGTACAGACTGTAGATCAACACAAACACCCAGTACAGACTGTAGATCAACACAAACAACTCAAAATTCTACCCCTCAAAAACAGAATCATTTTTCACAAAGTTACGTTTGTTCAGAGAATTCTGTCGCACAATGCTCCGCCTTACTTGTGGTCACTGTTTACGTGTAATACTAAACATAGCCACTGTTTAAAAAAACTGTCTTCTTCCTAAACCCAGGATTGATCTGTACAATAAAAGCCTTGCATACTCTGCAGTACAGCTCTGGAACACCCTCCCCTACCATTTAAAGTCCATTGGTAATACTTCCTCCTTTAACTCAAACCTGTTTCATTATTTACTTGCTTGTAATTATATGCCTCCATAAAATAACCAGCACTCTCTCAACACGTGACTTGCCAACCATCAACTACTAAAATGACATAGTTAGAAAACAACTTGTTAGATATTGTTAGAAATTATTTTAATGTCTGTTTAAATAGCAGATGTTAGAAGATCTGTATTTACAATGTATTTTTATTTATGTATATGTCTGCGTATGTATGTGTACGTGAGTGCTATTTTATTAGGTTAATTACTTCTTCTTTCTTACTTTGAATGTAGTAGTTAAATCTTACACTCTTTTGATCTGTTGTGTCCTATATTCTCTCTTCAAAGTAATCAACACAAAGATTCTTAACTAGCACCTTCTCTATTCTCTCTTCAAAGTAATCAACACAAAGATTCTTAACTAGCACCTTCTCTATTCTCTCTTCAAAGTAATCAACACAAAGATACTTAACTAGCACCTCCTTTCTTCTATCTTCACAATAATCAACACAAAGATTCTTAACTAGCACCTTCTCTATTCTCTCTTCAAAATAATCAACACAAAGATACTTAACTAGCACCTTCTCTATTCTCTCTTCAAAGTAATCAACACAAAGATACTTAACTGGCACCATCTCTATTCTCTCCTCACAATAATCAACACAAAGACACTTAACTCGCACCTCCTCCCTTCTCTGAAAGAACAAGTCACCACCAGCTACGAAAACAACATTACAACCAATGTCGAGACAGTTACTACAACCTCCGACAGACACGATAATGCTACCGCCACCACTGTCACTCAGATCAACTGTCCCAGTGCTGATCTTACTGACAAAGCCCTGTCAGATCAGACAAGCACCTCAGCTGAACTCACTGACGTTCAGACAATGCTAGAACACCAGCAACAGTTTAGCTGATGTGGAAAACCGAGACGACAGGGAAGCTCCAGCGCCTGAGTTCTCTCCCTCTAGTGTGGCTGATTCACCACATGTATCTCAGCAGCCTACAGTTGTCGAGGAAAAATTAGCTACATTATGTAGCCAGAACATACTTCATGTAGTCAAAGACCTCGTCATAAACCTTATTACTGACATGGCAGCGGAGATTAAGCACTCATTCAAGCTGGAGAATGATAGTCTTAGGGCTGAACTTACGTCACTGAGAGACGAAAATGCTAAAATGAGACTCATGATATCTGAATGGTAGAGTGAGCCACGCAGACACAGCAAGGAAGTGTTGACAAGTACTCAAGAAGTGACTGCTGACACAGACAATATGGCTGTAAATTCATGCACGAGTGCACCAGATATCAACACAGAACACACGCCTCAGCAAAGAGCTGCACAAGAGAAACACACCAGCACCACAACACCTATAAAGGTAGCACCTGAAAATTTAGCTTACCCTATTGATGTGCATATAAGTAATAGGTTTCAAGCTTTACAAGATAGCCCCACTGTACATAACCATAAAGCAACAAGAACCCAAACAGATATCTCACACAAGACATCCACTCCTCAGTCACGGTCTCATAAACATCAACAAGAACAAGATACACAACAACACAGTAACAACATCAAAGAATATACGACACACTTGATAATCGGAGATTCCTTACTTAAAGGAATCTATGGTGAGCGGATGTCACTTACCTCTGAAGACACTGTCTCAGTCATGCCAGTACCTGGAGCTGGTATTATAAAACTAACGCAGACACTGAGACGACTTGATGTCGATCAGAGAGTGAGGAGAACGACCGTACATGTTGGCATTAATGACAGCATGAACGGCCAGAATCTTCGGCCCTCTGATATACAGGACTTGATATCCACCATCAAGAAAAAATACCCCAACACTTCCATCAACATTTCATCCATCATTCCACCTTGTTCTGATCCTGGACGTCGCATGGTGGATATAAACAACAAAATACTGAAAACATTCTGTCTACAGAACACAGTAGTTTTTATAAACAACACACCATTTTTTACTTCAGCCACAAGTGCTCCCAAAAACGCCTTTATAGGGACCACATCCACATTAACAAGACTGACAGCAGCATCCTTGCCAAAAATATCAAATATCCAGCAAGAACTGAGCAGAACATAACAAAACACTCAAATAGCCAGAAACAGTTTAGACAGCCACCCACATCTCGTAGCTCCAGAAACACACACTCTACACCAACTACAAGACTCCAAGGACCCTCACATCTGCCTCTCTACCATTGCCCGCTCCATCCACTGACCCACTATACGATTCCATGTTCCCGCCCCTGCCTACACGGCAAGCTGAACAAATTATACCAACACTTAGTACAGCGAACAACATGGAGACTCCTGCACAATCACCACTTAGGAATACCACAACAACTGTACAGGACACAAACACAAGAACCTCGAATCATTATCCGTGGAACTTTCAGCTACAATATCTAATGCAGTTTAGTCCTGCAGCTCTGAGCCATGCATATATGATGTCCCTACTACACAATCAACAAGCAACATCCACATACAGATACTAGATAGCTTGGAACTTCCAGCACTCTTTAACTTCTGTAGATAAATTTAACTGAACAAAAAAAAAAAAAAAAACCACAGAAGTTCTTACAGGAGAACAAACATTTCTTAGCGTTAGCTTACAGCTAATATTGTCATCAAGTCTTTTATAATTTACACTTACATAACGTTCATTGCATTGTTGATTTTTGTACTTTTTTCCATTATTTGTCAGTATATTATAAACTTAGTTAGATTCATTATCTCTACTAGCTTAAACGTATACCTATAATTGTATGGTTGAAGTCTGACTGTTGCACGAATAAGTCTGTCTGACCAGTTATTTTATTTTTACTGAAATATAATATTTCTAACATTGTTATAAAATGACTCAGAAAATGGAGGAATGGCTGCGACACGATGGCCTACGTGTTGGCCACTTAAATGTTTATCACTTGTTAGGAAAATTCCCTGAGGTTACACATATACTTCAACAACATTTTCATATTTTTTGTTTCTCTGAAAGCAGATTACATAAAAACATCACAGACAATGATATAAGAATAGATGGTTTTAATTTGATCAGGCGTGACCCAACTAGGAAGCTAGAGACAGGTTTAGTTAATTTCTAACACAATTAAATTTTGTAGAAGAGAAGACCTGGAAACATCAGAGGTTGAATGTATTATGCTAGAAATCAAAATATCAAATCTTAGTCTAATTCTAATTAGTTTTATATACCGAAATCCAAATGCTTCAGCCGAGTGGTATGATCACTTTGCGACCATGATGGATGATGCTGTAACTTATAAATTCAAGGACATAATTATTCTAGGCGACTTCAATATAGATCTTAATCAGCCAAATCCTACATGGAAGAACATTTTAACATCTTACAACTTCTCCCAAATTGTTAACAAACCTACTAGAGTAACTGAATCATCATCAACACTAATAGATCATATTTATGTAACTGATCCAGGAAACATTACTGAATGTACTGTCCCTCATGTGTCGCTGAGTGATCACTACCCGGTCTTCTGTACGTGGTCACATAAGGGGTATAAAATGCCTAAACACAAACATACCAGCATCAAATATAGGAACTTTAAAAACTTTAACTTTTAATTATTTTTAACTGATCTAAAAGCTTCATCTCTTACGTACGTTTTCCAGTCAACAAATCCAGATGAGGCTATTGAATACTGGATCAAGATATTTCGAAATATTTTTGACAAGCATGTCCCCATCAAAGAAATGATAGTAAAACACGTAACAAAATCCCCGTGGATAACTCCCGATATATTGCAACTGATGAGGAAACGGGATGAAGCTCACAAAAGCAGAAATTTCAGTAGCTATCGTTCACTTAGGAATAAGGTGCAGTATTTAATTAGGCAGGAAAAGAAAAATTACTTCAGAAATTTAGTGAAAGACAAAACTGATAGTAAATCAATCTGGAAAGCGATTAATACTCTTGTAAATAAAAGGAAGCAAACTGATCCACAAACACTTTACGGTGAACATTCTTGCACTAACTTCAGTGAACATTTTAGGGAAGAAATTAGTACTCTAAAATCTTCATTACCGACCCCTAATTGCGACCTGAGCGTGTTGAAAACTTTCAGCGACAGTAAATGTATAAAGCTAAAACAAATTAATATTCCTTTCCTCACAGTCGGTGAGGTTTATAAATACATCCAGTCCTTAAAGAACACTAACTCAGCAGGATGTGATGACATTAGTAACAAGATACTACGCTACGCTGCACCAGTTATCACAGACACACTAACATACTTATACAATTTGTGCATTGACAAACAATATTTCCCTGACGCTTTTAAACTCGCTAAAGTTTTTCCTCTTTTTAAATCTGAACAGACTAGTGACTTCTCAAACTATAGACCCATATCCATTCTGTTATCACTATCTAAACCTCTTGAAAAGCATATACAAAAGTTAACACTGCTCCACATGCAAGAAAACAATCTGCTAATAGACAGTCAGTCAGGTTTTAGACCAAATTACTCCTGCCACACAGCATTAACTAAAATGACAGAAAGCTGGCTGTCTAATATAAATGATGACAAATTGTGTGGTGCTGTCTTTGTTGGTTTCAAGAAAGCCTTCGATATGACTGATCATGAAATTCTTGCAAAAAAGCTGGAAGGCTATAGATTACACCCTGACCTAACAAAATTTATTACATCTTTTCTCTCAGGTAGAAAACAAGTAGTTTGAGTTAGAAACAAAATATCTGGCTCGTCTGTAATTGATACCGGTATTCCTCAAGGCTCCATTCTTGGTCCTCTTCTCTTTGCTACATATATTAACGACCTACCACTACATTTAAAGCACTCTTCATGTGATCTTTTCGCTGATGACTGTACTGTTTACAATAGTGACTATGACATCAATAAACTACAGACAGCGCTACAAAATGATATAAACAGTTTGATTAAATGGAGTAATAAAAATGGCATGTTGATAAACACCAACAAAACAAAATCCATGCTCATCACTACAAGACAGAAACTGCAGAATGCAACTAAAACTTCACTACAGCTTTGTGCTGGGACTAAGGCAATAGAAAATGTTCATGAACATAAAACCCTAGGACTCTCATTGATCAGCATTTAACTTGGAATTCTCACATACATAACCTATCAAACTTGATTGCACAGAAAGTTTACCAATTAGCCAAAATTAAACACTTTATCGACAAAGACACAAGAAAGATATACTACATATCACACATACAAACACACTTGGATTACTGTTCCACAACCTGGGATGGATGCTCAGTCTCAAACACAAAAAGGCTCCACTCACTTCACAAGCGAGCATTAAATCTGATTTGTGACAAACACCCAGTACAGACTGTAGATCAACACAAACAACTCAAAATTCTACCCCTCAAAAATAGAATCATTTTTCACAAAGTTAAGTTTGTTCAGAAAATTCTGTCGCACAATGCTCCGCCTTACTTGTGGTCACTGTTTACGTATAATACTAAACATAGTCAGCGTTTAAAAAACGGTCTTCTTCCTAAACCCAGGATTGATCTGTACAATAAAAGCCTTGCATACTCTGCAGTACAGCTCTGGAACACCCTCCCCTACGTTTAAAGTCCATTGGTAATACTCCATCCTTTAACTCAAACCTGTTTCATTATTTACTTGCTTGTAGTTATATGCCTCCATAAAATAACCAGCACTCTCTCAACACGTGACTCGCCAATCATCAACTACTAAAATGACATAGTTAGAAAAGCAAATTGTTTGATATTGTTAGAAATTATTTTAATGTCTGTTTAAAAAACATATGTTAGAAGATCTGTATTTACAATGTATTTTTGTTTATGTATATGTCTGCGTGTGTATGTGTGCTTGAGTGCTATTTTATAAGATTAATTCTTCTCTTTTACTTTGAATGTAGTAGTAAAATTTTACACTCTTTTGATATGTTTTCTTCCTAATTTAATTAGTATATTTGTACTAAATCAAGTGTGTGGGAAGAATGAAAGATGGAGTGATGAAGGGCAGATTGTAAGACGGGCCTGAGTGCCCAATTTATTACCCTTGAAAAATAAAGATTATTCATTCATTCATTCATTCATTCATTCATTCATTCTCTTCACAATAATCAACACAAAGATACTTAACTAGCACCTCTCCTCCCTTCTCTCTTCACAATAATCAACACAAAGATACTTAACTCGCACCTCCTCCCTTCTCTCTTCACAATAATCAACACAAAGATACTTAACTAGCACATCCTCCCTTCTCTCTTCACAATAATCAACACAAAGATACTTAACTCGCACATCCTCCCTTCTCTCTTCACAATAATCAATACAAAGATACTTAACTCGCACCTCCTCCCTTCTCTCTTCACAATAATCAACACAAAGATACTTAACTAGCACCTCCTCCCTTCTCTCTACACAATAATCCACAGAAAGACACTTAACTCGCACCTCCTCCTCTCTCTCCACAATAATCAATACAAAAACACGTATCTGCACCTCCTCCTCTCTCTCCACAATAATCAATACAAAAATACTTAACTCGCACCTCCTCCTCTCTCTCCACAATAATCAATACAAAAACAGTAAACCCACACCTCTTCCCCTCCCTCCACAATGATCACCACAAAGACACTTAAATCTCACCTCCTCCCTTCTCTCCAGAATGATAAGCACAAAAAACACTTAATGTTACATCATAGTTCTCTCCACAATGATCAACACAAACACCCTTAACTCGAACCTACTGCCCTCTCTCCACAATGATCAACACAAACACCCTTAACTCGAACCTACTGCCCTCTCTTCACAATGATCAACACAAACACCCTTAACTCGAACCTACTGCCCTCTCTTCACAATGATCAACACAAACACCCTTAACTCGAACCTACTGCCCTCTCTTCACAATGATCAACACAAACACCCTTAACTCGAACCTACTGCCCTCTCTTCACAATGATCAACACAAACACACTTAACCCGAACCTACTGCCCTCTCTCTACAATGATCAACACAAACACACTTAACTCGAACCTACTGCCCTCTCTCTACAATAATCAACACAAACACACTTAACTCGAACCTACTGCCCTCTCTCTACAATAATCAACACAAACACACTTAACTCGAACCTACTGCCCTCTCTCCATAGTAATCAACACAGAGACACTTAACTCGCACCTCCTCCCCTGTTAAGCGTCCGTTTCACAATCTAGGATGGATGCTCAGTCTCAAACACAAAAAGGCTCCACTCTTTTCACAAGCGAGAATTAAATCTGATTTGTGACAAACACCCAGTACAGACTGTAGATCAGCACAAACAACTCAAACTTCTACCCCTCATATATAGAGTCATTTTCAACAAAATTAAGTTTGTTCTGTCGCACAATGCTTCGCCTTACTTGTGGTCACTGTCTACGTGTAACACTAGACATAGCCAGCGTTTAAAAAATTGTCTTCTTCTTAAACCCAGGATTGATCTGTACAAGAAAAGCCTTGCATACTCTGCAGTACAGCTCTGGAACACCCTCCCCTACCATTTAAAATCCATTGGTAATACCTCATCCTTTAACTGAAACCTGTTTCATTATTTTCTCTCTCTCTCTCACTCTCTCTCTCTCTCACTCTCTCTCACTCTCTCCCTCTCTCTCTCTCTCTCTCTCTCTCTCTCTCTCTGAACCTTATGTGCCCAGGGCACATTGGGCTTCCGCAATGGTTTTCCACAAATGCCTGTCCTTTGCCTTTTTCTGCTCTTGCCCAGGTGAGCCCTCTATTGCTCAACGTTTTTTCTGTTGTTCTTCTCCATGTCTCTTTTGGTCTACCCTTACTTCTGCTTCCCTGTGATGTATATCTTAATGTTATTTTTGGTAGTGAGTTGTCAGTCATTCGCAGCACATGTCCCAACCATCGCCAGCGTCTTTCCTCAATAATTGCTGTCAGTGACTTCATATGCATTTCTGCCAACATAAATAATGTTGGTGATAGTACACATCCCTGTTTCACTCCTGTTTGTACCCTAAAGCTGCTGGAGGTATGTTCTCCACAGATAACTTTGCACTGAAAACCCTCATATAGGGCTTTGATTACGTTCACTATGTTTGGGGGAGGCCATGCCACCATAGGATTTTCCACAGTGCATCTCTATTGACACTGTCAAAGGCTTTCTCAAAATCTATAAACAATGCATATGTTGTGCAATGCCACTCATTTGCCTGTTCTAGTATTTAAGTACAAATATGTGGTCTATGCATGATGTTCCTTTCCTAAATCCTGCCTGCTCTTTCCGAAGTTTTCCCTCAAGTGCTGGTACAATTCTGTTGATGACTATTCTGCACAATACTTTACTGGTGAGTGGCAGTAGGGTAATGCCTCTCTATTTCCCACAATCTCTGAGGTCACCCTTCTTTGGTAGTTTTACTATAAGCCCAGTTTTCCACTCCTCTGGAGCTTTTTTTCTAGATCCCAAATTTGTTGTAGTATCCGGCAAAGTTGTTTTGGTGTTTCTGTTTCTTCTGCTTTCAACATCTCAGCAGTCACTACATCTTCACCTGGTGCCCTATCTAATTTTAGCTTCTTTATCGCCTCCTTTACTTCACTTATTGTTATTGGTCCTGTATTGATGTTTAGTTCCGTGTTTGCTTCAGGTATGTCTATTGTTTGTGCTGCTTGTGTTCTGTTTAGTAGTGTATTAGTGTTCCCTCCATCTTTCAATTTTTTCTCTTTCTCCACTGACCAGTTGTCCATTTTGTGTTCTTAGTGCACTTTCACATCTTGTGCTGAAGTTACCTGTCATCTGCTTTGTCATTTTGTATATGGTTTTCATGTCATTTGCATATGCTGCTTTCTATGCTGCTTCTGCTAGGTTGTCATAGTAATAACGTTTATCTTGACGGCATGATTCCTTCACTTCCTTGTCTTTTTGTGCATAATTACTTAAAACTTGTTCTTTAAGCCGTTGTGATTTGGTGTTCAGTAATTTTTTCTTGATTTCTTTTCTTCGCTTCATCTTTTCTCATGTGGTCTTGCTTATCCATTCCTCTTTTCTCCGTTTCCGATATCCCAGCACCTCTTTTGCTGTTTCCTGTAGTGTTTTATTGAACTCTAGTATGGACATTTCTGCTTCGTCTTGTAGGACACTGAATCGGTTCTTAAGTACTATTGAGAATTCATTTCTTGTTTGCTGGTCTTTCATTTTTCTTGTATCAAAATGTATCTTTCTGTCTTCTCCAATTTTGGCTTTCCTTAAGTTTTAGTTTTATTTTTGCTACTAGAAGGTTGTGATCACTTCCTACATCTGCTCCTTTCCTTGCTCGCACATCTTGTAGTGACTGTTTCCACTTGTTTTTTATTAGTACATGATCGATTTGGTTTTCTGTGGTTTTATCTGGGGACCTCCAAGTCACTTTATGCATGTTTTTATTTTCAAAAATTGTCCCTCCGATGGTCATCATGTTTTCTTCACAGAAACTGCACAGTCTTTCTCCATTTTCATTTATTTCTCCAATTCCTTCACTTCCCATGATTCTTCTTATATCCTCATTTCCTTCACCTACTTTTGCATTGAAGTCGCCCAAGATGAGTAGCATATCATGCTTGGGTAACGTTTCTACTGTGACTTGGAGGCTGTTGTAAAAATCTTCTTTTAATTCCTCTTCAGCTGCTTCTGTTGGTGCATAACAAATTATAATAGACAGCTTCGTGAATCTTGAGTTGAAGCGTGCGTATAATAATCTCTCATTTATAGGGGTCCATTTCAGCAATGCTCTTGATGCTTCTTTTGTTATAATAGTTTTATAATAGTTTTGCTACTCCTCCTTCATGAAGATCTTCTTTACCTGACCATATTATTGTATCTTCTGTGTGCTGTGTTGTTAATTTCCTTCTGCCTTGTCCTGTCCATCTTGCCTATTGTATTCCTAGTATGTCTAGTTTGTATCTGTGCATTTCCTTAATGGTTTGTATCAGTTTTTCAGTCTGATTAAGTGTTCTTACATTCCAGCTGCCTATTTGCATCTTGTGTTTAGGTTCCAGGAGGTCTGCAGTCGGTCTGGGGACTTCCAGTGGCTGGCTTTCATCCACAACCTTCATGGGCTCAGTTTTCTGATAAGCATTTCTCCTTCCACCTGCATTTGTTTTTTTCCCTTGCTTCTGTTTCTGTAGCAGTTTTTTTACCAGATAGGGTTGCCGACCCTATGCCGAACCCTCCTTAGTCGCCGTTTACGATCATGCGTGGTTGGGTACAGTGGTCCTGTTCTTTGCATTATTTACTTGCTTGTAATTATATGCCTCAATAGATAAACCAGCTATAACAGAATTCCTTAATTCTGGAATTCCGTTCTTGTATTTAATTTTATAGCGGAGCTAACCAGGGATTTATTTGGTAGGTTGACTTAATGGTTAGCGCCTCTAGTTATTTTTTTAAAAGTCCAGGTCAACTATAGGTCAGGTTTGACACGGTGAAGGCCATTTCTTGTCATGGCCAGGCACGGGATTTTTTACAGTTAACTAAAGTTATTTAGGATATGTTTGTTTAATTCGTTATTTTTAGTTACAGAAAAACTTAAAATAAGATTGTTGTTTTTAGTTTATTGTCCAAGATCATAAACAGGTAATTTTTGCACGGATTGAGATTTTAGGCATAAATGTTTTAATCACTATTTTTATCTTCCACGAGACAGAATCTTCGGGAAGATTTAGGAACAGGAATTGTAGTTGATATTTAATGACCAAACTATTACGCAGGATTATGATAAGGATTAGATTGATTAGTAGTTTGGGATTCATTATGATTGCAAATTCATTATGTAGAGTTCGACTGACAAGGATGTTTCAAATAGGATGCTAGAATTTTTTTTCCTCATGGATCCAATATTTAAATTTTTGATGCAGCTACGAATTGTTAGAAATAGTTTGTAACTGAAGAAATGTGAATTAGTTCTACTGAGATTTTGAGGACTTTAAGTCCGACATTTTTGGTGATGTGAAGTTGTATGTCAGGATCCATGTAATTTTCAGTGAGTTAGTAAGTTGGCTCTTATTCCATCATGTTTAATACCTGTTTTTCCTAACTGAGAGTAGTGACTGTTGCCCACTCCCGCCCTATATGGCGAACTAGTTATCGTCGGGAGAGCAGTTGCATTATTTATCTGTTTACTCAATTTATTGCTACATTCTCACTTATTCGCCATTCATTTTCCACATAATAAATATGTGTAATTGTTATTATCAATTTGAGTGTTAGAGGTTCTCAAACTGTTGTGATGTATTCGTTCTCAGTACCACTTTAAAAGTCCTCATACGCAGTCAGAAGATAGAGGAAGAAAAGGTAGTTCAGTTTATAACCTGGGTGTCGGCTTTACACAATTGCAAAGTACTTTAATCATTGCCGTGTATTGGCACATACCATACTATCTTATATCCTTCCCGTGCCGTTAAACGTCACATAGGGCTCGCAAAGTAGTTCGCCAATTTTCTTCGGCGAGTCTTTCAATCTCATCAAAGGATTTATGCCTGTTAATTTGGCCTCTCTTAACAATGTCCTCTTCAGAGTTTCACGCAATCTGCCTTTTTTTCTTTGGCCTGTTGTGTTCCACTTGATAGCTTGTTTTGGGATCCTCTGATCATTTCTTCTCATCAAGTGACCAACATATGTCCATCTCCTTTTCCTGATCACCCATGAGACTGGTTGTTATTCAGTCATCTGTCTTATCTCTGCATTGTTCTTGAATTCGTTCCACTTGATGCTAAGTATTTTCCTTATGCATTTGTTTTCAAAAGAGTCTAATTTCTTTTCTATTTCTTTAGTTGTTTTCCAGCTTTCGCATGCATAAATGAGGGTAGATATTATATTTGAATTGAATAATCTTAACTTGGTTTTTGTGCTTATAACTTTTGAATTCCATATGTTCTCAAGATTCTTGAAGATTGATGCTGCTTTTGCAATTCTGATCCTAATTTCCTTTCTAGTGTCACTATCCTGGTCTATGTAGCTGCCAAGGTATACAAATTGATTGACTTCTTCAATATCTGTCCCTTCTATGTGTATTTTTCCACTTTGATTGAGAGGAATTTTCATTACTTTTGTTTTGTCCTTGTTAATTTCAAGTCCTATTTTGCTTGCCAGTGAAGACAGCCTATCTGTTTTTTCTTGCATAGGATTCACATTATTACTGATAAGAGTTATGTCATCAGCAAAATCAAGATCTTCTAGTTGGGTTTCATGTACCCAGTCAATATCTGTGTTACCTGTTCAGCATTTTTTCATTATGAAGTCTATTGTACTCTCAAAAAGTAAAGGAGACAGTATACACCCTTGTTTCACACCTGTTTCAATCTAGAACCATTCATTCATCCCTTCTTCTGTCTTGACTGCACAAACATATCCATTGTATAAGTCATTAATGATGTTGACAATTTTAGATGGTATTCCATATAGACTTAAAATTCTCCATAATGAATCTCTGTGTATGCTATCAAATGCCTTTTTAAATGAAGTTCAGTATTAATGGTTTCTGCTTTTCAATATGTTCTTCAAGCATTATTCTGAGAGTAAAGATCTGGTCGAGACAGCTTCTACCTTATCGAAATCCTGCTTGTTCTTCTCTTATTGCAGTATCCACTATATCTTTAAGTCTATTCAAAATGACCTTGCAAAATACTTGGTAAAATAGTTGGTAAAAGAAGAACTTCAGACATCGTTGGTGACTATGGACTGGGGGAGAGGAATGACAGAGGTAAATTAATTGAATGGGCAAGAATACACAGCATGGTTGTAGGAAACACCTGGTTTAAACAACATCCTCGAAGACTGGCAACGTGGTGCAGTCCAGACAAAAAGACTTTTAACCAGATAGACTACATATTAATCAACAAACGGTTCCGCAATGCATTACTGACAACAAAAACCATGCCAGGAGCGGACTGCAATAGTGACCATGATCCACTCTGTGGAAAAGTTAGAATAAAACTAAAGAAAGCAGGCAGAAAAGTGAGAAGTATAAAACTGAATACAGGACTTCTTAAAAATGACCAAGAACTGCGAGAACAATACAAAGTTATTATAATAAATAGATACAATGCAATAGCAAAGATAAATAGTATAGATGAACAATGGGAAATGTTAAGAGATTCTATCCACCAAACTGTTAAGAAGATAATACCGCCAAAAAAAGAACCCTCTAAAAATAAATGGATGACAGACGACATCTTAGGACTGATGGACAAGAGGAGGAGGAGTAAAAATAACGAGAAAAAATATAACAAGATAAATAAAGAAATAAGACGCAAATGCAGAGAAGCAAAAGAAGTGTAGTTAAATGAGCAGTGCAGACAGATAGAGGACTCTCATAATAAAGACAGCAAAAACATGCATAAACGAATTAAGGAACTCACAGGCAGGAAAACAAAATATACCACAGGATGCTTGAAATCAAAAGAAGGTAAAATGTTAAAGGGAAAAGAAGACATTGTGGACAGGTGGACAGAGTATATCGTTGAGCTATATGGAGGAGAAAGACCAGAATTAACACCAGATACTGAAAACTGTGAGGGACCACCAATACTTGAAGATGAAATCATAGATGCCATCAAACACATGAAGAAAGGAAAAGCGACTGGGCCTGATAATATAACAATATAAGAAATAGAGGCACTAGAGGAGACAGGAATAAAAATAATAACCAAGTTACTGAATGACATTTACAACAGTGGTTATATTCCCAGTGACCTGATTAAATCCACGTTTATAGCACTACCAAAGAAACCAGGTGCAAAGGAATGTGACGACCACCGGACTATCAGCCTCTCATGTCACATAACGAAGCTACTTCTGAGAATAATTATGAGAAGAACAAGGAAAAAGATAAAAATTGAAATAGCAGATGAACAGTTTGGATTTGTTGAAGGAAAGGGAACACACAATGCCATTTATGCTTTACGAACACTAACAGACAGAGCTTTAGAAGTACAGAAAGATCTCAACTTATGCTTCATTGATTACACCAAGGCATTTGACAAGGTGAAACATAATGAAATTATTAAAATGCTTGAAGACATCAATATAGACGGCAAAGACCTGAGGATTGTAAAACATCTATACTGGCAGCAAGAAGCAGCAGTTCGAGTTGAAAATAGAATTGAAAAATATCAACCTATAAAACAAGGGGTGCGGCAAGGATGTGTACTATCTCCAGACCTTTTTTCTCTGTATAGCGAGAATATTCTAAGAACAATCATCACAGAACCAGGCATAAAAATTGGAGGATACAATATTAACAACCTTCGATATGCTGACTACACAGTACTGATAGCTGAGAACCAACAAGACCTGCAAAATTTCTTGGATAAAGTGGCCAAAGAAAGTGAACAGAAAGGCCTTACTTTGAACATCAAAAAGACAGAGACTATGGTTATATCTAAGAAACAGAATCCACCAGCATGCAGTATTAAATTAAACGGAACTATTCTAAAGTAGGTGCAGAAATTCAAATACCTTGGAGCAGTAATAACTTCAGATGGGAAATGCAGAACAGAAATTAGGAACAGAATAGGCCAAGCAAAGACTGCATTTCAGAGAATGAGAAACATCTTATCCAACACATCCTTATCGATGAATGTTAGAAAACGAGACCTAAAATGCTATATTGAACCTATCTTGTTATATGAAAGTGAATCATGGACAATAGGCAAGTCTGCACAAAAATCATTGGAAGCAGCAGAAATGTGGTTTATTAGAAGAATGTTGCGAATCCCCTAGACAGCAAAAATAACTAATGAAGAATGTATGAGAAGAGCTGGAGAGACAAAAAAACCTTGTCAAAAAGATAAGAGAGAGACAATGTACTTTCATAGGACACGCAGTGAGAAAAGGGGGCATTGAAAATATTATAACAACAGGAAAAATAGAAGGAAGAAGATCAAGAGGAAGACCAAGAGAAATGATACTGGACAGTCTGACGGGATGGTGTGAGAGGAGATCACCAACTGAGCTGATGGCCTGCATGAAGGGTCGGATACTCTGGAGAAGCATAATAGCCAACGCCAGTCGGCACGGCACATGATGATGATGATGATGAAAATACTTTTGACACAACTGATATTAAGGTTATTCCTCTCCAGTTGTTACAGTCACCAAGTTTATCTTTTTTTTGATATTTTAGCAATGATTCCTTTTTTCCAATTAGAAGGGACCTACTTTTCTTTCCAAATCTTGTTAAACATTCTCTGTAGTTGTCTCTACTATAGATAGCTTTTAGCATTTCGGTGTCACGCAATCCCGCTTCCGAGACCCACCAAGAATACAGGCGCACCGTGATACTCTGAACCCCTTGTGGTCCTTTCGTGGATCTCGTGTGGTCTATTTTGGACCACACAGGGGACCACGGGACCTAACCAGGACCACAGGCGTGAATTCAGTAGGTTCACAGTGCGGTTTTTGGTGGTAGAAGTGAACGAAGAAGAAGAAGAAGAAGCATTTCGGCTGTTATTTCATCTTCACCTGCAGCTTTGTTGTTAGCCATTAAATTCACTGCTGTTTCAATTTCATGCAGTTTAATTTCATCTAGGTTGACATTTAGTTGTGGGGCTGGTAAGTCAGTTTCAAGGTTTAACAATTCTTTTGGGTGTGGTCGATTAAGTATTTCTTGGAAGTGTTCAGCCCATCTTTGCTTTTAGTCTTTATTTGATGTTAATAGTGTTCCAGTTTTGCTACGGATTGGTCTTTCTTTAGATGTAATAGTACCGTTTAGCCTCTTCTGTATGTTATAAAGTTTTGCTGTTTCCTGTTTTTGCTGCTTTTTCTGCCTCTTTCACCATATTGTCTATGTATTCTCTTTTATCCCTTCTAGCTGAACCTTTTACTTTCTTGTCTATTTCTTTGTATGTTGCTTTCGCCAGATCATTTCCAAGATCTGTTTTTGCATTCAACATGTCTAATTTGACTGCTCGTCTTTCATGTATATACTTCCATGTTTTTTCTGATATCCATGCTTTTCTATTTGGCTTTTTCAGTCCAGCGCTTGCCTTTGCTGCTGTGATTATAGCTGTACTGTAAGAATTCCTTAATTCATCCATACCCATCTTCTTAACTTCACTGGGTGTTTTGGAATGATTGGCAGGTTCCTGATTGAAATTAATGTTAGTATTTTCTTCTTGTAGGGTGTGGCTGTTTATCTTTCTGTGTACTGATTTCTTGAGTTGGCTTTTCAATTTTAGTTTTATTTTCCCTATGCACAGGTTGTGATTACTGTTGACATCTGCACCCCTATAAGCCCTTACATATATCAGAGATGTTCTGTATTGCTTTCTAATACAGAAATGATGTATCTGGTTTCTAGTTCTATCATCTGGAGATATCCACGTTGCTTTATGTATCTCTTTGTGTGGGAATATTGTGCCTCCAATGACCATGCCCTCTGTTAGACATATTTCAATGAAACTTTCTCCGTTCTGATTAACCATGTCAATTCATTCTTTCCCCATCACTTTTTCAACGTCGGTATTATCTTTCCCTACCTTAGCGTTGAAGTCCCCCATAGCAATTAGGATGTTGTGTTTAGGGATTTTGTTGATGATTTGTTGTAACTGGTGATAGAAGTCGTCTTTCACATCATCGTCTGCATCATTCGTGGGTGCATAACACTGTATTATTGTCATTCTTCCGTGTCTTAAGTTGTATCGTGCTCTTATTATACGACTGTTCACTGGTTCCCATTCTACAAGGATCTTTGCTGCTACGTTTGACATAATAATACCTACCTCATCTCGAATTTTACCATCATTTCTGCCTGAATGTATTATTAACTCACCGTTTTCCGCCGATCTTTTACCTGCTTCTGGCCATCGCATTTTACTGATGCCCAGTACGTCTAGGTGGTAACTCTCCATTTCTTTGATGACCTGAGTAGTTTTTGTTGGTGCTGCCATCGTTCTCACATTCCAGAATCCAAACTTTGTCATATGTTTGGGGCCGACGAATGAGCTCCTCGGAGTTGGCATCCCTGATGCTCGGTTGGTTTCTCTGCGAGTTTTCGTAACAACATCTTTTTTTCCCATCTGGAGTCGCCTCTAGATAGGTCCCAGGATAAGGTTCTTAGCCTTATGGCCAACTCCTGGTACATGATGTGTGACAGATCAAGTGGAATTCCGCTGATTTCTGCATGCCGGCGAAAGCGTTAAAAGAAAACAAACTATACCATTCTATTTTACAGCACTCTCTCAACCCATGACTCGCCAGCCATCAAATACTAAAATGACATAGTTCGAAAAGTAACTTGTTAGTTATTGTTAGAAATTATTTTAATGCTTATTAAAAAACATATGTTAGAAGATCTATACTGACAGTGCATTTTTGTTTATGTATATGTCTGTGTATGTGCGAGTATGAGTGTGTGAGTGCTATTTTATTAGGTTAATTACTTCTCCTTTCCTTTGATCTTACACTCTTTTGATATGTTTTCCTTCCTAATGTAATTCGTATACTTATATTAAATCGAGTGTGTGGGAAGAATGAAAGATGCAGTGATGAAGGGCAGAATGTAAGACGGGCCTGCGTGCCCAATTCTTTAAACTTTAAAAATAAAGATTATTGATTGATTGATTCATTCATTCATTCATTCATTCATTCCCCTCTCTCCACAATGATCAATACATAGACACTTAACTGGCACCTCTTCCCCTCTCATATTCCATTCTTAACAGTCAGTGAAGTTTACAGTTATCTCTTATCTTTAAAAATTTACAATTATCTCTTATCCTTAAAAGTTAATAGTTATCTCTTATCCTTAAAAGTTTACAGTTAATTCTTATCCTTAAAAGTTTACAGTTATCTCTTATCCTTAAAAGTTTACAGTTATTTCTTATCCTTAAAAGTTTACAGTTATCTCTTATCCTTAAAAGTTTACAGTTATTTCTTATCCTTAAAAGTTTACAGTTATCTCTTATCCTTAAAAAAACAACAATACAGCTTGATGATATTAGTAATAAGATATTACGTTATGCTGCACCTGTCACTTCACATACACTAACATACATTTAAGATCAATGCATTGCAAAATGTTATTTCCCCGAGGCTTTCAAAACTGCTAAAGTGTATCCTTTCTTTAAATCTGGCTCATCCAACTACAGACCAATATCCATACTATCGCCGTTATCAAAACCACTCGAAAAACACACACAAAATCTCTACGACACATGCAAGAGAACAATTTACTCATAGACAGTCAGTCAGGCTTTAGACCCAATCATTCCTGCCACACAGCTCTTACCAAAATGACAGAAAACTGGTTAGTAAACATAAATGACGACAGACTATGTGGTGTCATCTTTGTCAACTTTAAAAAGGCATTTTATATGACTGACCATAATATTCTTGTAAAAAAAAATTAAAGACGTATAGACTGCACCCTGACCTAATAAAATTAATTGCATCGTTTCTTTCAGACAGATAAAAGGTAACATTCTTCAACAAATCCTTATAAAATTCTGCAATAGTTGACACCGGTTTAAGAGGGACAACAATTGCAATGATAGTATGAGAGTGACAACAACTGTAGTGACAACATGAGAGTGACAACAAACAGGAGAGCAAACAATTAAAATGATAACAAAAAATTGTTAAATGGAATGAAAATAATTAGAATGATAATAACAAGATAATGACAACACAAAGAATGACAATGATTTGAATGACACGTTAGTGAAAAGAAGAAGAAAAGTAACAACAATGAAGAGATGATTTAAGAGTGAAAGATGAGCTGTTTAACTGTAGACGAGTAAATATATTACAAGATTCACATTTAGTAGACCATTACTCCTGCATAGTTAATATTATGCCTAAAACATTTCTGACATGGTAGACCATTACTCCTGCATAGTTAATATTATGTCTGAAACATTTCTGACTTGGTAGACCATTACGTCCAGGTGACGTAAAAGATGGCGAGAGTTTTGTAACGCTCTTGCCGGCATACTTTCGTATGAATCTTTTGCGTCGACGCATATTGTAAAACGGGAGTTGGGCACAAAGCCAACAACCTTATCCTGAGACCTATCTATATGGACATCAAGCAAAGACCAAAAGCAAAGATGGGCTACCACTTCCAAGAAATACTTAATCGACCACACCAAAAAGAAATGATAGACCTTGAAACTGACTTATCAATCCCATAACTAAATGTTAACCTAGATGAAATTATATTGCATGAAATAGAAACAGTAGTGAATCTAATGGCTAACAACAAAGCTGCTGGTGAAGATGAAATAACAGCCGACATTTTAAAGACTATAAATAGTGACAACATGAGCCAACTACAGAGAATGTTTAATAAAGTTTGGAAAGAAAAAAAGGGCCCTTCTAAATGAAAAAAAAAGAATCATTGTTAAAATAACCAAAAATGTCAACCTTAGTGACTGTATTAACTGGATAGGAGTAATCTGTTGTGTCAAAAGTATTTTGCAAAGTTATTCTGAATAAAATTCGAGATATAGTGGATGCTGAAACAAGAGAAGAACAAGCAGGATTTCAAAAAAGGAGAAACTGTCTCGACCAGATCTGTACTCTAAGAATAATACTTGAAGAAAATATTGAAAAGCAAAAGCCATTAATCCTGAACTTCAAAGACTTTAGCATGGGACCCAACTAGAAGATCTTGATTTTGCAGATCCCATAACTCTTATCCGTGACAATGTCAAATCAATGCGAGTAAAACAGATACCGTGTCTTCAATTGCTAGTAAAATAGGACTTGAAATTACCAAGAATAAAACAAAAATAATGAAACTTTTCATTAACCACGAAAGAAAAATGTACGTAAAAGGAACAGCTGTTGAAGAAGTAAACCAATCTGCATATCTCGGCAGCTACATAGACTAGGATGGTGACACCAGAAAGGAAGTTAGAATTCGAATTGCAAAAGCAGTATTGACCTTCAAGAATCTTGAGAACATATGGCATTCAAAAGTTATAAGCACAAAAACCAAGTTAAGATTATTCAATTCAAATATAATATCCACCCTCATTTATGCATGCGAAAGCTGGAAAACAACTAAAGAAATAGATAAGAAATTAGACTCTTTCGAAAACAAATTCCTAAGGAAAATACTCGGCATCAAGTGGAAAGAATTCAAGAACAACGCAGTGATAAAAAGATGGACATTTGTTTGTCAGGTGATAAGAAGAAACAATTACAGAATCCCAAAGAAACTATCAAGTGGAACACAACAGGCCAAAGAAAAAGAGGTCGACCACGTGAAACTCTAAAGAGGACATTGTTAAGAGAGGCCAGTTCAGTGGGCATATCATTCTTGATGAGACTAAAAAACTCGTCGAAAACAGGAAATCTTAACGAACTGCCACGCGAGCCCTATGTGACGTTTAGCGGCACGGGAAGGATGTAGGATGTAAGAAGACCATTACTCCTGCACATGCACAGTTACTGTTATAATATCTAAAACATTTCTGACTTGGTAGACTGTTACTGCTGTACAGGTAGTGTTATAATATCTAAAACATTTCTGACTTGGTAGACTGTTACTGCTATACAGTTAGTGTTATAATATCTAAAACATTTGTGACTTGATAGACCGTTACTCCTGTACAGTTAGTGTTGTAATATCTAAAACATTTCTGACTTGGGCAGATGGTTACTCCTGCACAGTTAGTCTTAGGAAATACGCAGCATTTAGATGTGAGTACTGATCTGAGTACTGGAATGTATGTACACTGACCATGACAAGTGAATAGAATGTGTGATTTAAACCGTGCTTTAGTCTCAGAGTGTGATTTAAACCGTGCTTTAGTCTCAGAGTGTGATTTAAACCGTGCTTTAGTCTCAGAGTGTGATTTAAACCGTGCTTTAGTCTCAGAGTGTGATTTAAACCGTGCTTTAGTCTCAGAGTGTGATTTAAACCGTGCTTTAGTCTCAGAGTGTGATTTAAACCGTGCTTTAGTCTCAGAGTGTGATTTAAACCGTGCTTTAGTCTCAGAGTGTGATTTAAACCGTGCTTTAGTCTCAGAGTGTGATTTTTAGTCCACTGACTTAATGATATCAATATTTTTGTATACTACTGTATACAAATATATCCATACTACAAGAACTTAATACTGAAGAAGGCTGGATAGTAAAAAGGATTAAACAGAGAACACTTAAATATTTTGGACACATTAAACGTCATGAGAATTTAGAGAAGACCGTCTTGGAAGGGTACATAATGAGAAAAAGAAAGAGAGAAAGACCAAGGCGAAAATGACTGCAAGACATAGTTGATAGTCTGCAAATGGAAGTATCAGCAGCAGGCCATCTTGCTCACAACCGAGAGGCCTAAAGGAGAGCTGTTAGGGAGGCAAAGTTCCCCAAGGGACATGCAAATGACTGACTGACTGACTGTATACTACTGCACAAAAGTTAAAGGCCATCTCTTTATCACATTTTTATATCAGCTAATATGCTGATACAGTAAAATTAATTTTGCTGAAACTTGTTTCCTTGCCATCCACAGTCTTCTATGCAGGTGAGGTATGAAAAGTATTCACTGATTATCATGGTGAGTGCAGTAACCTTATTGTACTGTACATTTAGGATATGATTCCAGACTTCCGCCAACTCATACAGGTAGAAACCTCGTGCTGATTCGTGATGTAACTACAATAGGGACTCAACAGTTGCCACTTTTCATTCGTTTTAAAATTAGTGATAAAAGGACATTTTTTCCGATTGTAAAAACCATCCCCTCCAGAGAAGAAGTCTTAGCATCTAAGAACGTATTTGAGGTAAGGGGTGGGCGAGAATGGTGAATCCGCTCGTCAGCTTGCACGATGTTTGGCAGTGTTAAGTTCTATAGTCCACAGGCTTTTGTGGGAGATTTAGAGCCAGTGGAGAGGGGAGGGGGGTAGAAGACCAACACTGTTAGTACATCCACAGTGTATGAGTTAGTACACCCACAGTGTATGAGTTAGTACCCCCACAGTGTATGAGTTAGTACCCCCACAGTGTATGAGTTAGTACGCCCACAGTGTATGAGTTAGTACACTCACAGTGTATGAGTTAGTACGCCCACAGTGTATGAGTTAGTACACTCACAGTGTATGAGTTAGTACACCCACAGTGTATGAGTTAGTACGCCCACAGTGTATGAGTTAGTACACTCACAGTGTATGAGTTAGTACCCCCACAGTGTATGAGTTAGTACCCCCACAGTGTATGAGTTAGTACGCCCACAGTGTATGAGTTAGTACGCCCGCAGTGTATGAGTTAGTACGCCCACAGTGTATGAGTTAGTACGCCCGCAGTGTATGAGTTAGTACCCCAACAGTGTATGAGTTAGTACACTCACAGTGTATGAGTTAGTACGCCCGCAGTGTATGAGTTAGTACCCCAACAGTGTATGAGTTAGTACACTCACAGTGTATGAGTTAGTACGCCCACAGTGTATGAGTTAGTACACTCACAGTGTATGAGTTAGTACCCCCACCGTGTATGAGTTAGTACACTCACAGTGTATGAGTTAGTACCCCCACCGTGTATGAGTTAGTACGCCCACAGTGTATGAGTTAGTACGCCCACAGTGTATGAGTTTGTACGCTCACAGTGTATGAGTTAGTACACTCACAGTGTATGAGTTAGTACGCTCACAGTGTATGAGTTAGTACACTCACAGTGTATGAGTTAGTACACCCACAGTGTATGAATTAGTACACCCACAGTGTATGAGTTAGTACACCCACAGTGTATGAGTTAGTACACTCACAGTGTATGAGCCGGTAGGATGATAGATATCTCTTGTCTACCCTTTGTCATCAGACAGTCACCTGTACCACTCTATATGTCAGCTGATGAATACCGCAAACATTTTACATTCACTTAGGTGAATTAAAACTTTCTTCATGAAGACTAGCAGCCAGAATCCCTCTCACTCCAGCTCGCCCCAGAGTCTGTTTTGCCTGGTGCTGTGAGCACATCAAGTGTACAAGACGCCAGTAGAGTCAAGTTCCCTTTACAGAAGAGTCCCGCTTCACTCTGTCATTTCCTAATGGCAAGGTTCATGTTTGGAGAAAGCAGGGAAAGTGTTTTACTGATGACACAATTCAAGAAGTGGATCACTAGGGTGAGGTTGTGTCATGGTCCAGGGGCTTCAGTGGACAAGGCAAGACCCATCTTCATAAAATGACAATCCATGGAACACTAACCAGACAAAGATGAGATATTGCGATCTCATAGTTAACCTGGTCTGGAAGTCAAGGCTGGTGTTGCTTTCTTGCAGGCGATGCCCGACCTCATCGAGCTCGTGACATCAACGATCTCATTCAACACCAGGGAATCATCAAGACTGAGTGGTCCCCTCATTCACCTGATCTTGTCCAACTGAACACATCTGGGATGTCCTTGGATGGAGAATATCAACTAATCAGCCATTGTCGGTTGATGCTGCAGAGCTGACTCTGTTTCTTCATCAAGAGTGGCAGGCTGTTTCTTCATCAAGAGTGGCAGGCTGTTTCTTCATCAAGAGTGGCAGGCTGTTTCTTCATCAAGAGTGGCAGGCTGTTTCTTCACCAAGAGTGGCAGGCTGTTTCTTCACCAAGAGTGGCAGGCTGTTTCTTCATCAAGAGTGGCAGGCTGTTTCTTCATCAAGAGTGGCAGGCTGTTTCTTCATCAAGAGTGGCAGGCTGTTTCTTCATCAAGAGTGGCAGGCTGTTTCTTCATCAAGAGTGGCAGGCTGTTTCTTCATCAAGAGTGGCAGGCTGTTTCTCATCAAGAGTGGCAGGCTGTTTCTTCATCAAGAGTGGCAGGCTGTTTCTTCATCAAGAGTGGCAGGCTGTTTCTTCATCAAGAGTGGCAGGCTGTTTCTTCATCAAGAGTGGCAGGCTGTTTCTTCACCAAGAGTGGCAGGCTGTTTCTTCATTAAGAGTGGCAGGCTGTTTCTTCATCAAGAGTGGCAGGCTGTTTCTTCACCAAGAGTGGCAGGCTGTTTCTTCATCAAGAGTGGCAGGCTGTTTCTTCATCAAGAGTGGCAGGCTGTTTCTTCATCAAGAGTGGCAGGCTGTTTCTTCACCAAGAGTGGCAGGCTGTTTCTTCATTAAGAGTGGCAGGCTGTTTCTTCATCAAGAGTGGCAGGCTGTTTCTTCATCAAGAGTGGCAGGCTGTTTCTTCACCAAGAGTGGCAGGCTGTTTCTTCATCAAGAGTGGCAGGCTGTTTCTTCACCAAGAGTGGCAGGCTGTTTCTTCATCAAGAGTGGCAGGCTGTTTCTTCATCAAGAGTGGCAGGCTGTTTCTTCACCAAGAGTGGCAGGCTGTTTCTTCATCAAGAGTGGCAGGCTGTTTCTTCATTAAGAGTGGCAGGCTGTTTCTTCATCAAGAGTGGCAGGCTGTTTCTTCATCAAGGCTGTTTCGTAGGATGTTTTTAGGATCGTGTGGACTGCACGCGTCAAAGATGTATCGAATGCCTGGCTACAAAAATACCAGATGTTGACAGATCAAGTGTAACAGTACTTATCTTCTGACTTTTATGATGATAGGTGAGTGATTTTTCAAGTTTGTAACTTTTGTACAGATTATCATTGTATTTTAAATGCAGTCAATTCTGATACCACTTTTTTCTGATATTGGCTGCTACATGTTACTTTTTTAGGAAATTGTTTTAGGAAGTGCCCTTTAGCTTTCGTGCAGTAGAATAGTTTAGCAACAATTATAGTTTAGATCTTTGCTGAAATTACCAGGCATATACATTCCATCATCAGTGATGAGCAGGATGACATCACTGAAAAACAGAATAACATCAGTGATGAACAGAATGACATCGCTGAAAAACAGAATGACATCAGTGATGAGCAGGATGATATCACTGAAAAACAGAATAACATCAGTGATGACCAGGATGATATCAGCAGTGAGTAGAATGACATCACTGGTAAGTGAAGTGACATCAACAGTGAGTAGAATAACATCACTGGTAAGTGAAGTGATGTAAAATGTGAGTAGAATGACATCACTGGCAAATGAAGTGACATCAAAAGTGAGCAGAATGACACTGGTAATATTCAGAGTAACATCAGTGATAGTAAGGTGACATCAATAATGAGTAGATAACATAAGCGATGAGGATACTTTTATCAGTAGTTAGTAATACAAAATCAGTGATGAAAAGAAAGAAACCATTAATAAGTAGATAAATATCAGTAATAAGTAGACAAACACCAGTAATAAGTAGAAAAACATCAGTAATAAGTAGATAAACATCAGTAATAAGCAAATAAACATCAGTAATGAGTAGATAAACATCAGTGATAAAATGGAGCAGGTGGAACTGGAAAAGCAGTATTGACCATCAAGAATCTTGAGAACATATGGCATTCAAAAGTTATAAGCACAAAAACCAAGTTAAGATTATTCAATTCATATTTAATATCCAACCTCATTTAAGCAAGTGAAAGCTGGGAAACAACTAAAGAAATAGACAAGAAATTAGACTCTTTTGAAAACAAATGCCTAAGGAAAATACTTGGTATAAAGTATAACGAATTCAAGAACAACGCAGAGATAAGACAGATGAGCAAACAACAGCCGGTCTCATGGGTGATCAGAAAAAGATGGACATATGTCGGTCATGTGCTGAGAAGAAACAACTAGAGAATCCCAAAACACTATCAAGTGAAACACAAAAGGCCGAAGAAAAATAGGTCTTCCGTGTGAAATTCTAAAGAGGAAATTGTTAAGAGAAGCCAGTTTAGTTTGAATAACATCCCTTGATGAGGTTTAAAAGTTCGCCGGAATCAGGAAATCTTAGGAAGCTACCATGCGAGCCCTGTGTGACTTTAACGGCAGGGAAGGGTGTAAGATGTAAGAAGATGTCACTGAGTGACAATATAATAAAACTGAGTGCAGTATTTATGTAATAATGTTTATGCGTGAACGAATAATGATGAGAAGACACAAACAGAGAATCCCCACACAAACTATCAAGTGGAACACAACAGGCCGAAAAAAAAAGAGGTCGAACACGTGAAGTTCTAAAGAGAACATTGTTAAGAGAAGCCAATTCAGTGGGCATAACATCCCTTGATGAGACTGAAAAACTCGCCGAAGACAGGACATCTTGGCGAACTACCATGCGGGCCCTATGTGACGTTTAACGGCACGGGAAGGATGTAAGATGTAAGATGTGAATGAATAATTGAGGAAAATATGTACTTGATTAGATCTTTGTGTGATTAGATCTTTATGTGATATCACTAACAAATTTTAGATATTATGAATTTGTCGAAATGTTAATCACATGAAGTGATGTCATAACATTCGTGTTAGCAGTGTATGTGCATCTAAAGTATATCATAATGTGAAATAAATGCAGTAGAATTTATTTATGACATAGTCTGGCAGATCTACATGTGGTGTAACTGGGCAACTTCTTGCGAGAGCAGTGTGACATGAATGAGTACACGTGTCATTTCATTCACATACACACTGTCAATACAACACATATAACGTGGTAGGAATTCATTGGTGAACATATAGTGATATCATAGACATGACAATACATATCATATCACAGACATGCCTATACATAATGATACCACAGACATGCCAATACATATCAGACACGTCTATATATATATATATATGGTGATATCACAGACAAGTCTGTAGATATATATATATATAGAGTAATATCACAGACATATATATACATACAGTGATATCACAAACATGTCTACAGTATCACTGAGATACTAGTACATATAGTAATATCACTGAGATACTAGTACGTATAGTAATATCACTGAGATACTAGTACGTATAGTAATATCACTGAGATACTAGTACGTATAGTAATATCACTGAGATACTAGTACGTATAGTAATATCACTGAGATACTAGTACGTATAGTAATATCACTGAGATACTAGTACGTATAGTAATATCACTGAGATACTAGTACGTATAGTAATATCACTGAGAACTGAAATGACTGGTTAACACTCGTAGTTGAGTTGATATCACGACTCAAAGCCACCAGTTTTATAGCTAACACTGTTTAATCTCCTTTCTGCCCCCATCATTCCTTGATCTTGATGTCGACCAATGCCGGCTAAGCGACTAAAGAAAAGAATTCCCTTATTAGAAAAGTCATCTCTGTACATCCTCCTTGCTTGAGAAGCTGAGGTTACGGAGGAGAAGAAGCCTTCTTCATCCTGATGGTAGAGGTGAGACGGGATGGGAGCAGACTGCGGAGGTTCAGTTGATGGATGTTTTAATGTTTTCAAACTTACACTCTCTCCACATTCATCCCACTCCTTCATAAGTCTGGGCGAGGATGACATGGCTCGAGGATGCCTTGTTTGAAATGATAAAGTCTGAGCAGAATGTTTGGAAGAAGTCTGGGCAGAATGTTTGGAAGAAGTCTGAGCAGAATGTTTAGAAGAAGTCTTTGATGATGTTCTGGTGCTTGAGCCACTTGACCTCTTGTGGCGGTGATGGTGGAGTGGATGAGAATAGGATTCCCCTGAGTGTTTGAGGGAGTGGGATACTGATTGTTTGTATGAGGTTTGACGTGAAGACGATACCCGGGCTGCGACTGCAGGTGAGGGAGTGAGTGGCTTCAATAGCGTAGAGTTATTTATATCCGAGTCTGATGGTCTGAATATCTCACTCCCACTAGACGGAATGGAACGACCCCCATGGGCAGAACAATGTGGAACTTCTAAACCTTCCAGCGTAAAGCCGTGTTTTGTGGCTACAATTTCTGCTGTTGGAGAATATGGCGGAGATAGTAAATCAAGTCTTAGAGGTTGAGGTCGTTTTTCTGACTTCCCGCTGCTGTTGTTGTTATGTTTTACTGGCGCGGAATTTGCTGAAAAGTCTATAGATCTGCTCCTAGCTGGCTGATGTTGAGACATGAAGTCTAACATGAGAGGTCTAGTGTGATCATGTGATAATCCACCGGGGTAGTGAAGGTAGCCAGTGTTTGCTGGTACTGAGTTTCTGTGTTGTCTTGGAGTTCCTGGTGGCACAAAGTACTTTTGTCCAGGCTGGAGGTAGCTATGACCTTGGTTCAAGTTCTCATCACTGTGGTCGGATATAACATTCATCATGAAATCACAAAATGTCGTTTGTGTAGCGACGTCCCGACTTGTTCTGTTATTTCTTCCTGATGATTAGAAAAGAAAACATTCAGTTGTCAAGAGACAGAAAGCGATGTCACAAGAGATGTCACAAGAGATGTCATAAGAGATGTCACAAGAGATGTCACAAGTGTGTATTAGCAAAATATCAGCCATACAGGAGATGTCATAAGTGTATATTAGCAACATATCAGCCATACATAATAAAAGGTAGGAATTATTGGAAGGAAGGAAAAAAGAGAAGCATAAAAATAATAAGAGTTGCTGACACCAAACTCAGAGATAAAAGTTTAAACAAAAACATCAAACTCAGAGGTAAAAGTTTAAACAAAGACATCAAACTCAGAGGTAAAAGTTTAAACAAAGACATCAAAATTAGCTGCATTTATTCCTATACTCCGGAATGAGTGAGCAAGAAAGAATAATCCAGGTTTTGGAATAACCATAGAACCAAATACCGCTGGGAGAACCATGGAAACAAAAATTATATCACAAATAACAATAGATATTAAAATGAGAGACCACAAATTATGTCTACATATATGACCCTTAAATCTTGGTGAACTACCATGCGGGCCTTATGTGACGTTTAGCGGCACAGCAAGGATGTAAGATATGACCCTTGTAATGTACTGGGCATGCAGGAAGAATGCGAAGAGTTTTTTTGACAACCTTCAAGACATATTAAACGTAAGTAAAGAGAAAAATATTCTAAGTCAAAACATAATTGAGAAAAAGTAGATCTGACATAGCAGACCACCAGGAGCCTGCAGTGACCATAACGGCGTTAGACTGTAGGTTATTTCTAGAACTGTCCAGTCATCACAATCTTTTCATAACAAACACATTCTTTTATTTAAACACAAAAACAATATGATATTCCTACTTATAAGCCTTTATTAAACACAAAAAACAATATGATATTTCTACTTATAAGCCTTTAAACACAAAGGTTTATAACATAGGTTTGGTGCACATGTACTGATCTGGCCTGCAGAAACCAAACTGATTTTATGCTAGCAAGGAAAAGAAAAAGTAACAGTCATAGATACAAGAGCAGTTCCCAATCTGAGCTCATCGAATGACTATAATGCAGTACCCCTAATAATTTGGCCTATTATTATTTGGCCTATAAGTAGAGTATGTACCCTCTACATACACAAAAATGCCTGTGCTCGTTTCATAGTAAGAGTCCTGGAAACCTGTGTATGATTAAGAGTCCTGGAAACCTGTGTATGATTAAGAGTCCTGGAAACCTGTGTATGATTAAGAGTCCTGGAAACCTGTATATGATTAAGAGTCCTGGAAACCTGTGTATGATTAAGAGTCCTGGAAACATGTGTAAGATTAAAAGTCCTGGAAACCTGTGTATGATTAAGAGTCCTGGAAACCTGTGTATGATTAAGAGTCCTGGAAACCTGTGTATGATTAAGAGTCCTGGAAACCTGTGTATGATTAAGAGTCCTGGAAACCTATGTATGATTAAGAGTCCTGGAAACCTATATATGATTACAAAACACCTACCCCATCCACCCTTTTCTCGGCTTGACTGCCATTGTATTCCTCTCTCTCCTTTCTGCATATATCAGCTGCCTTGTTTGTTTTGTTAGTTGTCATCAATTTAGTTTTCTTCACATTAAGATAGAGGTTCTGCTCTTCACTGTTCTTACAGACTAAAATAATTTGTTTTTCCATTCCTTTTTGTGTTGTGGACACTAACATTGTGTCATCAGCATATCTAATCTCTGGTATTTCATAACCTCCAATTGTTATGGCATCATAATATTCTTTGTCTACATCTTCTCTAACATTCCTCATTATATTTTCCGTATACAAGTTAAATAAGTAAGGTGACAATATGCACCCCTGACGGATCCCTTGTTTTATGTCAAACCAAGTTGTTGTTTCAAAATTTATTCTTACTGCTGCTTGTTGGTCTAGATACAGCAGTGATGTTAATTGTATCAAATGTGTTGGAAATCCTATTTTTTCCATTATTTCCCAAAGTTTCTGATGTTGTACACAATCAAATGCCTTTTAGTAATCTATAAAAGCTAAATATAGATTCACATTAAACTCTCTGCAGTTCTCTATTATTAATCTTATATTGAATATATGATCTCTTGATCCTCTTCCTTGCCTGAAACCAGCTTGGACCATGCTGACTTCTTCTATTTTCTTACGAAGTTTATCATTATGATTTTTAACAGAATTTTACTGGCATGACTAATCAGGGCAATGGTTCTGTAGTTTGTGCATAATTTCAGGTTATCCTTTTTAGGCAGTTGTATGAATATAGTTCTCTTCTATTCTTTTGGACAAATACCTGAATGCCTTATCTTTTTACATAGTGCATGATAGATTGTTGCACATTCCTTTCCTCCTGCTTTAATAAGTTCAGCTGTTATCTCATCACATCCTGGTGATTTACCATTTTTCAGATTCTTTATTGCCCATAAAACTTCTTCTATTGTCGGTTCGGGTTCTTTCTCCTCAAGTAATAATTCACACTGTTGATTTCTGCTTCCACAGTCAGTTGTTTCATACATTCCTCTGCAATATTCCTTCCATCTTTCTAGAATTTCCTCTGTCTTTGTCAAGGTATTCTCCGTCTTGTCACAAGTTACATTTAGCATAGGTGTAACATTGTCGGCACACTAGAACTGATAATGCAGAGAAAAAAAGACACAATGGAAAGTGACAAATAACAACAAAGAGGAATATAAATTTTAACAAAGGAAGTACAAAAAAGCATAAGAAAAGACAAAAAACAATACATACAAGATTGTTGTGAAAGAATAGAAGTACATCAGAATTGTGGAAGAGATAGTGAAATGTGTAAAGAAATGAAGACATTGACGAGAACTGTCACACCTAAGCTAAATGTAATTTATGACAAGATGGTGACAGAGACAGAGGAAATTCTAGAAAGATGGAAGGAATATTGCAGAGGAATGTACGAAACAACTGACTGTGAAAAAAAGAAATCAACAGTGTGAATTATTATTGGAGGAGAAAGAACCCAAACCGACATTTGAAAAAGTTTTATGGGCAATAAAGAATATGAAAAATAGTAAATCTCCAGGATGTGATGAGATAACAGCTGAACTTATTAAAGTAGGAGGAAAGGAGTGTGCAACAATCTATCATGTACTGTGTAAAAAGATATCAGAATGTATAAAATAGGAAAAAGTAGGAGAAGTTTTATTACTTAATGATTACAAAGTTGTGACATTTCGGCGTGAGCCTTAATCATACAAAAATATACAGGACAAAGAAATAGAGAGAGGAGATAAAGTATAGATTCACATGAATTCTATTAAAAAAAAAAAAAATTTTTTTTTAAGGTACTTAGCTGTAAATTGTAAGGTGTGACTTGTCCGGCGGTGTGTGTCAGGAATGGATTTAGTAGAACGTGGAGACTGTTTAAATAGAGACCTGTGACATGTGGTCGGTGGGTTGTAACTGGGGGTGGTGGATGGGGAACCGGGGAGGGGAGAGAGAGTGATACAATACTGACCTAGTTAGGAGAAATTGAAACAGATGATTAGGGAAGAGGGGTTGCAGAATGATGCTGTGAGGAAGTTTGAAAAGTAAGAAGGGGTGAACTTAGTGGAGAGGTACTATAATGATTGATCTCTTCTCTCTATTTCTTCATCCTGTATGTTTTTGTATGATCAAGGCTCACGCCGAAATGTCACAACTTTGTAATCATTAAGTAATAAAGCTGCTTCTACTTTTTCCTATTTTATACATTCTGATATCACAGCTTTACTGCAGTGCTTCGGGTATGGTTGTATACTTATACACTAATTATTGTGTGTAAAAAGATATGGCATTCAGGTATATGGCCAAAAGAATGGAAAAGAACTGTATTCATACCACTGCCAAAGAAGGGTAACTTGATATTATGCACATATGTATATGTATACACCAGTCAGTGTCTACCTGGACACACAAGTGTACATGTAAAATGTTCAAGGATAAGCATGTTCAAAAGTGTAAAATATTCACTCTCTATAAACTATTTACTTGAAAGATTTCACTTCCTATGTTATAATGGTAAGTTATGAGATTATAATAATAAGATTATCATATAATAATGAGATTATCATATAATAATAAGATTATCATACGTTATAATATTTCCCGGAACTGGAAAAAAGAGAGTCATGACCTGAGGGAGGAGGGGGCCCATTACCTTAGAGTGTCAAGAGTTTAACCCCCCATTACCTTAGAGTGTCAAGAGTTTAACCCTTTGTATCCTAATGGTGCTCACAAGTACCACTTTGGGCCTGAAACACTTGTCTAGAGGCGGGGGGGGGGGGGGGAAGGAACAATTCCTCTGATGATCTAGAGAGTTGTGTTGTTATTCTGCTCTCTACAATAGAGAGTTTCCTGCATGTAAGTTATGAGATCATCCTGTGTTTTAACTTTTAAGTTATGAGATTATCATATGTTATAATTTTAAAGTTATAAGATAATGTTATAATGTGTAAGTTATGAGATAATGTGTTATTACTGGATTATTGTGAGATTATCATGGTGTTATTTTTAGATTATTACATATTCTATGTTATAAAATGTAGGTTATGAGATTATCATATGTTTTAATATGCAAGTTATGAGATTATCCTATGTTATAATGTGTAAGTTATGAGATTATCCTAAAGTTTATTGTAAAGAAAAATTGTGATGGCTATAGTCAATATCTTAAAGTAAACTTGTGTTGGCTACAGTCAATATCTTCAAGAAAACTTGTGATGGCTAATAAATATCTTCAAGTAAACTTGTGATAGCAAAAGTCAATATCTTATAGTAAACTTGTGATGGCTACAGGATACAGTCAATATGTTAAAGAAAACTTGCAATGCTACAGTCAAAATCTTAAAATTGTGATGGCTAAAATGAATATTTTCAGGTAAACTTGTTATGAGTAGAGAATACAGTCAATATCTTAAAATAAACTTATGATGGCTAAAGGATATACTCATTATATTAAAGGAAGCTTGTAATGGCTAGAATAAATATCTTAAGATAAAATTGTGATGGCTACAGTCAATATCTTAAAGTAAACTTGTGATGGTTACAGTTAATTTCTTAAAGTAAACTTATGATCGCTTCAGTCAGTATCTTATAGTAAAATTGTGATCTCTACAGTCAATATTTTAAAGGAAATTTGTGGTCAATACCATCAGTATCTTAATGTAAACATGTTATCACTACAGTCCATATCTTAAGGTAAACATCTGATGGCATGAATAAATATTTAAAGTAAACATGTGATGACTACAGTCAATATCATAAAGTAAACTTGTGATGACTACATTTAATATCTTTAAGCTTCTGATAGCTAAAGTCTATATCTTAAAATAAACTTTTGATGGCTACAGAATGTATCTTAAAAGAGACCTTGTGATAGGTGGAGTCATTATCTTCAAGTAAACTTGTGATAGCTACAATAAAAATCTAAAAGCAAACTTCTAATGGCTCAAATAAATATCTTAAAGTAAACTTGTGATGACTACAGTCATTATCTTAAAGTACACTTGTAATGTAAAGAAAACTTATCATAGCTACTATCAATATCTTAAAGTAAACTTGTCATTACTACATTCAGTATCTAAAAGAAAACTTGAGATGGCTACACTTAATATCATAAAGTAAACTTGTGATGGCTATTGCCAACATATTAAAGTAAACTTGTGACAACTATAGTCAATATTTTAAAGTGAACTTGTTATGTCTAATCAATATCTTAAAGTAAATTTGTGATAGCTAAAGTCAATATCTTAAAGTAAACTTGTGATGGGTAGAGGATGCAAGCAGTGTGGTAAAAAAAAAACTTTCAATGCTACAGTCAAAATCTTAACTTTCTGATGGCTGCAGAGAATATCTTAAGATAAACTTGTTATGGCTAAAGGATACAGTAAACATCTTAAAGTAGTTTTGATATGGCTACACTACGTTAAAGTAAACTTGTAATGAATAAAATATATTTCTGAAAGTAAGCTTATGATGGCTACAGTCAATATCTAAAAGTAAACATGTGATGGCTACAGTTAATATATTCAAATAAAGTTCTGATATCTACTCACTATCTTAAAGTAAATTTGTGATAGCTAAAGTCAATATCTTAAAGTACATTTGTGATGGTTAGAGAATGCAGTAAATATTATAAAAAAATTTGCAGTGCTACAGTCAAAATAAGATAAATAGTATAGATGAACAATGGGAAATGTTAAGAGATTCTATCCACCAAACGGTTAAGGAGATAATACCACCAAAAAAAGAACCCTCTAAAAATAAATGGATAACAGACGACATCTTAGGACTGATGGACAAGAGGAGGAGGAGTAAAAATAATGAGAAAAAATATAGCAAGATAAATAAAGAAATAAGACGCAAATGCAGAGAAGCAAAAGAAGTGTGGTTAAATGAGCAGTGCAGACAGATAGAGGACTCTCATAATAAAGACAGCAAAAACATGCACAAACGAATTAGTGAACTCACAGGCAGGAAAACAAAATATACAACAGGATGCCTGAAATCGAAAAAAGGTAAAATGTTAATGAGAAAAGAAGACATTGTGGACAGGTGAACAGAGTATATCGGTGAGCTATATGGAGGAGAAAGGCAGGAATTAACACCAGATACTGAAAACTGTGATGGACCACCAATACTTGAAGATGAAATCATAGATGCCATCAAACACATGAAGAAAGGAAAAGCGACTGGGCCCGATAATATAACAATATAAGAAATAGAGGCACTAGAGGAGACAGAAATAAAAATAATAACCAAGTTACTGAATGACATTTACAACAGTGGTTATATTCCTAACGACCTGATTAAATCCACGTTTATAACACTACCAAAGAAACCAGATTTATTGGTCTACCTTTCAGTTGGGCTAGCAGGACTCGGTCCGAGATGTTCAAATATCCTACAATTGTCCTTGCTGTTTGTTCGTCAAATATAATTCCTACTCCTCGTTCATGTTTCTCACTTTCTGAATATATTATTGTATATTTATCAGAGTTTATCTTCCCTGCACCTGTCGATCTATTTTCACTCATTCCTAATACGTTGATCTTCATCCTATCCATTTCCCTCTTTACATTTCCTTACTTTCCAGCCTGAAATAAAGCTCTAACATTCCATGTTACTTTGTTAACTTGTTAATTTTGCCACCAGTAGCTTGATGACGATCTGGCCTCACCTGTGGCTCATGAGCTGCCCTACCCGATGAGGCTGTTCCAAAGGAACATCCATTAACGTCGTTCATGACAAATCTATTACTCTGAATAACCATAGTTGTTCTTGGGAGCTACAACAGTAGTTTCCCTTTGCCTTCTGCCAGTTTGTGTACGGACTCTCCGCTAGCCTTTGGACTCCCTGTCTTACCAGCAAGGCAGCGGGAATGAGAGGTTTTAAGGCACCTCTTACCCGCTGGTATTCCCTTCACTGAGCACCTGGGTCACTTTATAGGAGTAGTAGAGCCACCTGAGTCTACCGCCAGTTGGTCCGCCCTTTTTATTTGGGTAAATCTTTATTCACAGGTATCCTCCATATCTGGAGGACTTTCACCATCCGCCACCTAAATTTTCAATGCTACAGTTAAAATCTTAAATTTATAATGGCTACAGTGAATAACTTAAGTTAAAATTGTTATAGCTAGAGGGTATGGTCAACATCTTAAAGTAAACTTATGATGGCTAAAGGACACAGTCATTATGTTAAAGTAAACTTGTAATGGATAAAATAAATTTCTTAAAGAAAGCTTTTGATGGCTAGAGTCAATAAGTTAACTTGTGATCGCTTTGGCCAATATCTTAAAGTAAACTTGTGATCGCTACGGTCAATAATTTAAATTAAATTTGTAATGGCTCCAGTTAATATAAAAAAGAAAACCCCTGATTGATACAGTCAATATTTTAAAGTAAACTTGTGATCGCTACAATAGATAGCTTAAAGTAAACATGTGATCCTTATTGTCAATATCTTAAAGTAAACATGTTATCCCTACAGTCAATATCTTAAGGAAACTTCTGGGGGAATGAATAAATAGTTAAAATAAACATATTACGGCTACAGTCTAGATTTTAATGGAAACCTGTGATGGCTATAGTCAATACCTTAAAGTAAACTTTTCATGGCTACAGTCAATATCTTAAAGTAAATTTATAATGGCTACAGTCAGTGCCTTAATATAAACTTGTGATGGCTACAGTCAATATCTTAAAGTAAACTTGAGATGCAAGTCAAAATCTTACAATACATTTGTTATCACTAAAGTCACTATCTTAAAGTAAAGCTGGGATCACTTCAGTCAAGACCTTAAGGAAAAATTCAAATTGCTACAGTCATTAATTTAAAGGAAACTTGTGGTCGCTACCATTAATATCTTAAAGTAATCTTCTTATCACTTCAGTCAGTATCTTAATGTAAACTTCTGATGGCACGAATAAATATTTTAAAGAACAGTTGTGATTATGGCAGTCAATATTTTAAAATAAACTAGTGATAGTTACATTCAATATCTTAAAGTAAACTTGTGATGGCTAGAGTCAATGTCTTAAAGTAAACTTGTGATTGCTAAATTCAATATCTTTAATAAAACTTGTAATGGCTACATTCTATATCTTAAAGTAAACTTGTGAAGGTTACAGTCAATATTATAAAGTAAACTTATAATGGATACAGTCAATATCTTAAAGTAAAATTTTGATGGCTACAGTCAATATCTTGAAGTAAACTTGTGATGGCTACTCTCAGTATCTTAAAGTAGACTTCTGATGGCTACATTCAGTAAGTTAAAGAAAACTTGTGAAGGTTACAGTCACTATTTTAAAATAAACTAGTGATGGTTATAGGATTCAGTCAATATATTAAAAATTCCAATGCTACATTCAAAATCTTAAATTTCTTATAGCTGTAGTGAGTATCTAAAGGTAAACTTGTCATGGTTGGAGTATACTGTCAATATCTTAAAGTAAACTCATGATGGATAAAGGAAGCAGTCATTATATTAAAGTAAACTTGTAAGGGCAAGAATAAATATCTTAAGGTAAACTTGTGATGGCTAGTCAGTATCTTACAATACACTTGTTATCACTAAAGTAACCATCTTAAAGTAAACATCTGATTAGAGGATACAGTCAGTATCAAAAAGAAAACTTCCAATGCTACAGGCAAAAGTTTAAATCTGTGATGGATACAGTGAATATCTTTAGGTAAACTTGTTATGGCTAGAGAATACAGTCAGTATCATAAAGTAAACTTATGAAGGTGAAAGGATACAGTCGTTATGTTAAAGGAATCTTGTAATGGCTAGAATAGATATCTTAAAGTAAACGTGTGATGGTTACAGTCAATATCTTGAAGTAAGCTTGTGGTCACTTCAGTCAAGATCTTAAAGAAAACATGTGATCAGTACAGTCAGTATCTTAAGGCAAACTTGTTATTTCTACAGTCAATATTATAAAGTAAACTTATGGTCGCTACCATCAATATCTTAAAGTGAACTAGTTATCACTACAGTGTATATTTCAAGGTAAACTTTAGATGGAACGAGTAAATATTTTAAAGGAAACTTGTGATGCATACAGTCAGTAACTTAAAGCACACTTGTGATGAATTCACTCAATATCTTAAAGTAAACCTTGTGATAGATACAGTCAATATCTTAATGTAAACTTGAGACAGCTAGTCAAAATCTTTCCACTTGTTAATGCTAAAGTTACCATCGTAAAGTAAGCTTGTGGTTTTTAGAGGACAATGTCGATTTCTTAAAGAAAACTTCTGAAGTTACAGTCAAAATCTACAGTGAATACCTTCCAGCTAAACTTGTATACAGTCATTATGCTAAAGGAAGCTTGTAATGGCTTGAACAAATATCTTAAGGTAAACTTGTGATGGCTGCATTCATTATCTTAAAGTAAACTTGTAATTGTTCCAGTAAACATCTTAAAGTAAACTTGTAATTTTTACAATTAATATCTTGAAGTAAACTTGCTAGCGTAAACGGGCTAGCGTAGTGGTTAGAGCACTCGTCTAGCAACCTAATGGTTGAGGGTTCGAATCCCCAGCTGAGCGGGATTTTTTTTTTTTCCGACCAATACGGCCCCGAGGTCGACCCAGCCTCGTAAAATGGGTACCAGAGAAAATCTGGGAAGTAAAGGCAGCGAGGAAAGGAACTGGTCACCCTACCTCATACGCTGATGACCCAGCATAATGAGGTCTCTAACGCTTCACCCCCTACGGCATTTGCTATGGGACTATCTTTACTTTTTAAACTTGAGATTGTTACAGTTAATATCTTAAAGTAAACCTAGGATTGCTTCAGTCAAGACCTTAAGGAAACATTCAGATTGCTGCAGTCAATATTTTAAAGGAAACTTGTGGTCGCTACTGTCAGTATCTTAAAGTAATCTTCTTATCTCTACAGTCCATATCTTAAGGTAAACTTCTGATGACACGAATAAATAGTATAAAGTAAACTTGTGATGGCGGTAGTCAATATTTTAAAGTTACTAGTGATGGCTACATTCAATATCTTAAAATAAACTTGTGATTGCTACAGTCAGTGTCTTAAAGTAAAATTGTGATGGGTACAGTCAATATCTTAAAATAAACTTGTGTCGCAAAAGTCAATATCTTTAAGAAAATGTCTGATGTCTACATTCTATATCTTAAAGTAAATTGTGAAGATTACAATTAATATCTTAAAGTAAATTTGTGGTGGCTACAGTCAATATTATGAAGTAAACTTTTAATAGTTACAGTCAATATTCAAAAGTAAAATTTTGATAGCTACAGTCAATATCTTAAAGTAAACTTGTCATGACTTCATTCAGTATGTTAAAGAAAACTTGTGAAGTCTAAAGTCAATATCTTAAAGTAAACTTGTGATGTTTAGAGGATACAGTAAATGTCCTAAAGAAAACTTCCATAGCTACAGTCAAAATCAGTCAAATAATATTTGACGAACAAACAGCAAGGACAATTGTAGGATATTTGAACATCTCGGACCGAGTCCTGCTAGCCCAATTGAAAGGACAACCAATAAACATAAATATTATACAAGTGTATGCTTCAACATCTGAAAGTTCTGAAGAAGATATACAGCGATTTTATAATGACATAGAGACAGCACTAAAACACACAAAGTCACATGAAGTTACTATAGTCGTGGGAGATTTTACCGCCAACGTTGGTAAAGGAGGAACTTCAGACATTGTTGGTGACTATGGACTGGGGGAGAGGAATGACAGAGGTAGTAAATTAAGTGAATGGGCAAGAATACACAGCATGGTTGTAGGAAACGACTGGTTTAAACAACATCCTCGAAGACTGGCAACATGGTTCAGCCCAGACCAAAAGACTTTTAACCAGATAGACAATGTATTAATCAACAAACGATTCCGCAATGCATTACTGACAATAAAAACCATGCCAGGAGCTGACTGCAATAGTGACCATGATCCACTCTGTGGAAAAATTAGAATAAAACTAAAGAAAGCAGGCAGAAAAGTGAGAAACATCAACTGAATACAGAACTCCTTAAAAATGACCAAGAACTACGAGAACAATACAAAGTTATTATAACAAATAGATACAATGCAATAGCAAAGATAAATAGTATAGGTGAACAATGGGCAATGTTAAGAGATTCTATCCATCAAACCGTTAAGGAGATAATACCACTGAAAAAAGAAGCCCCTAAATATAAATGGATGATAGACGACATCTTAGGACTGATGAACAAGAGGAGGAGGAGTAAAAATAACAAACAAAAATATAGCAAGATAAATAAAGAAATAAGACGCAAATGCAGAGAAGCAAAAGAAGTGTGGTTGAATGAACAGTGCAGACAAATAGAGGACTCTCATAATAAAGACAGCAAAAACATGCACAAATGAAGAAACTATTCTAAAGCAGGTGCAGAAATTCAAATACCTTGGAGCAGTAATAACATCAGATAGGAAATGTAAAATAGACATTAGGAATAGAATAGGCCAAGCAAAGACTGCATTCGGAGAATGAGAAACATATTATGCAACACATCCTTATCAATGAATGTTAGAAAATGAGTCCTAAAATGCTATATTGAACCTATCTTATTATATGGAAGTGAAATATGGACAAAAGGCAGGTCTGCACAAAAATCATTGGAAGTAGCAGAAATGTGGTTTATTAGAAGAATGTTGCGAATCCCCTGGACAGCAAAAATAACTAATGAAGAATGTATGAGAAGAGCTGGAGAGACAAAAAAATCTTGTCAAAAAGATAAGAGAGAAACAATGATCTTTCATAGGACATGCAATGAGAAGAGGGGGCATTGAAAATATTATAACAACAGGAAAAATAGAAGGAAGAAGATCAAGAGGAAGACCAAGAGAAATGACACTGGACAGTCTGACGGGATGGTGTGAGAGGAGATCACCAACTAAGCTGATGGCTTGCATGAAGGATCGTGTACTCTGGAGTAACATAATAGCCAGCTCCAGTCGGCATGGCACCTGATGATGATGATGATTGGAAATTTTCATTATTTTGATTGAAATTCTCTAATTATCACGTTTCCTTTAGGATAGTGACTTTAGAAATAATACGTGTATTCTAAGATATTGACTAGCCATCATAAGTTTACCTAAAGATATTGACTGTTGCTGTCATAAGTTTTCTTTAAGATACTGACTTTAGCTATCACAAGTTTACTTTTAGATTTTGGCTATAGTCATCACACGTTTACATTAAGATATTGAATGTAGCTATAACAAGATTACTTTAGTATATTGACTAGAGCCGTCAGAAGTTTCCGTTAAATATTGATTGTAGCCATCACAAGTTTACTTTAAAATATTTATTTGTGCCATCAGAGGTTTACCTTTAGATATGGGCTTTAGTGATAACTAGTTTACTTTAAGATCTTGAGTGAAGCCATCACAAGTTTACTTTAAGATATATATAGCCCATATCTAAAGGTAAACTCCAACTGGAGTTGGCTATTATATTGACTACCGCCATCACAAGTTTACTTTATACTATTTATTCATGTCATCAGAAGTTTACCTTAAGATATAGACTGTAGCGATAAGAAGATTACTTTAATATACTGACAGTAGCGACCACAAGTTTCCTTTAAAATATTGACTGCAGCAATTTGAACGTTTCCTTAAGGGCTTGACTGAAGCAATCCCAGGTTTACTTTAAGATATTAACTGTAACAATCACAAGTTTACTTCAAGATATTAATTGTAAAAATTACAAGTTTACTTTAAGATGTTTACTGGAACAATTACAAGTTTACTTTAAGATAATGAATGCAGCCATCACAAGTTTACCTTAAGATATTTATTCAAGCCATTACAAGCTTCCTTTAGCATAATGACTGTATACAAGTTTAGCTGAAAGGTGGAATGTGATAACAACCAGACTATCAGCCTCTCATGTCACATAACGAAGCTACTTCTGACAATCATTATGAGAAGAAGAAGAAGGAAAAAGATAAAAATGGAAATAGCAGATGAACATTTTGGATTTATTGAAGGACAGGGAACACACAATGCTATTTATGCTTTACGAACACTAACAGAAAGATCTCTACTTATGCTTCATTGATTACACCAAGGCATTTGACAAGGTGAAACATAATGAAATTATTAAAATGCTTGAAGACATCAATATAGATGGCAAAGATCTGAGTATTGTAAAACATCTATACTGGCAGCAAGAAGCAGCAATTCATGTTGAAAATAGAATTGGAAAATATCAACCTATAAAACAAGACGTGTGACAAGGATGTGTACTATCTCCAGACCTTTTATCTCTGTATAGCGAGAATATTATAAGAACGATCATCACAGAACTAGGCATAAAAATTGGAGGATACAATATTAACAACCTTCGATATGCTGACGACACAGTACTGATAGCTGAGAACCAACAAGACCTGCAAGATCTCTTGGATAAAGTCGCCAAAGAAAGTGAACAGAAAGGCCTTACTTTGAACATCAAAAAGACAGAGACTATGGTTATATCTAAGAAACAGAATCCACCAACATGCAGTATAAAATTAAATGGACCTATTCTAAAGCAGGTGCAGAAAATCAAATACCTTGGAGCAGTAATAACATCAGATGGGAAATGTAGAACAGAAATTAGGAACAGAAAAGGCCAAGCAAAGACTGCATTTCAGAGAATGAGAAACATATTAGCTAATACATCTTTATCAATGAATGTTAGAAAACGAGTCCTAAAATGCTATATTGAACCTATCTTGTTATATGGAAGTGAATCATGCACAATAGGCAGGTCTCCACAATGTGGTCTATTAATGTGGTTTGTTAGAAGAATGTTGCGAATCCCCTGGACAGCAAAAATAACTAATGAAGAATGTATGAGAAGAGCTGGAGAGACAAAAAATCTTGTTAAAAAGATAAGAGAGAGACAATGTACTTTCATAGGAAATGCAATGAGAAGAGGGGGCATTGAAAATATTATAACAACAGGAAAAAAACTGAAGGAATAAGATCAAGAGGAAGATCAAGAGAAATGATACTGGAAAGTCTGACGGGATGATGTGAGAGAGACCACCAACTAAGCTGATGGCCAGCATGAAGGATCATGTACTCTGGAGAAGCATAACAGCCAACACCAGTCGCATGGCACCTAATAATGATGATGATGATGAGAATGAAGCTTGCAATGGCTAAAATAAATATCTTAAGGTAAACATGTGACGGCTGCAGTCAATATCTTAAAGTAAACTTCTGATGGGTACATTCAGTATCTTAAAAAAACTTGGGATCGCTACATTCAATATCTGAATATAAATATGTGATGGATAAAAATGATGGCGACTGCAGTAAAACTGGTTTCAATAAAAAAAAGGTAGATATTGGTGTATGGTGCAGTTTTACAAAGTGAGGGAGTTAGTGAGTAAAGTGAGAAAAAACGAATAGAAAGTATGAGAATGTATAAATGAGAAACATACAACATCCTATATTTCGGCGTGAGCTTTTTTCGAGGATTGCATGCACAACAAGACAAAAAAAAAAACGAAGAACTTATCTGAATGTGTCTTTCTCCAGAAGTAGAAAACAGAAATGTGTGTAGTAGAAGGAAGGACCATGCTGACCACAACAAAGGATACCAGATAGACCCAATAGTAAAGAAGATGTGCAGAGAGAGAGAGAGAGAGGAGGAAAACAAATGGTAGAAAGGGGTGAGGGGAAAGGCAATAGAAACATGATAGCCGCTAGAGGAGGTGTCGGGGGTGGGGGAGGAGGGAAATGGGAACGTGGAGAAATAATGAATGAAGAACATAAACACCTGCAGGGAGAAAATGTGAAACTGGTGAACAGAACAAGATCATATAGACACCAATATGTTGGCAGAGAAGAAAAGAGGGTGGTGGTAAGGAGGGGTAGCATAGAGAAAGAAAGCAGAGTTAAAAAAAAAGGGCCAGAGGAAAACTAAAGAAGTTACAGGAAGCTGAAGACATTGTTAATTCCAGCTGGGTGGAGACAGCCAGTCTGGAAAATAAGGCGCTGTTCTAGGACCCTCCGAGATCGTACATCAGCAGAACAAGAGCGGATCGCACTAACAGAAATGTCCTGTTTTCCCCTGTGGTTGCTAAGGCAAAAATGTTTAGCCACAGGTGTCCAGGCCCTCTTAGAAATATCACTGAGTTGCTGGCGAAATCGATCTCCTAAGTGTAAGCCAGTCTCCCATATGTACTTCAAACCGCAACGTTTGCACATAATAGCATAAATAACAATGCGTGAAGTACAGGTGAAACCCTCCTGAACTGATAACGTGGACTTAGGGAAGGAGATCTGGCTAGCCTCGACAACAAACGGAACATCAATTCAGGGCCACTAAGAATGGACAAACTGGCAGGCATAACGTCAATTCAGGGCCCCTAAAAATGGACAAGGAGGAGATTGCTAGACCCACCTTGGGCAGAATGAGTATGCAAAAGGTCTCCACACCTAAAATGTCACACTATTTTCAATGTAAACTAATCCAAAAAAGGTTAAAAAATTATTTCTATAAATGATTAAAAGGAAACAAATGGGTTGTTATAGCATTATGAGCCCCCCCCCCCCCCCGCTTTGATGACATCCCGAAAACGCCTCCTCATGATGCAGATGATGTTTCTGACTTGATGTAGATGATGTTTTTGACTTGATGCAGATGATGTTTTTGACTTGATGCAGATGATGTTTCTGACTTGATGTAGATGATGTTTCTGACTTGATGCAGATGATGTTTCTGACTTGATGTAGATGATGTTTCTGACTTGATGCAGATGATGTTTCTGATTTGCTGCTGTGAAATTCTCGCTCATTCCTGTCTCGCAATTCTTGAAGGGTACGTTCGTTCGTTCGTTCATTCTGGCTCACACAGCATGACCAAGCATGTCCCAGATGTGCTCGATAGGATTTAAGTCCGGAGACTGAACTAGCCAGTGAAGGCGCTTGACAGCTTCAACTTCCAGGTACTGATCCACTTGTCTGGCACGGTTTGACCTTGCATTATCATCCAGAATAATAAACTCAGGACCGATGGCACCAGCGTATGGTCTGACAAGATCGATGGTTTCATCGAGGTACCGAACTCCAGTCGCTGGGTTATTATGGAAGACATGTAGGTCTGTTTTATCGTGTATGTTTTCTCACCACAGTAAGACTGAGCCATCTCCATAGCGTCATGTTGGACCACGTTATCCTTGTCAGAATGTTCTTTTTTTTTGTCTCCATATCCTCCTGAGATGATATGGAGACAAAAACTGGGCAAGAGGATCACTGCAAAGTGATCTGTGGAGAACATACCTCCAGCAGCTTTAGGGCACAAACAGGAGTGAAACAGGGATGTGTACTATCACCAACATTATTTATCTTGGCAGTAGACTGGTTAATGAAGGAGGCAACATCAGACAAACGCAGAGGATTACAATGGACCCTTGACACAGTGCTACAGGACCTTGACTTTGCGGACGACATTTGTCTATTATCAAGCAGTCACAAAGATATGCAAACAAGCTAACTCAGAATGCAAACAACATAGGACTAAAGATCAACGTAGGAAAGACAAAGTTAATGAAGCAAAATGTGAACAACAGAAATGTACTCAGAGTAGATAACAAGTTAGTGGAGGAGGTCAATGAATTTATATACCTTGGCAATAGAGTAGTAGAAAATGGAGGCAGCACAGAGGACATCAACAGCAAACTTACTAGAGCAAACCAGGCTTTTGCAGTGCTGCAGACTATATGGAAATCAAAAAAACTAAGCATAAATATGAAAATCAGGATATTTAAGAGTAATGTTCTAAGTGTAATACTCTATGGAAGTGAATGCTGGAAAATCACCAAAACCATAGAAAACAAGTTGAATTCTTTCCAGACTAAATGTTTACGAAGAATTAGAAAAATATTTTGGCCAAACACCATAAGAAATAACATCTTACTGGCAGAAATGCAGATGAAGCCACTGACAACAATTATTGAGGAAAGACGCTGGCGATGGTTGGGACATGTGCTCTGAATGACTGACAACTCACTACCAAAAATAGCACTAAGATGGACACTACAGGGAAACAGAAGTAAGGGTAAACCAAAAGAGACATGGAGAAGAACAAAAGAAATGATGTTGAGCAATAGAGGGCTCACCTGGGCAAGAGCAGAAAAAAAGGCGAAGGACAGGCATTTGTGGAAAACCCTTGCGGAAGCCCCATGTGCCCTGGGCACTTAAGGTTCAGAGAGGGAGAGAGAGAGAGAGAGATCCTCCTGAGATTCATCAGTGAAGACACAATCTGGACTCGTCTGCAAAAAAGACAGTCAGCAAGAGTCCAGATTACATGTTCCCTGCCCATGCTAGCCTGGCTCTCTTTTTTGTGGTTTCTGTACAAAATGGTCTGAGTTTCAGCTGCTTCAGATATAAGGCCAGCCTCATTAACCCTATTCTTCATCTTTTAACTCAAACCTGTTTCATTATTTACTTGCTTGTAATTATATGCCTCCATAAAATAGCCAGCACTCTCTCAACACATAGCTCGTAAACCATCAAGTACTTCAGTGACATAGTTAGAAAAGCAACTTGTTAGATATTGTTAGAAATTATTTTAATGTTTGTTTAAAAAAAACATATGTTAGAAGATCTGTATTTATAATGTATTTTTATTTATGTATATGTCTGCGGGTGTATGTGTGCGTGAATGCTATTTTATTAGGTTAATTACTTCTTCTCTTTTACCTTGAATGTAGTAGTTAAATCTTACACTCTTTTGATATGTTTTTACTAATTTAATTTGTACTAAATCAAGTGTGTGGGAAGAATGAAAGATGGAGTGATGAAGGGCAGAATGTAAGACGGGCCTGCGTGCCCAATTCTTTACCCTTGAAAAATAAAGATTATTAATTCATTCATTCATTCATTATTCTTGCAGCCTGAGTACACCTTTGAATGGCTGTTGAATCATGTAGATGAATTCTGAGTTGGCTGGCAGTCATGAAGGGATTATATCCTGCCAGAAAAGTAAGAAAGAGGTCACTTCTGTGTGTCTTCAAGCGTTGCCCACTTCCGAAATGCATTTGGTGTGCAGAACCCACTGTCTGCTACCTGTTCTATATCCTGGGAATCAGCTTTGACTGACGTTTAGGGCTGCAGAACTTACCGGTTGTGAGGTGCCAGTTTCCAGCATTGCTACGCCCTTGATCATCTCGGTATCGGCCAGATGTCTTCTTATCACTTATCAAAGCATCGTCCTGTAGTGTGAGCACTTCATATGACAGTCTTGCTTCTTATATCTTATATCCTTCCCGTGCCGTTAAACGTCACATAGGGCTCGCAAGGTAGTTTGCCAATTTTTCCTGTCTTCGGCGAGCCTTTAAATCTCATCAAGGGATTTTATGCCTTTTAATTTGGCCTCTCTTAACAATGTCCTCTTCAAAGTTTCACGTGGTCTACCTCTTCTTCTTTGGCCTGTTGTGTTCCACTTGATAGCTTGTTTTGGGATTCTCTGACTGTTTCTTCTCATCACGTGACCAACATATGTTCATCTCCTTTACTTGATCACCCATGAGACTGGTTTTGTTCAGTCATCTATCTAATCTCTGCATTGTTCTTGAATTCGTTCCACTTGATGTCCAGTATTTTCCTTAGGCATTTGTTTTCAAAAGAGTCTAATTTCTTTTCTATTTCTTTAGTTGTTTTCTAGCTTTCACGTGCATAAGTGATGGTGGATATTGCATTTGAATTGAATAATCTTAACTTGGTTTTTGTGCTTATAACTTTTGAATGTCATATGTTCTCGAGATTCTTGAAGATCGATGCTGCTTTTGCAATTCTAATTCTAACTTCCTTTCTGGTTTCACCATCCTGGTCTTGCTTACAATCACGAAAATCAGATTTTGTCACTTGCTTTGTTGACGTAGAATTTTAGGGGTAACGATATCATGTGCTCGATTCACGCAATATTGGACTGCCGTGACCCAGATTTTTATGACTAAATTGAGAACATTTGTGAAGTTTCACTTTTTAAAACATATACACTTTAATTGAAGACACATTTGTTTGCGCTTGGGGACATGCTCGCATTAAACCCCCCCCCCCCCCCCCAAAAAAAAAAAAAAAAAAAAATTGAAAATAATGTGCAGTAATTATACCGATATTGAGAGAACTTACGAGTAAACTGTGAATATGTAATGAAGACTTAGCATAGGCCACGAATCTGAAAAACAGGTCACTAATATTCATAACAGGGCAAGAATCTTGACAACCGTTAATGAATATTCATAATACAATAACAAATATTGATAGAAGAAAAGTAATAATAATAACAATAATAATAATAATAGAACACGAATCTTGATAGGAGAATCAATAAGAATATTGATAATATAATAAGAAATCTGATAACATGACACGAATCCGAGGGTAAGAATTTGGATAATAGGGCAAGAACCTTGATACCAGGATAAGAACCTTGATACAAATCATGAATTTTAATACCAAGACAAGAATCTTGACAAAGTGGAGACGTATAGCGTAGAAACTGCTGGTAAACAAGGGGCTGACATATGAGACAGCAAACAAGATAGATTAGGACCGACAAAAGTGGATATCTCTTGCTCCAAGCTACTGTATGTGTTATGGGCACTGAGGGGACATAAGGGAGATAACAATGATATTAGAGCAATAATCTTGACAGTGTAATAAGAATGTTGATAACATGACACGAACATGAAAAATAAAATAAGAATATTAATATTAGGACAAGAATCTCCAATGACTGAAGAATCGTGGTGAGGCAAAGAGAGATCTGAAAAAAGTCTTCACCTTTCTCTGAAACAGCTCACTTTCGTTTTTACTGAGTAAGTTTCCTGATGGAATCTGTGAAACTCATACACTGATAATACGGTCCAGTGAAATACAAGCCTGTGACAATATCATGCTCTCATTCTGTCATTCATGCTTTCATTCTATCATTCATGCTTTCATTCTTTTATTCATCCTTTCATTCTATCAGTCATGCTTTCATTCTATCAAATTCTTTCTTGTGGAAGTGACACTTGATAATGCACATCAGCTAGAAAACTATCACTATTATAAATTGTTAACTGAGTTCTTGCTGAAACAAATCAAACGTTTAACTTACCACCGCCTCCATCATACACACCGCCGCCACCACCAGCAGCAGCAGCAGCAGCAGAAGCACAAGCCGTTAATCCGCCAGAGCTAAAATGTACGCCATTAGCAGAAGATGTTGATATGGGCAAGGCATGTACAGGCAGAGAAGATTGTGTCGATGTGACTGCAGGCAATTCTACGTTTGATACCAGAGGACCATCATGTTGACTTTTACTCGCCATGACTTGTGGGTCACCGAGACACGTGTAGTTACTTTGCCCGTCATCAGCTGACATCCTACTCATGTGACCTAGATTTCCTGCAGAATAATTTGACTATTAATTATCAAACACTGGTGTTAATGCTTTTAAACTGTAATAAAAGTAAAAAGTATTAATATTCATGCATACGTGCACTATGTATTTTAAACCACACATGAAATGTTCTAAGCCATGATGAAATGTTCTAAGCCATGATGAAATGTTCTAAGCCATGATTAAATGTTCCAAACCAGGCATTAGGTGTTCTGAACCAGACAGGAGATATTCTAAACCAGATACGGGATGTTCTAAAACAAACATCAGATGTTCTAAACGAGATGTCAGATATTTGAAGCTAAACATCATATATTTGAAACCTAACTTATGAAACATAAGCTTTAAAAGTAAGCTATATAAGAATCAATGGCTCTCTTCCCTATTATTTTGTTGCTTTGGAAACTTGTCCAAATCCTTGACCAATTTAACTTTTTATTTCTCTACCCAAAACAACTAGATGTCTTGGCTGGAGTACGGACATTTCTCTTTCAGAGTTCCATTCACTTTTGACATTTTTACCTACTTCGTACATTCTGAACATAGTGTGAAGAGAAAAACAGTATTTGTGATCCATCTGGAGAGAGAGAGGGAGAGAGAGAGAGAGAGAAGTGTGAAGAGAAAAACAGTATTTAAGTAGATCGTGATCTATCTGGAGAGAAAGTGGGAGAGAGAGAGAGAGAGAGAGGGAGAGGGAGAGAGAGGGAGAGAGAGAGGGACAGAGAGAGAGGGAGAGGGAGAGAGAGAGGGAGAGAGAGCGAGAGGGAGAGAGAGGGAGAGAGAGAGGGGGAGAGAGAGAGAGAGAGAGAGAGAGAGAGAGGGAGAGAGAGAGGGAGAGAGAGAGAGAGAGGGAGAGAGAGAGGGGGGGGAGCAGAAAACAGCATTAGTGGACAGTGGCATCAAGTCAGAGGAAAGCAAGTGTGATGGAGTAAAATGGGCTGAGCTTAATGCTTTAAAATCAGCCGTTCGGAGTGTCAAGGGTCAACCTAATTCGTGGTTTTCTTGGCTACCTGGTGACGTGATGTGTTGGTCTGGTAGAGGGTACTATGTTAGTTCAGTCTGTTCCAGGCCCTGTTGTCTGGGGAAGCCGTTTTCATGGTAGATCTGGATGTGTTGACTGCACTTTTCATATATATGGTGATGTTGGGTAGATGGGTTGTTTAGCTATGAACCTGGGTGCCTGCCCTGGCCGCCTCATCTTCGTGTAAGTTGCTAAATGTAATGTGCCCGTCTTACTTTCTGCCCTTCATCACTCCATCTTTCATTCTTCCCACATGCTCCATTTAATACAAATATACAAATTACATTAGGAAAAAACCATCAAAATAGTGTAAGATTAAACTATTACATTCAGAATAAAAGAGAAGAAGTAATTAATATAATAAAATAGCACTCACACACATACACGGGCACACACACACACACACACACATATATATATATAAACAAAAATACATTGTCTGTACAGATCTTCTAGCATATGTTTTTTAATAAACATTAAAATAATTTCTAACAAGTTACTTTTCGAACAATGTCATTTTAGTATTTGATGGCTGGCGAGTCATGGGTTGTGAGTGTGTTGGTTATTCTATGGAAGCATATAATTACAAGCAAGTAAATAATGAAACAGGTTTGAGTTAAAGGATGAAGTATTACCAATGGATTTTAAATTGTAGGGGAGGGTGTTCCAGAGCTGTATTGCAGAGTATGCAGGGCTTTTCTTGTACAGATCAATCCTGGGTTTAGGAAGTTTTTTAAAACGCTGGCTGTTTAGTGGTATTTGTAAACAGTGGCCACAAGTAAGGCAGAAGTAAGAGCATTGTGCGACAGAACAAACTTAACTTTGTTAAAAATGATTCTATTTTTGAGGGGTAGAATTTTGAGTTGCTTGTGCTGTACTGGGTGTTTGTCACAAATCAGATTTAATGCTCGCTTGTGAAGTGAGTGGAGCCTTTTTGTTTGAGACTGAGCATCCATCCCATATTGTGGAACAGTAATCTAAGTATGTTTGTATGTGTGATATGTAGTATATCTTTCTTGTGTCTTTGTCGATAAAGTGTTGAATTTTGGCTAGTTTGTAAACTTTCTGTGCAATCAAATTTGTTAGGTTACGTACGTGAAAATTCCAAGTTAAATGCTGATCAATGATGAGTCCTAGGGTTTTATGTTCATGAACATTTTCTATTGCCTTAGTCCCAGCACAAAGCTGTAGTGAAGTTTCTGTTGCATTCTGCAGTTTCTGTCTTGTAGTGATGAGCATGGATTTTATTTTGATGGTGCTTATCAACATACCATTTTTATTACTCCATTTAATCAAACTGTTTATATCATTTTGTTTTGATGGTGTTTATCAACATACCATTTTTATTACTCCATTTAATGAAACTGTTTATATCATTTTGTTTTGTTGGTGTTTATCAACATACCATTTTTATTACTCCATTTAATCAAACTGTTTATATCAAGTAGGTTTTGTGAGAAGTATTCAGTGTTAAATTGTTTGTTCAGGATGCTTAATGTTCATCAAGATAAAGATTTGAAATGCTTAATGTTCATCAAGATAAAGATTTGAAATGCTTAATGTTCATCACGATAAAGATTTGAAATGCATAATGTTCATCAAGATAAAGATTTGAAATGCATAATGTTCATCAAGATAAAGATTTGAAATGCATAATGTTCATCATTGTTATACTCGTCATTACTATGCTTACATATTTTCATATGTTTCACCTTTTTTATCATAGACACTGAAATGTTTTTCCTATGTGTTTGTGAGTGGGAAAGTGTTTATTGTAACCAGTGTCGATTTCATCCATGATTTTCAATGCTATGCTATGTTTCATCTTTCAGTATCATATTGAGTCATAATTTGTTATTTAATGTGTCACTGATCATTTCATATTTGTACTATATGTGTTGATGATGACGCAGGCAGAGTACTGGGTATATGTGTTATATTTTGAGTTGGCAACAACCTCCTATATGTGTTATATGCTGAGTTGGGAACAACCTCCTATATGTGTTATATGCTGAGTTGGCAACAACCTCCTATATGTGTTATATGCTGAGTTGGCAACAACCTCCTATATGTGTTATATGCTGAGTTGGCAACAACCTCCTATATGTGTTATATGCTGAGTTGGCAACAACCTCCTATATGTGTTATATGCTGAGTTGGCAACAACCTCCTATATGTGTTATATGCTGAGTTGGCAACAACCTCCTATATGTGTTATATGCTGAGTTGGCAACAACCTCCTATATGTGTTATATGCTGAGTTGGCAACAACCTCCTATATGTGTTATATGCTGAAGTGGCAACAACCTCCTATATGTGGTATATGTTTGAGTTGGCAACAACCTCCTATATGTGTTATATGCTGAGGTGGCAATAGCCTCCTATATGTGTTATATGCTGAGTTGGCAACAACCTCCTATATGTGTTATATGTTTGAGTTGGCAACAACCTCCTATATGTTATATGTTTGAGTTGGCAACAACCTCCTGTATGTGTTATATGCTGAGGTGGCAACAAGCTCGTTTATGTGTAGGGGAGGGTGGCTAACGCTTAATTGGTAGTGAATATGTATTTATATGTATTTATATGTTGTTAAAGATGACTAGAGATTATAAGAGATGTTGGTCTAAGTACTAGCATCATTATCACGTATTTTAAGGAGATGGTCTCGTCCACATATCTGAGTATGTGGTCTCGTCCACATATCTGAGTATATGGTTTCGTCCACATATGGTTTCATCCACATATCTGAGTATATGGTTTCGTCCACATATCTATATGGTCTCGTCCACATATTTGAGTATATGGTCTCGTCCACATATATGAGGTCATGATCTCGTCCACATATCTGAGGTCATAGTGTAGTCCACATATCTGAGGTCATGGTCTCGTCCACATATCTGAGGTCATGGTCTCGTCCATATATCTGAGGTCATGGTGTAGTCCACATATCTGAGGTCATGGTCTCGTCCACATATCTGAGGTCATGGTGTAGTCCACATATCTGAGGTCATGGTCTCGTCCACATATCTGAGGTCATGATCTCGTCCACATATCTGAGGTCATGGTGTAGTCCACATATCTGAGGTCATGGTGTAGTCCACATATCTGAGGTCATGGTCTCGTCCACATATCTGAGGTCATGGTCTCGTCCACATATCTGAGGTCATGGTGTAGTCCGCATATCTGAGGTAATGGTGTAGTCCACATATCTGAGGTCATAGTCTCGTCCACATATCTGAGGTCATGGTCTCGTCCACATATCTGAGGTCATGATGTAGTCTACATATCTGAGTATATGGTATCGTCCACATATCTGAGTATATGGTCTCGTCCACATATCTGAGTATATGGTATCGTCCACATATCTGAGTATATGGTATCGTCCACATATCTGAGTATATGGTATCGTCCACATATCTGAGTATATGGTATCGTCCACATATCTGAGTATATGGTATCGTCCACATATCTGAGTATATGGTATCGTCCACATATCTGAGTATATGGTCTCGTCCACATATCTGAGATCATGATGTAGTCTACATATCTGAGTATACGGTCTCGTCCACATATCGTAGGTAATTAATATTAAGACCTCCTATTTTATTTCTTTCAATATTTTTAATGCCTCGTATGATATTTTCACTGTATATTGAGAATAGATCCGGTGACAATACTCACCCTTGTCTTACACCTTATTTAATATCCTGATACTCACCTATGTCTTTGTTCACTCTTATTGCTGCTCTTTGCTTCCAGTACATATTCTTATTAATTCTCATATATTTACCTTCTATATGAAGTTTTTCTATCATCTCTATCATATCGTTGTGCCTAACTCTGCCAAAAGCTTTCGTGTAATCAATGAAACACAAGTATAAATCTGTGTTTACTTCCAGACATCCTTCCATTATAGTTCTTACTATAAGAATTGTAAATCTGTGTTTACTTCCAGACATCGTTCTATTAAAGTTCTTACTATAAGAATTGCAATATTTGTGCTTTTCCCTTTAACAAAGCCATCTTACTCTTCTGCTTTTTCCTTTAACAAAGCCATCTTACTCTTCTGCGATTTCTGCCTTTATCTAATCACGTCTTTTCAAATTAATTTATTTTGTGATGTTGCTCATTAAACTGATTATGTGATGTTGCTCATTAAGCTGATTATGTGATGTTGATTACATTGTGCTGTTCCAACTTTCTTTGGAATCGCAATGAAAACTGATTTTGACACATCTGATCGTGTATGTCCTGTGTCACAGATCATATTTAGGTGACTCATTAGTTTCTCTATGCTGATATCTCCTAGTGCCATGATCAGTTCTCGTGTGATGTTATATGCCCCTGATGCCTTCTTTGCTTGCATTTGTTTGATTGTACTTCTTACTTAGGTAATGGTAGTCCTTCATTACTTATGCTGATACTGAGTTGGTCATTTCTCCGGTCATTGTTCAGGTCTCTTTTGTGTTCTGACCATCTCTCTTATCATTATTCAGGACTATTACGTGCTCTGGCCATCTCTCTTATCATTATTCAGGACTATTACGTGCTCTGACCATCTCTCTTATCATTATTCAGGACTATTACGTGCTCTGGCCATCTCTCTTATCATTATTCAGGACTATTACTTGCTCTGGCCATCTCTCTGCTCATTATTCAGGACTATTACGTGCTCTGGCCATCTCTCTGCTCATTATTCAGGACTAGTATTTGCTCTGACTATCTCTCTGCTCATTATTCAGGACTATTATTTGCTCTGACCATCTCTCTGGTAATTATTCAGGACTAGCACGTGCTCAGACCATCTCTCTGGTCATTATTCAGGACTATTACGTGCTCTGGCCATCTCTCTGCTCATTATTCAGGACTAGTACTTGTTCTGACTATCTCTCTGCTCATTATTCAGGACTACTATTTGCTCTGACCATCTCTCTGGTCATTATTCAGGACTAGCACGTGCTCAGACCATCTCTCTGGTCATTATTCAGGACTAGTACGTGCTCAGACCATCTCTATGGTCATTATTCAGGACTATTATGTGCTCTGACCATCTCTCTGGTCATTATTCAGGAATGTTATGTGTTCTGGCCATCTCTCTGGTCATTATTCAGGACTATTATGTGCTCTGGCCATCTCTCTGGTCATTATTCAGGACTTTTATGTGGTCTGGCCATCTCTCCACGATGTTATCTTTTTTTCCCCTAATAACTCTATCCTCCTTTGTTTTCAAACAGTCTGTAACTTTACCTGTCCTTTTCCCACAAAGTTGTTTTACCTTTTACGAAATTCTTTGCCATTATGAAACTGTTTCTCAGTCTCATACAATGCTCTACGACGACCCATCTCTCTTTTTCTTCCTTGCATTACCTTCTTATTTCTTTGTTAGTCTATTATTGGCTAGTTATTTTTGTTCTTTTTTCTCTTCCCCATCAATTCTGGAATGCCATCTCTCATCCATTTTTTCTTGGCTTGTCTAAGTGACTCTTGTACTGATGACTCTAACGCTTCGTGGAATGAATCTTTTAAGTTTTCCATTTATCATTTACATCTTGAAATAATATTTCGTAATGTGATAATGCATCATATGAATTTGCAACTTTTATATTGAATTTCTATTTTCAATACCTAATGTATCTTCTTTTCATGTAACTAGATATAAACGTTCTCATCCATTTTTTTCCAACTCCGAAGAGCTCATTCGTCGGCCCCAAACATGTGACAAGGGTTGGATTCAGGAATGTGAGAACGATGGCAGCACCAACAAAAACTACTCAGGTCATCAAAGAAATGGAGAGATACCATCTAGACATACTGGGCATCAGAGAAATGCGATGGCCAGAAGCAGGTAAAAGATCGGCGGAAAACGGTAAGTTAATTATACATTCAGGCAGAAATGACGGTAAATTCCGAGACGGAGTGGGCATTATTATGTCAAATGTAGCTGCAAAGAGCCTTGTAGAATGGGAACCGGTGAATAGTCGTATAATAAGAGCACGATACAACCTACGACACGGAAGAATGACAGTAATACAGTGTTATGCACCCACGAATGATGCAGATGATGATGTGAAAGACGACTTCTATCACCAACTACAGCAAATCATCAACAAAGTCCCTAAACACGACATCCTAATTGCTATGGGGGACTTCAATGCTAAGGTAGGGAAGGATAACACCGACGTTGAAAAAGTGATGGGGAAAGAAGGCACTGACATGGTTAATCAGAACGGAGAAAGATTAATTGAAGTATGTCTAATAGAGGGCATGGTCATTGGAGGCACAATATTCCCACACAAAGAGATACATAAAACAACGTGGATATCTCCAGATGATAGAACTAGAAACCAGATAGACCATTTTTGTATTAGAAAGCAATACAGAACATCTCTCATGGATGTAAGGGCTTATAGGGGTGCAGATGTCAACAGTGATCACAACCTGTGCATAGGGAAAATAAAACTAAATTGAAAAGTCAACACAAGAAATCAGTACACAGAAAGATAAACAGCCACAGCCTACAAGAAGAAAATACTAACATTAATTTCAATCAGGAACTTGCCAATCATTTCAAAACACCCAGTGAAGCTGAGGAGTTAGGTATAGATGAATTATGCAATTCTTACAGCACAGCCATAATCACAGCAGCAAAAGTAAGCGCTTGATTGGAAAAACCAAATAGAAAAGCATGGATATCAGATAAAACATGGAAGTATATACATGAAAGACGAGCAGTCAAATTAGACATGTTGAATGCAAAAGCAGATCATGAAAGAGATTCGGCAAAAGCAAAATACAAAGACATAAACAAGAAAGTAAAAAGTTCAGCTAGAAGGGATAAAAGAGAATTCATAGACAATATGGCGAAAGAGGCAGAAAAAGCAGCAAAAACAGGAGACAGCAAAACTTTATATAACATACAAAAGAGGCTAACAGGTACTATTACATCTAAAGCAAGACCAATCCTTAGCAAAACTGGAACACTATTAACATCAAATAAAGACCAAAAGCAAAGATGGGCTGAACACTTCCAAGAAATACTCAATCGACCACACCCAAAAGAATTGTTAAACCTTGAAACTGACTTACAAGCCCCACAACTAAATGTCAACCTAGATGAAATTAAATTGCATGAAATTGAAACAGCAGTGAATTTAATGGCTAACAACAAAGCTGCAGGTGAAGATGAAATAACAGCTGAAATGCTAAAAGCTATCAATATTGACAACATGAGACAACTACAGAGAATGTTTAACAAGATTTGGAAAGAAGAAAAGGTCCCTTCTAATTGGAAGAAAGGAATCATTGTTAAAATACCAAAAAAGGGCAACCTTAGTGAATGTAACAACTGGAGAGGAGTAACCTTAATATCAGTTGTGTCAAAAGTATTTTGCAAGGTCATTTTGAATAGACTCAAAGATATAGTGGATACTGCAATGAGAGAAGAACAAGCAAGATTTTGAAAAGGGAGAAGCTGTCTCGACCAGATCTTTACTCTCAGAATAATACTTGAAGAACATATTGAAAAGCAGAAACCATTAATACTGAACTTCATAGATTTTAAAAAGGCATTTGATAGCATACACAGAGATTCATTATGGAGAATTTTATGTCTATATGGAATACCATCTAAAATTGTCAACATCATTAAGGACTTATACAATGGGTATGGTTGTGCAGTCAAGACAGAAGAAGGGATGAGTGAATGGTTCCAGATTGAAACAGGCGTGAAACAAGGATGTATACTGTCTCCTTTACTTTTTGGGATTACAATAGACTTCATAATGAAAATATGCTGCACAGGTAACACAGGTATTGACTGGGTACATGGGACCCAACTAGAAGATCTTGATTTTGCTGATGACATAACTCTTATCAGTAATAATATGAATTCCATGCAAGAAAAAACAGATAGCCTGTCTTCACGGGCTAGCAAAATAGGACTTGAAATTAACAAGGACAAAACAAAAATAATGAAAATTCCCATCAATCAAAATGGAAAAATACACAGAGAAGGGACAGATATTGAAGAAGTCAATCAATTTGCATACCTTGGCAGCTACATAGACCAGGATGGTGACACTAGAACGGAAGTTAGGATCAGAATTGCAAAAGCAGCATCAATCTTCAAGAATCTTGAGAACATATGGAATTCAAAAGTTATAAGCACGAAAACCAAGTTAAGACTATTCAATTCAAATGTAATATCCACCCTCATTTATGCATGTGAAAGCTGGAAAACAACTAAAGAAATAGACAAGAAATTAGACTCTTTTGAAAACAAATGCCTAAGGAAAATACTCGGCATCAAGTGGAATGAATTCAAGAACAATGCAGAGATAAGACAGATAACTGAACAACAACCAGTCTCATGGGTGATGAGGAAAAGGAGATGGACATATGTTGGTCACTTGATGAGAAGAAATGATCAGAGAATCCCAAAACAAGCTATCAAGTGGAACACAACAGGCCGAAGAAAAAGGGGTAGACTGCGTAAAACTCTGAAGAGGACATTATTAAGAGAGGCCAAGTTAACAGGCATAAAATCCTTTAATGAGGTTGAAAGACTCGCCGATGACTTTGCGAGCCCTATGTGACGTTTAACGGCACGGGAAGGATATAAGATATAAGATCAATTTTTTTAAAAAACTAAGTTACACATTTAAACTATACACATTGAAACTAGACAAAGTCAGACACTGAAAATGGACTGAGTTACGCATTGAACTAGATTTTTCTTTTTTTCAGACTTTTTGTTTTTTAAAGTATTAAATGTAGTTACGGGGTTAACGTGCACGGTACACACACACACACAGGGGTTTATTTTGTGTCCTGGGTTGTGTTTTATTATTTTGTACACGACAAAAAATCAGATTTTTAAGGACATGCATCTTTCCTATCGCAACATATGCCTGTGAGACCTGGACACTTAACAAAACAGCTGAGAAGCACATAAATGCCTTTGAATGTAAATGCTATAGAAGAGTTCTCCAAATATCGTGGACACAAAAAAGAACAAATATATCTATACTACAAGAGCTTAATATTGAAGAAGACTGGCTAGTAAAGAGGATTAAAGAGAGAAAACTTAAATATTTTGGCCACATTAAACGTCATGATAATTTAGAGAAGACCGTATTGGTAGGATACATAATGGGAAAAAGAAAAAGAGGAAGACCGAAACGAAGATGGCTGCAAGACATCGTTGATGATCTGGAAATGGATGCAGCAGCTGCAGGCCATCTTGCTCACAACCGAGAGGGCTACAGGAGTGCTGTTTGGGAGGCAAAGTTCCGCAAGGGACATGCAAAGGAATGAATGAACACGACAAACCCTGCTTACAGAGTTAACACGTGTGATATGTAATTTACGCACTGAGTTAACACGTCTTTTATGTAATTTACTCACTGAGTTAACATGTGTTTTATGTAGTTTAGTCACTGAGTTAACACGTGTTTTATGTAATTTACTGACTGAGTTGACATATGTTCTATGTAGTGTATTTAGTGGATTAACACGCGTTGTATATAATTTACTTAGTGAGTTAACACGTGTTTTATGTAATTTACTTATTGAGATAACACATGTTTTATGCAATTTACTTAGTGAGGTAACACATTTTAAATTTAATTTACTTATTGAGAAGAATGTATGAGAAGAGCTGGAGAGACAAAAAATCTTGTCAAAAAGATAAGAGAGAAACAATGTACTTTCAAAGGACATACAATGAGAAGAGAGGGCATTGAACATATTATAACAATGGAAAAAACTGAAAGAAGAAGATCAAGAGGAAGACCAAGAGAAATGATACTGGACAGTCTGATGGGATGGTGTGAGAGGAGATCACCAACTGAGCTGATGGCCTGCATGAAAGATCGTGTGCTGTGGAGAAGCATAATAGCCAACGCCAATTGGCACGACACCTGATGATGATGATGAGTGAGTTAATAAATGTTTTATGGAATTTACTTAGTGAGTTAATAAATGTTTAATGTAATTTACTTAGTGAGTTAACATATTTTTATGTAATTTACTTAGAGATTTAACACAATTTTTATGTAATTTACTTAGTGAGTTAACAAATGTTTTATTTAATTTACTTATTGAGTTAACAAATGTTTCATGCAGTTTACTTAGTGAGTTAACAAATGTTTTATGTAATTTACTTAGTGAGTTAACAAATGTTTCATGCAGTTTACTTATTGAGTTAACAGATGTTTCATGCAGTTTACTTAGTGAGTTAACAAATGTTTTATGTAATTTACTTAGTGAGTTAACAAATGTTTCATTCAATTTACTTAGTGAGTTAAGAAATGTTTTATGTAATTTACTTAGTGAGTTAACAAATGTTTCATGCAGTTTACTTAGTGAGTTAACAAATGTTTTATGTAATTTACTTAGTGGGTTAACAAATGTTTCATGCAATTTACTTAGTGAGTTAACAAATGTTTTATGTAATTTACTTAGTGGGTTAACAAATGTTTCATGCAATTTACTTAGTGAGTTAACAAATGTTTTATGTAATTTACTTAGTGAGTTAACAAATGTTTCATGCAATTTACTTAGTGAGTTAAGAAATGTTTTATGTAATTTACATAGTGAATTAACAAATGTTTCATGCAGTTTACTTAGTGAGTTAACAAATGTTTTATGTAATTTACTTAGTGAATTGACAAATGTTTTATGTAATTTACTTAGTGAATTGACAAATGTTTTATGTAATTTACTTGGTGAATTGACAAGTGTTTTATGTAATTTACTTGGCCAACTGTCACACTGTCATGTTCTTACCTTTCACATACTCTCCTCCAACTTCCCATCCCCCACCCTGATGTGTATTGTGGACTTCGTTCTCTACAAGATCTAGACTACTTCCAGCAAAGAGATCTGTCTCAGAATATACGCCTCCTTCGTCAGAAGGTGTGACTTCTCTACTGTACGCCACCAGTCCTCTTCGCCGTGGACGGTAACAGCTGGAGACATCAGAAGACGATGGTGAAGTGTTCCACACATCTCCTAGAATTGGCTTGCCTGAATTACAAGTACAAGGATACTTTTACATTTTCTGACCTAACTATTCCTGCATGCGTGCTTTAGTTCATAACACAGATCGTCGCAGGTGTATGGTGCAGTTTTATGAAAAAAAAGGAATGGCACAGTAAGCGATGAGATGACCACATAGAAATGTAAAACAAACGTAACACATCAATATTTTGGAGACATGCTTTTATCAGGGACGATGAAAACAACGAAACAATAAATAAACTCAAAACAGCACTTAGCAGAGATCTTTTATAGTTAGGACATTAAGCAAATAATACGGGTATACAGATTCAGGTAAGAGTTAGGACTCAAACAGGTAAAGCAGCCAGGTGAATGTCTCCTACAAGTCACAGCTAAGTGCTCCATTTTTCTTTTAACATTGCAGTTTGCGTATAGTATTCATGTGAATTTATATTTTATCTTCTTTCCCTATTTTTTTGTTCTATATGCTCTTGTATAATTAAGATACACACTTAAATGTTACAACCGTGTCCTCGTTAATTAATAAAGCAGCTCCTATTTCTTTCTTAAGCAGTTTTAATATTTTGAAAATCATTTTTATTCTCTCATTTTTCAAACAATAGTTTTCTTTCCCCATGATTCTCATTCTTACCCGACTCTCTCTAGTCACAATAACCACTTTTACAGTAGTTCTCAACTTAGCCACATTACTCTTTCTACTGCAAAATAACCACTTTTACAGTAGTTCTCAACTTAGCCACATTACTCTTTCTACTGCACAAGAATCACTTTTACAGTAGTTCTCAACTTATATGTCTATAGCTCCCAGCAAGATATTTGAACACGCGTTTCCTGAAGAAATTCTAGATTTGGATTATACTAGCCTCATTACCTCATTACAACAATATGCGAGGAAGAAATAAACTAAGCATTCAGATATATCACACACATGTGAAGCGCTCAGTTTCGTTTTGTTTCGGCCCATCAAAATTAGACAGACCGCTTCACAAGGCAACAGGTGTTGAGTATATAAGGTATATATTGTGTTGTCCAGCGGATCAGTTTGTGCTGTGTATACTGGTACAGCCGGAGTTGTGATGTCCTGTGCTGGAATGTACTAGCAGAGACTGTTCGTGATGCGTTCTTGATGTAAGTCTACCCTGTCCCATATGTAGTTTGTTCCAGTATCGTCAGTTGTTCTATGTGGAGTTTCAATGTATGTGAAGTGCGACATCTATGGTTTGTAATTGTGGTAAGTGTTTTAAATATTTTCATGAATAGTAACGCGAGTTATTTTCATCACGATTTGGAGTGTAAGTGTTAAGAAATATAAGTCGTGATACGTCATATATGTTGGCAGAATTACTAGGATGTTGAGAGATTAGTGCTGAACTAAGGATTCCTAATTATAATAATGTAATTTATATATTATTGGTCGAGCTCCGTGTGAGTATGTGACATAAGATTCGTCACAGGGCCCAAGATGTTTTGTATGGTGTGTGGTCAAGTGTTCCATGGTTTGAACTGTCCTGTCCTGTGTAAAAATCATATTTCCCTTTGTAATTTGCAGTCATTATCATGTTTTATTTATCATCATTCATGTTGATAAATAATGATATCTGTGCATGTGAGTCTAGAGCTTGGAATTGCTAATTGTGTGTATTCAGAAAGGCGCCACGAGGACCACAGGTTCACCATGTTTTGTTCATGTTTTATTCTAGACCATTGCTATTAAGATAATGTCAGAGTTGATTGTTGAATGTCTAGACAACGGCTATTAAGATAATGTAAGAGTTGAATATTGAATGTCGAGACCACGGCTATTAAGATAATGTAAGAGTTGATTGTTGAATGTCTAGACAACGGCTATTAAGATAATGTAAGAGTTGATTACTTGAGGAAAAACTTCGGAAAGAGCATGCAGGATTTAGGAAAGGAAGATCATGCATAGACCACATATTTTTACTTAGACAAATATTAGAACAGGGAAATGAGTGGCATAGCACAACATATGCATTATTCATAGATTTTGAGAAAGCCTTTGACAGTGTCAACAGAGATGCACTGTGGAAAATCCTAAGATGGCATGGCCTCCCCCATAAAATAGTTAATGTAATCAAAGCCCTATACGAGGGTTTTCAGTGCAAAGTTATCTGTGGAGAACATACCTCCAGCAGCTTTAGGGTACAAACAGGAGTGAAGCAGGGATGTGTACTATCACCAACATTATTTATCTTAGCAGTAGACTGGTTAATGAAGGAGGCAACATCAGACAAACGCAGAGGATTACAATGGACCCTTGACACAGTGCTAGAGGACCTTGACTTTGCGGATGACATTTGTCTATTATCAAGCAGTCACAAAGATATGCAAGATAAAATAAACAAGCTAACTCAGAATGCAAACAACATAGGACTAAAGATCAACGTAGGAAAGACAAAGTTAATGAAGCAAAATGTGAACAACAGAAATGTACTCAGAGTAGATAACAAGTTAGTGGAGGAGATCAACGAATTTGTATACCTTGGCAGCAGAGTAGTAGAAAATGGAGACAGCACAGAGGACATCAACAGCAGACTTACTAGAGCAAACCAGGCTTTTGCAATGCTGCAGAATATATGGAAATCAAAAAAACTAAGCATAAATATGAAAATCAGGATATTTAAGAGTAATGTTCTAAGTGTACTACTCTATGGTAGTGAATGCTGGAACATCACCAAAACCATAGAAAACAAGTTGAATTCTTTCCAGACTAAATGTTTACGAAGAATTAGAAAAATATTTTGACCAAACACCATAAGAAATAACATCTTATTAGCAGAAATGCAGATGAAACCACTGACAACAGTTATTGAGGAAAGACACTGGCGATGGTTGGGACATGTTCTCCGAATGACTGACAACTCACTACCAAAAATACCACTAAGATGGACACCACAGGGGAGCAGAAGTAAGGGTAGACCAAAAGAGACATGGAGAAGAACAACAGAAAGGATGTTGAGCAATAGAGGGCTCACCTGGGCAAGAGCAGAAAAAAAGGCGAAGGACAGGCATTTGTGGAAAACCCTTGCGGAAGCCCCATGTGCCCTGGACACTTAAGGCTCAGAGAGAGAGAGAAGAGTTGATTGTTGAATGTCTAGACCGTGCTGTTAGTACGGCTTATTAATATGATGAACTTTGATCTAATGTAGTAGTGAAAAGATTATGTGTTATAAATGTGCATTTTTTGCATGTTTCGTGTGAATTATGTTCCCCTTTGTTTTGGTGTTGTGTGATAAGTGGAATAAATGGAATCCAGATATGAAATGGCAGAATTGTATGTTCTCTGTTCAAGTAAATGTTGTGTTGGCATTAGTGTCTGTTTTTGATAAACATACATTTAGTGTTGATTGGTTTAAGTGTGAGGATATCTGGGGTAGGAATTCAGTATATGTTATAGATCTAGTGGGGTAGAGCCTGGGAAACAACATACAGGGAAGCCATGTCCCGGTCGTGCTGTTGTGCTCTAGACAGGGAGGCTATCATTACCTGACCAACTAAATTCTCCATGTAGAGACACAGGTAAAGAATTAATGAACTAAATTCTCCTTGTAGAGACACAAGTAAAGAATTAAAGATCTAAATTCTCCTTGTAGAGACACAAGTAAAGAATTAATGAACTAAATTCTCCATGTAGAGACACAAGTAAAGAATTAATGAACTAAATTCTCCATGTAGAGACACAAGTAAAGAATTAATTAACTAAATTCTCCATGTAGAGACACAAGTAAAGAATTAATGATCTAAATTCTCCTTGTAGAGACACAAGTAAAGAATTAAAGATCTAAATTCTCCTTGTAGAGACAAAAGTAAAGAATTAATGAACTAAATTTTCCATGTAGAGATGCAAGTAAAGAATTACGGAACTAAATTCTCCATATAGAGACACAAGTAAAGAATTAATGAATTAAATTCTCCATGTACAGACACAAGTAAAGAATTAATGAACTAAATTCTCCATGTAGAGACACAAGTATAGAATTAATGACCTAAATTCTCCATGTAGAGACACAAGTAAATAATTAATGAACTAAATTCTCCTTGTAGAGACACAAGTAAAGAATTAAAGATCTAAATTCTCCTTGTAGAGACACAAGTAAAGAATTAATGAACTAAATTCTCCATGTAGAGACACAAGTAAAGAATTAATTAACAAAATTCTCCTTGTAGAAACACAAGTAAAGAATTAATGACTTGAACAGACACGACACAGTAACAATCAGCTGGAATGTAAAGAATTACAACTGACATTGAGGAAATAAACATAGGATATAACAAATTTATACACACACAAACAAAAACTCCACCTTCAATTTGATGGATTTTTTTCACATTTACAAAATGTAGGAGATTTGTTCACATTTTAATTAGTACAATTAGATAGAGCAGAAATATATATATATATATATATATATATATATATATCTTATCTTATATTTTCTTATATCCTTCCCGTGCCGTTAGACGTCACACAGGGCTCGCAAAGTAGTTCGCCAATATTTCCTGTCTTCGGCGAGTCTTTCAACCTCAACAAAGGATTTTATGCCTGTTAACTTGGCCTCTCTTAATAATGTTCTCTTCAGAGTTTCACGCGGTCTGCCCCTTTTTCTTCGGCCTGTTGTGTTCCACTTGATAGCTTGTTTTGGGATTCTCTGCTCATTTCTTCTCATCAAGTGGCCAACATATGTCCATCTCCTTTTCCTGATCACCCGTGAGACTGGTTGTTGTTCAGTCATCTGTCTTATCTCTGCATTGTTCTTGAATTCATTCCACTTGATGTCGAGTATTTTCCTTAGGCATTTGTTTTCAAAAGAGTCTAATTTCTTTTCTATTTCTTTAGTTGTTTTCCAGCTTTCGCATGCATAAATGAGGGTGGATATTACATTTGAATTGAATAGTCTTAAAAATATATATAATATATATATATATATATATATATATATATATTAAGTCAGTTTAATAATCACATAACATATTAGTGAATATTAATTTATCAATAATCACATGGCATATTAGTAAATATTCACTTATCTTCTAAAGGTATAATTTTAGTACACATCATTTATTATTTTAGATACCATTAGTTGTTGACGTGAGGATGTTGGGAGGGGGGGGAGTCATCATCATCATCAGGTGCCGTGCCGACTGGCGTTGGCTATTATGCTTCTCCAGAGTACACGGTCCTTCATGCAGGCCATCAGCTCAGTTGGCGATCTCTTCTCACATCATCTCGTCAGACTGTCCAGTATCATTTCTCTTGGTCTACCCCTGGCTATTCTTCACTCTGTTTTTCCTGTTGTTATAATATTTTCAATGCCCCTTCTTCTCATTGCATGTCCTATGAAAATACATTGTCTTTCTCTCTTATTTTTGTAACACGATTTTTTTTGTCTCTCCGGCTCTTCTCATACATTCTTCATTAGTTATTTTTGCTGTCTAGGGGATTCGCAACATTCTTCTAATAAACCACATTTCTGCTGCTTCCAATGATTTTTGTGCAGACTTGCCTATTGTCCATGATTCACTTCCATATAACAAGATAGGTTCAATATAGCATTTTAGGACTCGTTTTCTAACATTCATTGATAAAGATGTATTAGCTAATATGTTTCTCATTCTCTGAAATGCAGTCTTTGCTTGGCCTATTCTGTTCCTAATTTCTGTTTTGCATTTCCCATCTGAAGTTATTACTGCTCCAAGGTATTTGAATTTCTGCACCTGCATTAGAATGGTTCCGTTTAATTTTATACTGCATGCTGGTGGATTCTGTTTCTTAGATATAACCATAGTCTCTGTCTTTTTGATGTTCAAAGTAAGGCCTTTCTGTTCACTTTCATTGGCAACTTTATCCAAGAGATTTTGCAGGTCTTGTTGGTTCTCAGCTATCAGTACTGTGTCGTCACCATACCGAAGGTTGTTAATATTGTATCCTACAATTTTTATGCCTGGTTCTGTGATGATTGTTCTTAGAATATTCTCGCTGTACAGAGAAAAAAGGTCTGGAGATAGTACACATCCTTGTTGCACCCCTTGTTTTATAGGTTGGTATTTTCCAATTCTATTTTCAACTCGAACTGCTGCTTCTTGCTGCCAGTATAGATGTTTTACAATCCTCAAGTCTTTGCCGTCTATATTGATGTCTTCAAGCATTTTAATAATGTTCTCTTCAGAGTTTCACGCGGTCTGCCCCTTTTTCTTCGGCCTGTTGTGTTCCACTTGATAGCTTGTTTTGGGATTCTCTGCTCATTTCTTCTCATCAAGTGGCCAACATATGTCCATCTCCTTTTCCTGATCACCCGTGAGACTGGTTGTTGTTCAGTCATCTGTCTTATCTCTGCATTGTTCTTGAATTCATTCCACTTGATGTCGAGTATTTTCCTTAGGCATTTGTTTTCAAAAGAGTCTAATTTCTTTTCTATTTCTTTAGTTGTTTTCCAGCTTTCGCATGCATAAATGAGGGTGGATATTACATTTGAATTGAATAGTCTTAAAAATATATATATATATATATATATATATATATATATATATATATATATATTAAGTCAGTTTAATAATCACATAACATATTAGTGAATATTAATTTATCAATAATCACATGGCATATTAGTAAATATTCACTTATCTTCTAAAGGTATAATTTTAGTACACATCATTTATTATTTTAGATACCATTAGTTGTTGACGTGAGGATGTTGGGAGGGGGGGGAGTCATCATCATCATCAGGTGCCGTGCCGACTGGCGTTGGCTATTATGCTTCTCCAGAGTACACGGTCCTTCATGCAGGCCATCAGCTCAGTTGGCGATCTCTTCTCACATCATCTCGTCAGACTGTCCAGTATCATTTCTCTTGGTCTACCCCTGGCTATTCTTCACTCTGTTTTTCCTGTTGTTATAATATTTTCAATGCCCCTTCTTCTCATTGCATGTCCTATGAAAATACATTGTCTTTCTCTCTTATTTTTGTAACACGATTTTTTTTGTCTCTCCGGCTCTTCTCATACATTCTTCATTAGTTATTTTTGCTGTCTAGGGGATTCGCAACATTCTTCTAATAAACCACATTTCTGCTGCTTCCAATGATTTTTGTGCAGACTTGCCTATTGTCCATGATTCACTTCCATATAACAAGATAGGTTCAATATAGCATTTTAGGACTCGTTTTCTAACATTCATTGATAAAGATGTATTAGCTAATATGTTTCTCATTCTCTGAAATGCAGTCTTTGCTTGGCCTATTCTGTTCCTAATTTCTGTTTTGCATTTCCCATCTGAAGTTATTACTGCTCCAAGGTATTTGAATTTCTGCACCTGCATTAGAATGGTTCCGTTTAATTTTATACTGCATGCTGGTGGATTCTGTTTCTTAGATATAACCATAGTCTCTGTCTTTTTGATGTTCAAAGTAAGGCCTTTCTGTTCACTTTCATTGGCAACTTTATCCAAGAGATTTTGCAGGTCTTGTTGGTTCTCAGCTATCAGTACTGTGTCGTCACCATACCGAAGGTTGTTAATATTGTATCCTACAATTTTTATGCCTGGTTCTGTGATGATTGTTCTTAGAATATTCTCGCTGTACAGAGAAAAAAGGTCTGGAGATAGTACACATCCTTGTTGCACCCCTTGTTTTATAGGTTGGTATTTTCCAATTCTATTTTCAACTCGAACTGCTGCTTCTTGCTGCCAGTATAGATGTTTTACAATCCTCAAGTCTTTGCCGTCTATATTGATGTCTTCAAGCATTTTAATAATTTCACTATGTTTCACCTTGTCAAATGCCTTGGTGTAATCAATGAAGCATAAGTAGAGATCTTTCTGTACTTCTAAAGCTCTTTCTGTTAGTGTTCGTAAAGCATAAATGGCATTGTGTGTTCCCTTTCCTTCAACAAATCCAAACTGTTCATCTGCTATTTCCATTTTTATCTTTTTCCTTGTTCTTCTCATAATGATTCTCAGAAGTAGCTTCGTTATGTGACATGAGAGGCTGATAGTCCGGTGGTCGTCACATTCCTTTGCACCTGGTTTCTTTGGTAGTGCTATAAACGAGGATTTAATCAGGTCACTGGGAATATAACCACTGTTGTAAATATCATTCAGTAACTTGGTTATTATTTTTATTCCTGTCTCCTCTAGTGCCTCTATTTCTTCTATTGTTATATTATCAGGCCCAGTCGCTTTTCCTTTCTTCATGTGTTTGATGGCATCTATGATTTCATCTTCAAGTATTGGCGGTCCATCACAGTTTTCAGTATTTGGTGTTAATTCTGGTCTTTCTCCTCCATATAGCTCACCGATATACTCTGTCCACCTGTCCACAATGTCTTCTTTTCCCATTAACATTTTACCCTCTTTCGATTTCAGGCATCCTGTTGTATATTTTGTTTTCCTGCCTGTGAGTTCATTAATTTGTTTATGCATGTTTTTGCTGTCTTTATTATGAGCGTCCTCTATCTGTCTGCACTGTTCATTTAACCACACTTCTTTTGCTTCTCTGCATTTGCGTCTTATTTCTTTCTTTATCTTGCTATATTTTTCCTCGTTATTTTTACTCCTCCTCTTGTCCATCAGTCCTAAGATGTCGTCTGTCGTCTATTTATTTTTAGGGGCTTCTTTTTTCGGTGGTATTATCTCCTTAACAGTTTGGTGGATAGAATCTCTTAACATTTCCCATTGTTCATCTATACTATTTATCTTTGCTATTGCATTGTATCTATTTGTTATAATAACTTTGTATTGTTCTCGCAATTCTTGGTCATTTTTAAGAAGTTCTGTATTCAGTTTGATGTTTCTCACTTTTCTGCATGCTTTCTTTAGCTTTATTCTAACTTTTCCACAGAGTGGATCATGGTCACTATTGCAGTCAGCTCCTGGCATGGTTTTTGTTGTCAGTAATGCATTGCGGAATCGTTTGTTGATTAATATGTAGTCTATCTGGTTAAATATCTTTTTGTCTGGGCTGCACCACGTTGCCAGTCTTCGAGGATGTTGTTTAAACCAGGTGTTTCCTACAACCATGTTATGTATTCTTGCCCATTCAATTAATTTATAACCTCTGTCATTCCTCTTCCCCAGTCCATAGTCACCAACGATGTCCGAAGTTCTTCCTTTACCAACTTTGGCATTAAAATCTCCCATGACTATGGTAACTTCATGTGACTTTGTGTGTTTTAGTGCTGTCTCTATGTCATTATAAAATATCTGTACATCTTCCTCAGAACTTTCAGATGTTGGAGCATACACTTGTATAATATTTATGTTTGTTGGTTGTCCTTTCAGTTGGGCTAGCAGGACTCTGTCCGAGATGTTCAAATATCCTACAGTTGTCCTTGCTGTTTTTTCATCAAATATAATTCCTACTCCTCGTTCATGTTTCTCATCTCCTGAATATATTATTGTATATTTATCTGAGTTTATCTTTCCTGCACCTGTCCATCTAACTTCACTCATTCCTAATATGTTGATCTTCATCCTTTCCATTTCCATCTTTACATTTTCTAATTTTCCAGCCTGGAATAAAGTTCTAACATTCCGTGTTGATATTTTGAACTTGTTAGTTTTGCCACCAGTAGCTTGATGACGATCTGGCCTCACCTGTGGCTCGTGAGCTGCCCTACCGGACGAGGCTGTTCCAGAGGAACATCCGTTAACGTCGTTCATGATAAATCTATGACTTTGAATAAGCATAATTGTTCTTGGGAGCTACAACAGTGGTTTCCCGTTGCCTTCTGTCGGTTTGTGTACGGACTCTCCGCTAGCCTTTGGACTCCCTGTCCTACCCGCAAGGCAGCGGGAGCAAGAGGTTTTAAGGCGCCTCTGACCCGCCTGGTATTCCCTTCACTGAGCACCTGAGGCACTTTATAGGAGTAGTAGAGCCACCTACTACCCCACCTCGCTCTCTGAGTCTACTGCCAGTTGGTCCGCTCCTGCTTATTTGGACAACTCCTTATTCACAGGGATCCTCCATATCTGAAGGACTTTCACCATCCGCCACCTGTGACGCGCTGGGTTGGGGATGGTCACCCCAGCTTTACCCAGAATCCCTGTTTTATAGGTTGATATTTTCCAGATTTACTTTCCACTCGAATTGCTGCTTCTTGCTGCCAGTACAGATGTTTTACAATCCTCAGGTCTTTGCCATCTATGTTTATGTCTGGAAGCATTTTAATAATCTCATCTGTTTCACCTTGTCATATGACTTGGTGTAATCAATGAAGCATAAGAAGAGATCTTTCTGTACTTCTAAAGCTCTTTCTGTTAGTATTCGTGAAGCATAAATGGAGTTGTGTGTTCCCTTTCCTTCAACAAACCTGAACTGTTCATCTGTTATTTTCATTTTTATCTTTTTCCTTGTTATTCTCATAATATATCTGAGAAGTAGCTTTGTTATGTGACATGAAAGGCTGATAGTCCCGTGGTTATCACATTCTTTTGCACCTAGTTTCTTTGATAGTGCTATAAACGAGGATTTAATCAGGTCATTGAGCATATAACTACTTTTGTAAATGATATTCAGTAACTTGGTTATTATTTTTATTCCTGTCTCCTCTAGTGCCTCTATTTCTTCTATTGTTATATTATCAGGCCCAGCCGCTTTTCCTTTCTTCATGTGTTTGATGGCATCTATGATTTCATCTTCAAGTATTGGTAGTCCATCACAGTTTTCAGTATCTGGCATTAATTCTAGTTTTTCTCCAGCATATATCTCACCGATGTACTCTGTCCACCTGTGCACAATGTCTTCTTTTTCAATTAACATTTTACCTTCCTTTGATTTCAGGCATCCTGTGGTATATTTTGTTTTCCTGCCTGTGAGTTCACTAATTCTTTTGTGCATGTTTTTGCTGTCTTTATTATGAGAGTCCTCTATTTGTCTGCACTGTTCATTTAACCACACTTCATTTGCTTCTCTGCATTTGCGTCTTATTTCTTTCTTTATCTTGCTATATTTTCTTGGTTATTTTTACTCCTCCTTCTCTTGTCCATCAGTCCCAAGATGTCATCTGTCATCCATTTATTCTTGGGTTTTTTTTCGGTAGTATTATTTCCTTTATATAACAGTTTGGTGGATAGAATCTCTTAACATTGCCCATTGTTCATCTATACTGTTTATCTTTGCTATTGCATTGTATTTATTTGTTATAATAAATTTGTATTGTTCTAGCAGTTCTTGGTCATTTTTAAGGAGTTATTTCTTCCGTTTGATGTTTCTCACTTTTCTGCATGCTTTCTTTAGTTTTATTCTAATTTTTACACACACTGGGTCGTGGTCACTATTGCAGTCAGCTCCTGGCATGGTTTTTGTTGTCAGTAAAGCGTTCCGGAATTGTTTGTTGATTAACACGTAGTCTATCTGGTTAAAAGTCTTTTTGTCTGGGATACACCACATCGCCAGTCTTCAAGGATGTTGTTTAAACCAGGTGTTTCCTACAGCCATGCTATGTATTCTTGCCATTTCAATTTATTTACTACCTCTGCCATTCCTCTCCCCCAGTCTATAGTCACCAACGATGTCTGAAGTTCTTCCTTTACCAACTTAGGCATTAAAATCTCCCATCACTATAGTAACTTTATGTGACTGCATGTTTCAGGGTTGTCTCTATGTTATTATAAAACAGCTGTACATCGTCTTCAGAACTATCAGCTGTTGGAGAGTACACTTGTATAATATTTATGTTTATTGGTAGTCCTTTTGTTGGGCTAGCAGGACTCCGTCCGAGATGTTCAAATATCCTACAGTTGTGCTTGCTGTTTGCTTGTCGAATATTATTTCTACTCCTCGCTCATGTTTCTCATCTCCTGAATATATTATTGTATATTTATCAGAATTTATCTTCCGTGCACCTGTACATCTAACTTCACTCATTCCTAGTATGTTGATCTTCATCTTTTCCATTTCCCTTTTTACATTTTCTAATTTTCCAGCCTGGAATAAAGTTCTAACATTCCATGTTGCTATTTTGAACTTGTTAGTTTTGCCACCAGTAGCTTGATGATGATCTGACCTCACCTGTGGCTCGTGAGCTGCACTACCGGACGAGGGTCTTCCAGGGGAACATCCATTAACTTTGTTCATGACAAATCTATTACTCTGAATAAGCATAATTGTTCTTGGGAGCTACAACAGAGGTTTCCCGTTGCCTTCTTCCGGTTTGTGTACGGACTCTCCGGTAGCCACTGGATACTGCAAGGCAGAGGGAGCGAGAGGTTTTAAGGCACCTCTGACCCGCCTGGTATTCCCTTCACTGAGCACCTGAGGCATTTTATAAGAGTAGTAGAGCCGCCTACTACTCCACTTCGCTCTCTGAGTCTACCGCCAGTTGGTCCGCGCCTGCTTATTTGGACAACTCCTTATTCACAGGGATCCTCCATATCTGGAGGACTTTCACCATCCGCCACCTGTGACGCGCTGGGTTCGGGACGGTCGTCCCAGCTTAACCCAGGAGGAAGGGGGGGGGTATGTATTAATTATAGAAAAAGTCGATATCTCCTAGGTGTTAAGTTGAAAATGTATTACTAACACTAGTGATTGTTCTGACACAAGTCGCCATGAACATGTTAGAGTCTAAATGGAGCTGAAGTTTCTTCACATGTTCACCGTGATTCTGCGTTATGAACGTTTGTCGCCCTGTCAGTCAAGACTTGAACGACTGCAGTCAATGAATTTTATCTGTGCTAATCTTGGACAGTTGTAATTTATCTATACGCTCTAACAGAGAACGCGTGAACATTGATTCCTGCCTCTTCAGTAAGCAAGCATTAAGCAGCAGCAGTAGGTTGTGTGAGAAATGAGAGAAATGACGACTGCGGTAAAACTGCTTCTATTAAAGAAATAGATGGAGGTGTATGGTTCAGTTTTACAGAAATATAGAAAGAGTGAGGAATGTGGGTAGATACAAGAAGGGCAGAAAGTAAGAAGAGTATATACAAATGAAGAACATACAGCAGTCCAATATTTCGGCAAGTCTTTTTTTCACGAATCACATACAAAAACAACACTTCCTTTATATAACAGTTTGGTGGATAGAATCTCTTAACATTGCCCATTGTTCATCTATACTGTTTATCTTTGCTATTGCATTGTATTTATTTGTTATAATAAATTTGTATTGTTCTAGCAGTTCTTGGTCATTTTTAAGGAGTTATTTCTTCCGTTTGATGTTTCTCACTTTTCTGCATGCTTTCTTTAGTTTTATTCTAATTTTTACACACACTGGGTCGTGGTCACTATTGCAGTCAGCTCCTGGCATGGTTTTTGTTGTCAGTAAAGCGTTCCGGAATTGTTTGTTGATTAACACGTAGTCTATCTGGTTAAAAGTCTTTTTGTCTGGGATACACCACATCGCCAGTCTTCAAGGATGTTGTTTAAACCAGGTGTTTCCTACAGCCATGCTATGTATTCTTGCCATTTCAATTTATTTACTACCTCTGCCATTCCTCTCCCCCAGTCTATAGTCACCAACGATGTCTGAAGTTCTTCCTTTACCAACTTAGGCATTAAAATCTCCCATCACTATAGTAACTTTATGTGACTGCATGTTTCAGGGTTGTCTCTATGTTATTATAAAACAGCTGTACATCGTCTTCAGAACTATCAGCTGTTGGAGAGTACACTTGTATAATATTTATGTTTATTGGTAGTCCTTTTGTTGGGCTAGCAGGACTCCGTCCGAGATGTTCAAATATCCTACAGTTGTGCTTGCTGTTTGCTTGTCGAATATTATTTCTACTCCTCGCTCATGTTTCTCATCTCCTGAATATATTATTGTATATTTATCAGAATTTATCTTCCGTGCACCTGTACATCTAACTTCACTCATTCCTAGTATGTTGATCTTCATCTTTTCCATTTCCCTTTTTACATTTTCTAATTTTCCAGCCTGGAATAAAGTTCTAACATTCCATGTTGCTATTTTGAACTTGTTAGTTTTGCCACCAGTAGCTTGATGATGATCTGACCTCACCTGTGGCTCGTGAGCTGCACTACCGGACGAGGGTCTTCCAGGGGAACATCCATTAACTTTGTTCATGACAAATCTATTACTCTGAATAAGCATAATTGTTCTTGGGAGCTACAACAGAGGTTTCCCGTTGCCTTCTTCCGGTTTGTGTACGGACTCTCCGGTAGCCACTGGATACTGCAAGGCAGAGGGAGCGAGAGGTTTTAAGGCACCTCTGACCCGCCTGGTATTCCCTTCACTGAGCACCTGAGGCATTTTATAAGAGTAGTAGAGCCGCCTACTACTCCACTTCGCTCTCTGAGTCTACCGCCAGTTGGTCCGCGCCTGCTTATTTGGACAACTCCTTATTCACAGGGATCCTCCATATCTGGAGGACTTTCACCATCCGCCACCTGTGACGCGCTGGGTTCGGGACGGTCGTCCCAGCTTAACCCAGGAGGAAGGGGGGGGGTATGTATTAATTATAGAAAAAGTCGATATCTCCTAGGTGTTAAGTTGAAAATGTATTACTAACACTAGTGATTGTTCTGACACAAGTCGCCATGAACATGTTAGAGTCTAAATGGAGCTGAAGTTTCTTCACATGTTCACCGTGATTCTGCGTTATGAACGTTTGTCGCCCTGTCAGTCAAGACTTGAACGACTGCAGTCAATGAATTTTATCTGTGCTAATCTTGGACAGTTGTAATTTATCTATACGCTCTAACAGAGAACGCGTGAACATTGATTCCTGCCTCTTCAGTAAGCAAGCATTAAGCAGCAGCAGTAGGTTGTGTGAGAAATGAGAGAAATGACGACTGCGGTAAAACTGCTTCTATTAAAGAAATAGATGGAGGTGTATGGTTCAGTTTTACAGAAATATAGAAAGAGTGAGGAATGTGGGTAGATACAAGAAGGGCAGAAAGTAAGAAGAGTATATACAAATGAAGAACATACAGCAGTCCAATATTTCGGCAAGTCTTTTTTTCACGAATCACATACAAAAACAACACCACAGACACAAGACCAAAAACAACACCACAGACACAAGACCAAAAACAACACCACAGACACAATGCCAAAAACAACACCACAGACACAAGACCAAAAACATCACCACAGACACAATGCCAAAAACAACACCACAGACACAAGACCAAAAACAACACCACAGACACAAGACCAAAAACAACACCGCAGACACAAGACCAAAAACAACACCGCAGACACAAGACCAAAAACAACACCGCAGACACAAGACCAAAAACAACACCGCAGACACAAGACCAAAAACAACACCGCAGACACAAGACAGAAAACAACACCGCAGACACAAGACCAAAAACAACACCGCAGACACAAGACCAAAAACAACACCGCAGACACAAGACCAAAAACAACACCGCAGACACAAGACCAAAAACAACACCGCAGACACAAGACCAAAAACAACACCGCAGACACAAGACCAAAAACAACATCCCAGACACAAGACCAAAAACAACACCGCAGACACAAGACCAAAAACAACACCGCAGACACAAGACCAAAAACAGATGAAAAATGTTTATAAAACATTAATCGTTTTACTCGTAATAGTATTCTCCTTGTAAGAAACACAGGCACAAAATGCAGTCATCTAGAAGTAGGTAAGCACGCAATACGCCTAGATAGAAGGATTTATAGTCATCTAGAAGTGGGTAAGCACACAATACGCCTAGATAGAAGGATTTATAGTCATCTCGAAGTAGTTAAGCACGCAATACGCCTAGATAGAAGGATTTATAGTCATCTAGAAGTAGGTAAGCACACAATACGCCTAGATAGAAGGATTTACAGTCATCTAGAAGTAGGTAAGCACACAATACGCCTAGATAGATAGATTTACAGTCATCTAGAAGTAGGTAAGCACACAATACGCCTAGATAGAAGGATTTACAGTCATCTAGAAGTAGGTAAGCACACAATACGCCTAGATAGAAGGATTTACAGTCATCTAGAAGTAGGTAAGCACACAATACGCCTAGATAGAAGGATTTACAGTCATCTAGAAGTAGGTAAGCACACAATACGCCTAGACAGAAGCATTTATAGTCATCTAAAAGTAGTTAAGCACACAATACGAATAGATAGAAGGATTTACAGTCATCTAGAAGTAGGTAAGCACACAATACGCCTAGATAGATAGATTTACTGTCATCTAGAAGTAGGTAAGCACACAATACGCCTAGATAGATAGATTTACTGTCATCTAGAAGTAGGTAAGCACACAATACGCCTAGATAGATAGATTTACAGTCATCTAGAAGTAGGTAAGCACACAATACGCCTAGATAGATAGATTTACAGTCATCTAGAAGTAGGTAAGCACACAATACGCCTAGACAGAAGGATTTACAGTCATCTAGAAGTAGGTAAGCACACAATACGCCTAGACAGAAGCATTTATAGTCATCTAAAAGTAGTTAAGCACACAATACGAATAGATAGAAGGATTTACAGTCATCTAGAAGTAGGTAAGCACGCAATACGCCTAGACAGAAGCATTTATAGTCATCTAAAAGTAGGTAAGCACACAATACGCCTAGATAGAATGATTTACAGTCATCTAGAAGTAGGTAAGCACACAATACGCCTAGATAGAAGGATTTACAGTCATCTAGAAGTAGGTAAGCACACAATACGCCTAGATAGAAGGATTTACAGTCATCTAGAAGTAGTTAAGCACGCAATACGCCTAGATAGAAGGACTTACAGTCATCTAGAAGTAGGTAAGCACACAATACGCCTAGATAGAAGGATTTACAGTCATCTAGAAGTAGGTAAGCACACAATACGCATAGATAGAAGGATTTACAGTCATCTAGAAGTAGGTAAGCACACAATACGCCTAGACAGAAGGATTTACAGTCATCTAGAAGTAGGTAAGCACGCAATACGCCTAGATAGAAGGATTTACAGTCATCTAGAAGTAGTTAAGCACACAATACGCCTAGATAGAAGGATTTACAGTCATCTAGAAGTAGTTAAGCACGCAATACGCCTAGATAGAAGGACTTACAGTCATCTAGAAGTAGGTAAGCACACAATACGCCTAGATAGAAGGATTTACAGTCATCTAGAAGTAGGTAAGCACACAATACGCCTAGATAGATAGATTTACAGTCATCTAGAAGTAGGTAAGCACACAATACGCCTAGATAGAAGGATTTACAGTCATCTAGAAGTAGGTAAGCACACAATACGCCTAGATAGAAGGATTTACAGTCATCTAGAAGTAGGTAAGCACACAATACGCCTAGATAGAAGGATTTACAGTCATCTAGAAGTAGGTAAGCACACAATACGCCTAGACAGAAGCATTTATAGTCATCTAAAAGTAGTTAAGCACACAATACGAATAGATAGAAGGATTTACAGTCATCTAGAAGTAGGTAAGCACACAATACGCCTAGATAGATAGATTTACTGTCATCTAGAAGTAGGTAAGCACACAATACGCCTAGATAGATAGATTTACTGTCATCTAGAAGTAGGTAAGCACACAATACGCCTAGATAGATAGATTTACAGTCATCTAGAAGTAGGTAAGCACACAATACGCCTAGATAGATAGATTTACAGTCATCTAGAAGTAGGTAAGCACACAATACGCCTAGACAGAAGGATTTACAGTCATCTAGAAGTAGGTAAGCACACAATACGCCTAGACAGAAGCATTTATAGTCATCTAAAAGTAGTTAAGCACACAATACGAATAGATAGAAGGATTTACAGTCATCTAGAAGTAGGTAAGCACGCAATACGCCTAGACAGAAGCATTTATAGTCATCTAAAAGTAGGTAAGCACACAATACGCCTAGATAGAATGATTTACAGTCATCTAGAAGTAGGTAAGCACACAATACGCCTAGATAGAAGGATTTACAGTCATCTAGAAGTAGGTAAGCACACAATACGCCTAGATAGAAGGATTTACAGTCATCTAGAAGTAGTTAAGCACGCAATACGCCTAGATAGAAGGACTTACAGTCATCTAGAAGTAGGTAAGCACACAATACGCCTAGATAGAAGGATTTACAGTCATCTAGAAGTAGGTAAGCACACAATACGCATAGATAGAAGGATTTACAGTCATCTAGAAGTAGGTAAGCACACAATACGCCTAGACAGAAGGATTTACAGTCATCTAGAAGTAGGTAAGCACGCAATACGCCTAGATAGAAGGATTTACAGTCATCTAGAAGTAGTTAAGCACACAATACGCCTAGATAGAAGGATTTACAGTCATCTAGAAGTAGTTAAGCACGCAATACGCCTAGATAGAAGGACTTACAGTCATCTAGAAGTAGGTAAGCACACAATACGCCTAGATAGAAGGATTTACAGTCATCTAGAAGTAGGTAAGCACACAATACGCATAGATAGAAGGATTTACAGTCATCTAGAAGTAGGTAAGCACACAATACGCCTAGACAGAAGGATTTACAGTCATCTAGAAGTAGGTAAGCACGCAATACGCCTAGATAGAAGGATTTACAGTCATCTAGAAGTAGTTAAGCACGCAATACGCCTAGACAGAAGGAATTATAGTCATCTAGAAGTAGGTAAGCACGCAATACGCCTAGACAGAAGGATTTATAGTCATCTAGAAGTAGGTAAGCATGCAATACGCCTAGACAGAAGGATTTACAGTCATCTAGAAGTAGGTAAGCACGCAATACGCCTAGACAGAAGGATTTATAGTCATCTAGAAGTAGTTAAGCACACAATACGCCTAGATAGAAGGATTTACAGTCATCTAGAAGTAGGTAAGCACGCAATACGCCTAGATAGAAGGATTTACAGTCATCTAGAAGTAGGTAAGCACGCAATACGCCTAGATAGAAGGATTTGCAGTCATCTAGAAGTAGGTAAGCACGCAATACGCCTAGATATAAGGATTTACAGTCATCTAGAAGTAGGTAAGCACACAATACGCCTAGACAGAAGCATTTATAGCCATCTAAAAGTAGTTAAGCACACAATACGAATAGATAGAAGGATTTACAGTCATCTAGAAGTAGGTAAGCACGCAATACGCCTAGACAGAAGGATTTACAGTTATCTAGAAGTAGTTACGCACACAATGAACCTAGATAGATAGATTTACAGTAATCTAGAAGTAGTTAAGCAAACAATGCGCCCAGATAGATGGGTTTGCAGGCATATAGAAATAGATAAGCACACAATACGCCTAGACGGAAGGATTTACAGTTATCTAGAAGTAGTTACGCAATCAATGAACCTAGATAGATAGATTTACAGTCATCTAGAAGTAGGTAAGCACACACTGCGCCTAGATAGATGAATTTACAGTCATCTAGACGTAGTTAAACAGAGAATGAGCCTAGAAAGATGGATTTACAGTCAACTAGAAGTAGTTAAGCACAAAATGCGAATAGATAGATGGATTTACAGTTATCTAAAAGTAGTTAAGCACACAATGCGGCTAGACCGAAGGATTTACATTCATCTAGAAGTAGTAAAGCACACAATGCGCCTAGATAGAAGGATTTACAGTTATCTAGAAGTAGGTAAGCAAACAACGCGCCTAAATAGAAGGATTTACAGTCATCTAAAATTATGGTTCTAAGGACTGCAAACGCGCCACAAACAGCCTCTGGCAGTCAAGTCCAGCTCCTGGCCTTCCCGTGGCAGAACTGTTTAAACTGACAGGAGAAGGGGCGAGGGCGAATATCTGGCGCCTGAAAACCAGTTACTTAGGGTAGATGAGTGGCACGTTTGGTAGCTCATCTGCCGCTGTTGGCGAGATCTTCAGCTGCCGTGCGTGGAGCGGTGCTCTTCCCGGCCAATGAAGAAATTTGCAAATGAGGTTGCCGCGCAGCATCACTGCGGAAAAGGTGGTAGAAAGGATAAAGCGAAGCAAACAGTCAAATCACGGCACCTCTGGTCTGGAGGTCGGCCACGTCCTGAGTGAAGTCATATCGGGTGAAATGCATGAACCGGCTGGTCCCAGAGGTTAAGACACTGCTGGCGAGACTCTTCAAATGCCGCGCGTGGAGTGAAGCTCCTCCCGGTTAAGGAAGTAAATGCGGAAAAGAAATAAAGGTTGCTGTGCGGAGCCGATGGGAAATGGTGGTGGAAAGTGAAGTTTAACGGGTATGTCCAGTAGTATCGCTACGAGAGCTATACCCCTGCACCTCTGCTCTAGAGGCCGCCCACGTCCGAAATACACTTACACTGGTGAAATATGCCTAAACCAGGGGTGGAACTTGATGGCTAGACATGTCATGCCACCTCCGCTCTAGAGGTCGGTAACGCCTGATAAACACCCATACTGGTGAATTTTGCCTAAACCGGCTCATACCAGGGGTGAATCTTGAAGGCTATGCATGTCACAGTACCTCTGCCCTAGAGGTCGGTCCCGTCCCAAACACGCCCATACTGGGATAATGCCTAAACCGGCTCAACCCAGGGGTAGAAGTCACTAGTGGCGAGGATTCGTCCTCCTGGACAAAAGCTCCATCCTGGTCACAACTAGGAAAGGTAGCGGCCACGACCGCAAAATGCTGAAGTCGGAGACACTGGACCAGGGAAGTCTAGATAGGCAACCACCTCTCACCCGGCGGGGATGTTTGCGTATCCTAATCACGCTGAGGTTTTCCGGTGAGAAAGTCCAACCCTGGACTGGATGGGCAACCACCTCTCACCCGGCGGTGATACACGGGTATCTCAAAACACGTCGAGGTCTTCCGGTGAGAAAGTCCAACCCTAGACTAAACTGGTGCAATGAAAACCACGGTGTCACGCAATCCCGCTTCCGAGACCCACCAAGAATACAGGCTAAAGCACTGTGATACTCTGAACCCCTTGTGGTCCTCTCGTGGATCTCGCGTGGTCTATTTTGGACCACACAGGGGACCACGGGACCTAACGAGGACCACAGGCGTGAATTCAGTAGGTTCACAGTGCGGTTTTTGGTGGTAGAAGTGAACGAAGAAGAAGATCTAAAATTAGATAAGCAAACAATGCGTCTAGATAGATTGATTTACAGTTATCTAGAAGTAGTTAAGCACACAATGCGCCTAGATTTACAGTCATCTAAAAGTAGTTAAGCATACAATCTACCCAGATGGATAGATTTACAGTCATCTAGAAGTAGGTAATCACACTATGCGCCTAGATTTACAGTCATCTAGAAGTAGGTAATCACACTATGCGCATAGATTTACAGTCATCTAGAAGTAGGTAATCACACTATGCGCCTAGATAGAAGGATTTACACTCATCTAGAAGTAGGTAAGCACACAATGCGCCTAGATAGAAGGATTTACACTCATCTAGAAGTAGGTAAGCAGACAATGCGCCTAGATAGAAGGATTTACACTCATCTAGAAGTAGGTAATCACACTATGCGCCTAGATAGAAGGATTTACACTCATCTAGAAGTAGGTAAGCACACAATACGCCTAGATAGAAGGATTTACACTCATCTAGAAGTAGGTAAGCACACAATGCGCCTAGATAGAAGGATTTACACTCATCTAGAAGTAGGTAAGCACACAATGCGCCTAGATAGAAGGATTTACACTCATCTAGAAGTAGGTAATCACACTATGCGCCTGGATTTACAGTCATGTAAAAGTAGTTAAGCACACAATAGGCCTAGATGGAAGGATTTACAGTCATCTAGAAGTAGTTAAGCACACTATGCGCCTGGATTTACAGTCATCTAGAAATAGTTAAGGACACAAAGCGTATAGACAGATGGATTTACAGTCATCTAGAGGTAGTTAAGCACACAATGCGCCTAGATAGATAAATTTACAGTCATCTAGAAGTAGTTAAGCACAGAATGAGCCTAGATCGAAGGATTTGCAGTCATCTAGAAGTAGTTAAGAACACAATGCGCCTAGATAGATGGATTTATAGTCATCTAGAAGTAGGTAAGCACACAATGCCCCCGGACAGAAGGATTTACTGTTATCTACAAGTAAGTAAGCACACACTGCACCTCTCTCTCTCTCTCTCTCTCTCTCTCTCTCTCTCTCTCTGAACCTTATGTGCCCAGGGCACATGGGGCTTCCGCAAGGGTTTTCCACAAATGCCTGTCCTTCGCCTTTTTTCTGCTCTTGCCCAGGTGAGCCCTCTATTGCTCAACATCCTTTCTGTTGTTCTTCTCCATGTCTCTTTTGGTCTACCCTTACTTCTGCTCCCCTGTGTTGTCCATCTTAATGCTATTTTTGGTAGTGAGTTGTCAGTCATTCGGAGCACATGTCCCAACCATCGCCAGCGTCTTTCCTCAATAATTGTTGTCAGTGGTTTCATCTGCATTTCTGCCAACAAGATGTTATTTCTTATGGTGTTTGGCCAAAATATTTTTCTAATTCTTCGTAAACATTTAGTCTGGAAAGAATTCAACTTGTTTTCTATGGTTTTGGTGATTTTCCAGCATTCACTTCCATAGAGTAGTACACTTAGAACATTACTCTTAAATATCCTGATTTTCATATTTATGCTTAGTTTTTTTGATTTCCATATATTCTGCAGCATTGCAAAAGCCTGGTTTGCTCTAGTAAGTCTGCTGTTGATGTCCTCTGTGCTGTCTCCATTTTCTACTACTCTGCTGCCAAGGTATACAAATTCGTTGACCTCCTCCACTAACTTGCTATCTACTCTGAGTACATTTCTGTTGTTCACATTTTGCTTCATTAACTTTGTCTTTCCTACGTTGATCTTTAGTCCTATGTTGTTTGCATTCTGAGTTAGCTTGTTTATTTTATCTTGCATATCTTTGTGACTGCTTGATAATAGACAAATGTCATCCTCAAAGTCAAGGTCCTCTAGCACTGTGTCAAGGGTCCATTGTAATCCTCTGCGTTTGTCTGATGTTGCCTCCTTCATTAACCAGTCTACTGCCAAGATAAATAATGTTGGTGATAGTACACATCCCTGTTTCACTCCTGTTTGTACCCTAAAGCTGCTAGAGGTATGTTCTCCACAGATAACTTTGCACTGAAAACCCTCGTATAGGGCTTTGATTACATTAACTATTTTATGGGGGAGGCCATGCCATCTTAGGATTTTCCACAGTGCATCTCTGTTGACACTGTCAAAGGCTTTCTCAAAATCTATGAATAATGCATATGTTGTGCTATGCCATTCATTTCCCTGTTCTAATATTTGTCTAAGTACAAATATGTGGTCTATGCATGATCTTCCTTTCCTAAATCCTGCATGCTCTTTCCGAAGTTTTTCCTCAAGTGTTGGTACAATTCTGTTGATGATTATTCTGCAAAATACTTTACTGGTGAGTGGCAGTAGGGTAATGCCTCTCCAGTTCCCGCAATCTATGAGGTCACCTTTCTTTGGTAGTTTTACTATAAGCCCAGTTTTCCACTCCTCTGGGGCTTTTTCTAGATCCCAAATTTGTTGTAATATCCGGCAAAGTTGTTTTGGTGTTTCTGTTTCTTCTGCTTTCAACATCTCAGCAGTCACTTCATCTTCACCTGGTGCCCTGTCTGATTTTAGCTTCTTTATCGCCTCCTTTACTTCATTTATTGTTATTGGTCCTGTATTGATGTTTAGTTCCGTTTTTGCTTCAGGTATGTCTATTGTTTGTGCTGCTTGTGTTCTGTTTAGTAGGGTGTTAAAGTGTTCCCTCCATCTTTCAATTTTTTCTCTTTCTCCACTGACCAGTTGTCCATTTTGTGTTCTTACTGCACTTTCACATCTTGTGTTGAAGTTACCTGTCATCTGCTTTGTGATTTTATATATGGTTTTCATGTCATTTGTATATGCTGATTTCTCTGCTGTTTCTGCTAAGTTGTCATAATATTGACGTTTATCTTGACGGCATGATTCCTTCACTTCTTTGTCTTTTTGTGCATAATTACTTAAAACTCGTTCTTTAAGCCGTTGTGATTTGGTGTTCAGTAATTTTTTCTTGATTTATTTCCTTTGCTCTATCTTTTCCCATGTGGTCTCGCTTATCCATTTTTCTTTTTTCCTTTTCCGATATCCCAGCACCTCTTTTGCTGTTTCCTGTAATGTTTTATTGAACTCTAATATGGACATTTCTGCTTCGTCTTGTAGGACACTGAAGCGGTTCTTAAGTATTATTGAGAATTCATTTCTTGTTTGCTGGTCTATCAGTTTTCTTGTATCAAAATGTATCTTTCTGTGTTCTCCGATTTTGGCTTTCCTTAATTTTAGTTTTATTTTTGCTACCAGAAGATTGTGATCACTTCCTACATCTGCTCCTTTCCTTGCTCGCACATCTTGTAGTGACCGTTTCCACTTGTTGTTTATTAGTATGTAATCGATTTGGTTTTCTGTGGTTTTATCTGGTGACCTCCAAGTCACATTATGGATGTTTTTGTATTGGAAAATTGTCCCTCCGATGGTCATCATGTTTTCTTCACAGAAACTGCACAGTCTTTCTCTATTTTCATTTATTTCTCCGATTCCTTCTCTTCCCATGATTCTTCTTCTATCTTCATTTCCTTCACCTACTTTTGCATTGAAGTCGCCCAAGATGAATAGCATATCATGCTTGGGTATTGTTTCTACTGTTGCTTGGAGGCTGTTGTAAAAATCTTCTTTTAATTCCTCTTCAGCTGCTTCTGTTGGTGCATAACAAACTATAATAGACAGCTTCGTGAATCTTGAGTTGAACCGTGCATACAATAATCTCTCATTTATTGGGGTCCATTTCAGCAATGCTCTTGATGCTTCTTTTGTTATAATCAATGCTACTCCTTCTTCATGAAGATCTTCTTTACCTCACCATATTATTGTATCTTCTGTGTGCTGTGTTGTTAATTTCCTTCTGCCTTGTCCTGTCCATCTTGCTTCTTGTATTCCTAGTATGTCTAGTTTGTATCTGTGCATTTCCTTGATGGTTTGTGCTAGTTTTCCAGTCTGGTTTAGTGTTCTCACTGCGCCTAGATAGATGGATTTACACTCATCTAGAAGTAGGTAATCACACAATGCAACTAGATAGATGGATTTACAGTCATGTAAAAGCAGTTAAGCACACAATAGGCCTAGACGGAAGGATTTACAGTCATCTAGAAGTAGTTAAGCACACTATGCGCCTGGATTTACAGTCATCTAGAAATAGTTAAGGACAAAAAGCGTCTAGACAGATGGATTTACAGTCATCTAGAAGTAGTTAAGCACACAATGCGCCTAGATAGATAAATTTACAGTCATCTAGAAGTAGTTTAGCACAGAATGAGCCTAGAAAGATGGATTTACAGTCAACTAGAATTGGTGAAGCACACAATGCGCCTAGATAGATGGATTTACAGTAATCATGAAGTAGTTAAACACACACTACGCCTAGACAGAAGGATATACAGTCATCTAGGAGTAGGTAAGGACACAATGCGCCTAGATAGATGGATTTACAGTCATCTAGAAGTAGTTAAGCATACAATACTCCTAGATAGAAGGACTTAGAGTCATCTAGAAGTAGTTAAGCACACAATACTCCTAGATAGAAGGACTTAGAGTCATCTAGAAGTAGTTAAGCATACAATACTCCTAGATAGAAGGACTTACAGTCATCTAGAAGTAGTTAAGCACACAATACTCCTTGATAGAAGGACTTACAGTCATCTAGAAGTAGTTAAGCACACAATACTCCTAGATAGAAGGACTTACAGTCATCTAGAAGTAGTTAAGCACACAATACTCCTAGATAGAAGGACTTACAGTCATCTAGAAGTAGTTAAGCACACAATACTCCTAGATAGAAGGACTTACAGTCATCTAGAAGTATTTAAGCACACAATACTCCTAGACAGAAGGACTTACAGTCATCTAGAAGTATTTAAGCACACAATGTGCCTAGATAGATGGATTTACAGTCATCTAGAAGTAATTAAGCACACAATGCGCCTAGATAGAAGGATTTACAGTCATCTAGAAGTAGTTAAGCACCCACTGCGCCTAGATAGATGGATTTACAGTAATCTAGAAGTAGGTAATCACACAATGCGACTAGATAGAAGGATTTACAGTAATCTAGAAGTAGGTAATCACACAATGCGACTAGATAGTTGGATTTACAGTCATGTAAAAGTAGTTAAGCACACAATAGGCCTAGACGGAAGGATGTACAGTCATCTAGAAGTAGTTAAGCATACTATGCGCCTGGATTTACAGTCATCTAGAAATAGTTAAGGACACAAAGCGTCTAGACAGATGGATTTACAGTCATCTAGAAGTAGTTAACCACTGAATGCGCCTAGATAGATAAATTTACAGTCATCTAGAAGTAGTTAAGCACAGAATGAGCCTAGAAAGATGAATTTACAGTCAACTAGAAGTAGTGAAGCACACAATGCGCCTAGATAGATGGATTTACAGTCATCTAGAAGTAGTTAAACACTCAATGCATCTGGATTTACAGTCATCTAGAAGTAGTTAAGCACGCAATGCGCCTAGATAGATGGATTTACAGTCATCTAGAAGTAGGAAAGCACACAATACGCCTAGATAGATGGATTTTCAGTTATCTAGAAGTAGTTAAGCACACACTGCGCCTAGAAAGAAGGATTTACAGTCATCTAGAAGCAGGCAAACACAAAATGAGGATGGTGAGGTTACGAATTTGAATTTTTCTGTTCCAGCGGGCGGAAGGGGTCACAGTCAGCGCCTCACCATTGGTCATGTGATTGTCCAGAGTGTGAGAGTGGCGCATAGAGAGAGAAAATAAATCAGTTTTCGTTCTGTCTTCGTGAAGTATGGCCAGGAATTGTGATTGTTCTGTCATGGACGTTTTGTAGTGATATGTTTTATGATATTGCGTTGTGTTTCCGTGCAACCTTCAGTAATGTAAATTATTGTTTTGTCTTAGATTTTCGTGAGTGTGATATTTTTTGTAAGGAGTAATATTGTGACTCATAATTTGATTTGATTTATGTAAGTTCATCAATGTGTTGGTGCATCTAATATTTTGTGTTATACAAAGGAAATGTGTTTTAGTCATGGAGACTTGCTAGAGTCCGTTGATTAGGTACGAATAATGTTGCGACTAAGGAAGAAATTGCGAAAGCGTAACATAAAATATTTCTATGAAAGTTGCATAAGCACTATAGAACATATCTTTGAAAGATTGATCGAGCAACATGGGATCATATACAAGTATTTTAACAACAACTGGTAGGATGCAAGCTTCAACATGTCATATAGAGACAACTGGTAGGATGCAAGCTTCAACATGTCATATAGAGACAACTGGTAGGATGCAAGCTTCAACATGTCATATAGAGACAAATGGTAGGATGCAAGCTTCAACATGTCATATAGAGACAACTGGTAGGATACAAGCTTCAACATGTCATATAGAGACAACTGGTAGTATACAAGCTTCAACATGTCATATAGAGACAACTGGTAGTATACAAGCTTCAACATGTCAGATAGAGACAACTGGTAGTATACAAGCTTCAACATGTCATATAGAGACAACTGGTAGTATACAAGCTTCAACATGTCAGACAGAGACAACTGGTAGTATACAAGCTTCAACATGTCAGATAGAGACAACTGGTAGTATACAAGCTTCAACATGTCAGATAGAGACAGCTGCACGCAGTCCTTATGCAATAAGGCATTCTAAACATTCTAAGTTAATTTTTATAATATTCATATTTTTAAAATTTATATGACATGACAGTTAATGTATATACATAATAGTTACAATAAGAACAATCTATGAAAGTTTAAACATTTTATTATTATTATTACTTTCAGTTATTTAAAAAATAGTCTTGTTCTTATTCCGAGAAATACTTCTGTTTGAAATATTCATTCAGTTAAAATGATTTTTCCTCAACAAACAACATTTGAACTTTTGTGTTGTATTTCAGAAGAAAGAGTATATATGCAATATTCTACATCTGTTATAATTACTACAACTTACCACGTTTGACATTTTACAAATTACTACAACTTACAACGTTTGATATTTTACAAATGACTACAACTTACAACGTTTGATACAAATTACTACAACTTACAACGTTTGACATTTTACAAATGACTACAACTTACCACGTTTGAAACGAAGGCCGATACCTGAGACCATACTGATCCTTTGTCGCGACGGAGCGGATCTTAAAATTGTCAAGTGCTCGGCCATGCGGACGTACTTCTGTTTATTATTTCCGTGAAACTGCGGATGAGAGTGTTTTCAGAGATAGTGAGTCACACTTGAGTACTTGTACTAGTGATACTACTACACTTGAGTACTTGTACTAGTGATACTACTACACTTGAGTACTTGAACTAGTGATACTACTACATTTGAGTACTTGTACTAGTGATACTACTACATTTGAGTACTTGTACTAGTGATACTACTACACTTGAGTACTTGAACTAATGATACTACTACAAGTGATAGTACAACACTTGAGTACTTGTAATAGTGATAGTACTAGAGTACTTGTAATTGCACACAGTCACAAATACAAGCAGGCTTGCATGCACACAAATACGCATACAAGCAGGTACGCATGCAATACATCACACACACAAGCAGGTAAGCATGCACACAATCACACACACAAGCAGGCATATATGCACACAATCACACACACAAACAGACCCACATGCACACTATCACACAAACAAGCAGCAACCCATACGCACAAACGCACACAAACAAGAACACATGTACACACATAAACAGACCCACATGCACACTATCACACAAACAAGCAGCAACCCATACGCACAAACGCACACAAACAAGAACACATGCACACAAACAAACACAAACAAGCAGGAAACTACACCCATAAACAAACACACACACACAAGCACGAACCCATACACACAAATAAACAGCCCAACAAGCAGGAACACATGGACGCAAACGTACACACACACAAGAAGGAATCCACACACACAAGTACGAACTACTACACAAAAATGCACGCACAAAAGCACGAAACCATACATACAATCACACACACAAGCAGGCACTCATACGTACACAAGCAGGAACCCATACATACAAACAAACACACACACGAGCAGGAACGCATACATACAAACAAACACACACACGAGCAGCAACGCATACATACAAACAAACACACACGAGCAGGCACTCATACGTACACAAGCTTCAACATGTCATATAGAGACAACTGGTAGTATACAAGCTTCAACATGTCAGATAGAGACAACTGGTAATATACAAGCTTCAACGTGTCAGATAGAGACAACTGGTAGTATACAAGCTTCAACATGTCATATAGAGACAACTGGTAGTATACAAGCTTCAACATGTCAGATAGAGACAACTGGTAGTATACAAGCTTGAACATGTCATATAGAGACAACTGGTAGTATACAAGCTTGAACATGTCAGATAGAGACAACTGGTAGTATGCAAGCTTGAACATGTCATATAGAGACAACTGGTAGTATACAAGCTTCAACATGTCAGATAGAGACAACTGGTAGTATACAAGTTTGAACATGTCATATAGAGACAACTGGTAGTATACAAGCTTCAACATGTCATATAGAGACAGCTGCACGCAGTCCTTATGCAATAAGGCATTCTAAACATTCTAAGTTAATTTTTATAATATTCATATTTTTAAAATTTATATGACATGACAGTTAATGTATATACATAATAGTTACAATAAGAACAATCTATGAAAGTTTAAACATTTTATTATTATTATTACTTTCAGTTATTTAAAAAATAGTCTTGTTCTTATTCCGAGAAATACTTCTGTTTGAAATATTCATTCAGTTAAAATGATTTTTCCTCAACAAACAACATTTGAACTTTTGTGTTGTATTTCAGAAGAAAGAGTATATATGCAATATTCTACATCTGTTATAATTACTACAACTTACCACGTTTGACATTTTACAAATTACTACAACTTACAACGTTTGATATTTTACAAATGACTACAACTTACAACGTTTGATACAAATTACTACAACTTACAACGTTTGACATTTTACAAATGACTACAACTTACCACGTTTGAAACGAAGGCCGATACCTGAGACCATACTGATCCTTTGTCGCGACGGAGCGGATCTTAAAATTGTCAAGTGCTCGGCCATGCGGACGTACTTCTGTTTATTATTTCCGTGAAACTGCGGATGAGAGTGTTTTCAGAGATAGTGAGTCACACTTGAGTACTTGTACTAGTGATACTACTACACTTGAGTACTTGTACTAGTGATACTACTACACTTGAGTACTTGAACTAGTGATACTACTACATTTGAGTACTTGTACTAGTGATACTACTACATTTGAGTACTTGTACTAGTGATACTACTACACTTGAGTACTTGAACTAATGATACTACTACAAGTGATAGTACAACACTTGAGTACTTGTAATAGTGATAGTACTAGAGTACTTGTAATTGCACACAGTCACAAATACAAGCAGGCTTGCATGCACACAAATACGCATACAAGCAGGTACGCATGCAATACATCACACACACAAGCAGGTAAGCATGCACACAATCACACACACAAGCAGGCATATATGCACACAATCACACACACAAACAGACCCACATGCACACTATCACACAAACAAGCAGCAACCCATACGCACAAACGCACACAAACAAGAACACATGTACACACATAAACAGACCCACATGCACACTATCACACAAACAAGCAGCAACCCATACGCACAAACGCACACAAACAAGAACACATGCACACAAACAAACACAAACAAGCAGGAAACTACACCCATAAACAAACACACACACACAAGCACGAACCCATACACACAAATAAACAGCCCAACAAGCAGGAACACATGGACGCAAACGTACACACACACAAGAAGGAATCCACACACACAAGTACGAACTACTACACAAAAATGCACGCACAAAAGCACGAAACCATACATACAATCACACACACAAGCAGGCACTCATACGTACACAAGCAGGAACCCATACATACAAACAAACACACACACGAGCAGGAACGCATACATACAAACAAACACACACACGAGCAGCAACGCATACATACAAACAAACACACACACGAGCAGGCACTCATACGTACACAAGCAGGAACCCATACATACAAACAAACACACACACGAGCAGGAACCCATACATACAAACAAACACACACACGAGCAGGCACTCATACGTACACAAGCAGGAACCTATACACACACACAAGCAGGCACTCATACGTACACAAGCAGGAACCCATACATACAAACAAACACACACACGAGCAGGCACTCATACGTACACGAGCAGGAACCCATACATACAAACAAACACACACGAGCAGGCACTCATACGTACACAAGCAGGAACCCATACATACAACAAACACACACACGAGCAGGCACTCATACGTACACAAGCAGGAACCCATACATACAACAAACACACACACGAGCAGGCACTCATACGTACACAAGCAGGAACCCATACATACAAACAAACACACACACGAGCAGGCACTCATACGTACACAAGCAGGAACCCATACATACAAACAAACACACACACGAGCAGGCACTCATACGTACACGAGCAGGAACCCATACATACAAACAAACACACACACGAGCAGGCACTCATACGTACACAAGCAGGAACCCATACATACAAACAAACACACACACGAGCAGGCACTCATACGTACACAAGCAGGAACCCATACATACAAACAAACACACACACGAGCAGGCACTCATACGTACACAAGCAGGAACCCATACATACAAACAAACACACACACGAGCAGGCACTCATACGTACACAAGCAGGAACCCATACATACAAACAAACACACACACGAGCATGAACCCCTGCATACATACATAAACACGGACAACGAGGAAACAGTACACACAAACAAACACACACAGGCAGAAACCCATAAACACAAAAATACACACACAAGCAGGAATCCATAAACACAAAAACACACACAAGCAGGAACCCATGCATACAAACACATTCATACAAGCAGGAACCCATACACAGAAACAGACACACACACAAGCAGTAACCCATCCATACAAACAAACACGCAGACAAGCACGAACCTATGCACAAAAACTAACACACACATACAAGCAGGAATCCATACATAAAAACACTCACACACAAGCATAAACCTATACACAAAAAACACAAGCATAAACCTATACACACAAATTCACATTAGCAGGATTCCATACACACAAATATACAAACAAACAGGAACCCATACACATAAACATACACACGAGAAGGAACCCATACACAGAAATACACACAAGCAGGAACCCTTGCACACAAACATATACATAAACACACACAGGCAGGAACCAATACACACAAAAATGCACACAAACACTCACACAAACAGAAACCCAAACACACAAACATGCACACACAAACAGGAAACCATACACACAAACAGTCACACAAGCTGGAACCCATACACACAAGCACACATGCAAGCATGAACCCACACACGCTAACACACACAACATACACACATACGGCGGAACCCATACACAAAAATATAAACACAAACACACACAGAAGCAGGAAGACATACACACAAACATAAACAAAAACACATACAAGCAGGCACCCATACACACAAACATATATACATGCAGAGACACATACACACAACACACACAAACAGGAACCCATACGCACAAACATGCACACACTAACAGGAAACCATACACACAAGCACACATGCAAGCATGAACCCACACACGCTAACACACACAACATACAAACATACGGCGGAACCCATACACAAAAACATAAACACAAACACACACAGAAGCAGGAACCCATACACACAAACATACATGCAGAAGCAGGAACTCATTTAAACAAACACACACAAGAAGGAACTATATACAACCAAACACACACACAAGCAGTAACCCATACACACAAACATACAAACACATGCAGGAACCTATACACACACATACGCACACAAACACGAACCCATATACACACACAAGCAAGAATAACGCACAGAAACAGACACACAGAACGAGTCAAGCTTACACACATAGACACACATACGTACACACACGTACACATACAAGCATGAACTCATACATACATACACAGACACGTACAAGGAGGAACCCGTACACGCAAACAAACACTCACAGATATGAACCCATAAACACAAACATACACACACACAAGCAGGAACCAATCCACACAAATAAAGACAATGAAGCAGGAACCAATACACATAAAAAACAGACATAAAGGACTAACTTATGTACACAAAAAATACACACACATGCAGAACCCATATACAGAAACAAACACACACACAAGAAGGAACCCATACATAAAAACAAACACACACGCACATACATGCAGGAACTCATATATAGAACAAACAAAGACATAAACAGGAACCCATACATAGAAACAAACACACACACAAGCAGGAACCCATACACAGAAACAAAAAAACACACAAGCAGGAACCCATGCATACAAGCACACACACACAAGCAGGAACCCATGCATACAAGCACACACACAGAAGCAGGAACCCATATACACAAACAAACATACAGGCAAGCACAAACCTATACACAGAACAAACATACACTCACACACAAGCATAAAACTATACACAAAACCACATAAGCAGAAACCCATACACACAAAAAACACTAGCATGCAAGCAGGAAACCACTAACAAATAAAAACACACACACACACAAGAGTAAGAACCCATACACACAAAAAACCCAAGCAGGAACCCATACACACAAACACACACAAGCACGAAACAATGCACACAAATATACACACAGACAGGAACCCATACACACAAACATATACAAAAGCACACACGCAAGTAAGAACCCATACACACAAACGTACACACAAACATACAAATAAACATATACACAAATACACACACAATCAGGAATCCATACGCACAGACATACACACAACACACACACAAGCAGGAACCCATACATGGAAACAAACACAAACACACAAGCAGGAACCCATACATAGAAACAAACACACACACACAAGCAGGAACCCATCCACACAAATAAAGACACAGAAGCAGGAAACCATACACAGAAAAACAACATACATACAGGAAACGATGCATACAAACACACACAGAAGCAGGAACCTATACACACAAACACTCTCACACAAGTATAAAACTATACACATAAAAAAACACGAGCAGGAACCCATACACACAAACAAACACTAGCACGCAAGCAGGAACCCATTAACAAATATACACACACACAAGCACGAACCCATACACACAAACAAACACTAGCACGCAAGCAGGAACCCATTAACAAATATACACACACACAAGCACGAACCCATACACACAAACAAACATTAAGCAGGAACTCATACACACATAGAAATATACAAACAAACAGGAACTCATAAGACAGATATACACACATGCAGGAAACAATAAACACACAAGCAGGAACCCATACACACAAATATACACACACAAGCAGGAACTCATACACAGAAACATACACACAACCATACACACACAAGCAGGAACCCATACACACCAGCATATAACCACAAGCAGAAACCCATACACACAAACATTCACACACAAGCAGGAACCCATACACATAAAAATACATACACAAGTAGGAACCCATTTACACATACAAACAAGCAGGAACCCATACACACAAATATGCAGAAACCGGAAACCATACACATACATACAAACAGGAAAATATACACACAAACATACACGCAGATATAATACACACAAATACACACACAAGCAAGAATCCATACGCACAGACATATACACAAACACACACAAACAGGAACCCAAAGAAACAAACATAGACACTAACAAAGGCTGGAACCGATACACACACATAAACACATGCACACACATAAAGAGGAACCCATACACACAAACATTCACACAAACACACACAGAAGCAGGAATACATGCGTACAAACATGCACACAAACACACGAAAGCAGGAATCCATACACACAAAAACACACAAGTAGGAACCCATAAGAAAAAACATACATAAAACCCCAACACAAGCAGGAACCTATACACAGAAATAAACACACACACACACAAGCAGGAATCTATGCATACAAACACACACAAACAGTAACCAATACACACAAACATACACACAGAGGAGCCCATACACACAAACATACATACACAAGTAGGAACCCGTAAACACAAACGTACACACACAAAAAGGAAATCATACACAAAAACGCACACACACACGCAGAATCCCAAACAAATACAAACACACATAGAATCAGGAACCCATTCCCACAAACAGACAGTCACAAGGGGAACCCATATTCACAAACACACACACAAGCTGGAACCGATATAAAAACATAGACACACACAAGCAGGAGCCCATACACACAAGCACACACAAACATTCGTGAACCCATACACACAAATATACACACAAGCAGGAACTCATACACGCAAACAAACACACAAGCAGTAACGCATACACACAAACAAACACACACACACAAGGAGGCAGCCATGCAGACGCACAGACGGGCACCAATACACACACAAGCAGGAACTCATACAGGCAAACACACACACACAAGGAGGCAGGTATGCAGACGCACAGACAGGCACCCATACACACACAAGCAGGAACCCATACACACAAACATACACGCACTAGAAGGAACTCATGCACACAAACCTACACACAAGCAGGAAACCATGTACACAAACATACACACACTAGAAGGAACCAATACACACAAACCTACACACAAGCAGGAACCCATGTACACAAACATACACACACTAGAAGGAACCCATACATACAAACATACACACAAGCAGGAACCCATACACACAAATATACACAAGCAGGAACCCATACACACAAATACACACAAGCAGGAACCCATACACACAAATATACACAAGCAGGAACCCATATATACAAACATATACACACAAGCAGGAACCCATACACACAAAACAGACACATACAAACAGAAACCCATTCACACAAACATACACACACAAGCAGGAACCCATACACACAAACGTACGCAAAAGCAAGAACCCATATACAGAAACATACACACAAGCAGGAACTCATATACACAAACATACACACTCAAGTAGTAACCCATACACATAAACATAGAAACAAGCAGGAATCCATACACACAAATATACACACACAAGCAGGAACTCATACACAGAAACATACACACACAAGTAGGAACCCATACACACAAACATACACACACAAGCAGAAACCCATTCACACAAACAAACACACACACAAGGAGGTAGGCATGCACACACAGGCATACATACATACACAAGCAGGAACCCATACATACAAGCACACACAAGCACGAACCCATACACACAAACACGCAGACAAGCAGGAACCGTACACGCAAACACACATACAAGCCGGAACCTATACACACAAACGCACATAGATAAACACGAACCCATTCACACAAACAAGAAGGAACTCCTAAACAAACAAACACATACATAAGCAGTAACCCATATACACAAACAAATTCACGCAAGCAGGCAGGCATGCATACACACAGACAATGAGAATATGTACACACAAACGCGCACAAGCAGTAACCCATACATACAAACAAACTCACGCAAGCAGTAATCCGTGCACACAAATATACACACACAAGCAGGAACCCATACACACAAGCAGGAACCCATAAACACTCACAAGCAGTAACCCATACACACAAACACACATACATGCAGTAACCCATGCACTCAAACAAACACACACAAGCAAGCAGGCATACACACTGAAAGACACGCAATCACAAACAGGCAGTTATGCACACATACAGTCATGCACACATACACACAAACAGGCACGGAATCTCACACACACACACACACACAAGCAGTAACCCATACACATAAACATAGAAACAAGCAGGAATCCATACACACAAATATACACACACAAGCAGGAACTCATACACAGAAACATACACACACAAGTAGGAACCCATACACACAAACATACACACACAAGCAGAAACCCATTCACACAAACAAACACACACAAGGAGGTAGGCATGCACACACAGGCATACATACATACACAAGCAGGAACCCATACATACAAGCACACACAAGCACGAACCCATACACACAAACACGCAGACAAGCAGGAACCGTACACGCAAACACACATACAAGCCGGAACCTATACACACAAACGCACATAGATAAACACGAACCCATTCACACAAACAAGAAGGAACTCCTAAACAAACAAACACATACATAAGCAGTAACCCATATACACAAACAAATTCACGCAAGCAGGCAGGCATGCATACACACAGACAATGAGAATATGTACACACAAACGCGCACAAGCAGTAACCCATACATACAAACAAACTCACGCAAGCAGTAATCCGTGCACACAAATATACACACACAAGCAGGAACCCATACACACAAGCAGGAACCCATAAACACTCACAAGCAGTAACCCATACACACAAACACACATACATGCAGTAACCCATGCACTCAAACAAACACACACAAGCAAGCAGGCATACACACTGAAAGACACGCAATCACAAACAGGCAGTTATGCACACATACAGTCATGCACACATACACACAAACAGGCACGGAATCTCACACACACACACACACACACAAGCAGCAGGTATTCACATATACAGACTGTCATGCACACACACACACAAACAGGCACGCACTTACCCAGGCACACACAAACAGGCACGCAATCACACACACACACACAAGCAAGGTTGTCAACGTAGATATATGTTAGGTGTGGTTCTGTTTTGTTGGCTAGCAGAGTTTGAGGATGGCTTGTAGGGATCTGATAAGACACGACGGACCGAGCTGTAGCAGTGGTAGATAACAGAGAACTGATTTTATCGCCTGCACTGATTTGTAACTCATCACATAAGCTGGCTGGGTTCTCTTTTCCTGACTTGGAAACTCTCTCACTCGGTCCAGCTTGAGAAGGATACTTTCTTATGGTTTTGCGATGACACAAAATTCCAGCCATTTATGGAAAGTCCAAGTCATCCTGGAACAGACAAAGAAGCTGAGGATATGGGATCGAGTCTTTGCATGTCCCAGAAAAGGATGTTTCAGCCGTCCCTCGATGTGTCACCTGTCCTGTTGTACTGGAAGCGAAATAAATGACCATCCTCACCACGACCTTCAAACTCCATGAGGGATTCACGTGAGCTTTCCATGCAGTATATGCCATCTTCAAACTCCATGAGGGATTCACGTGAGATTTCCATGCAGTATATGCTATCTTCAAACTCCATGAGGGATTCACGTGAGCTTTCCATGCAGTATACGCCATCTTCAAACTCCATGAGGGATTCACGTGAGCTTTCCATGCAGTATATGCTATCGTGTGCAGAAAGTGTAGGATAACCAACAGCGGGGAGAATAACCTCAGATTCATGTGACCATATACAGGTATATCTTTATGACACGCTTACAGAATTCTTCCATGTCATAACATCTTTATGACATCTTCCGGAATGTTTCCTTGCCATAACATCTTTATGATATCTTACAGTATGTTTCCTTGCCATAACATCTTTATGATATCTTACAGTATGTTTCCTTGCCATAACATCTTTATGATATCTTACAGTATGTTTCCATGTCATAACATCTTTATGATATCTTACAGTATGTTTCCATGTCATAACATCTTTATGATATCTTACAGTATGTTTCCATGTCATAATATCTTTATGATATCTTACAGATTTCTTCCATGTCATAACATCTTTATGACATCTTCCGGAATGTTTCCTTGCCATAACATCTTTATGACATGCTTACAGAATGCTTCTATGCCAGTTATCAAACATTCAGTGACCCCGCCTACATAGATAAGTCTGACAGCCATCACACAATATATGTTACTCTCATGACAGAAGTCGACTAATTCACGAAACCCACTTCACAGATAAATATGGGATACACACACAGACAGTTTTGCTTTATTTAACCATTTTCTTCAAAAAAGGTATAATTCAGTACAATCCCCACCCCCAACCACACTCTGGTCTACTCATACGGCTCTTATGCTCTAGGCCCTCACCTGATTTTATTTAGGCTGTTCTGCTTATCTTTATCTTTTTCCTGCGCCCCCTTTTCTTCTAGTACGGAATCTTGGCGCAGACTTTGGGCACAAGCTAATACACATCAAAAGACAGCTATCTATTTTCCCTTTCCATTCCTCTTTGTTATACATCATTCACGTACATTTAACGCCCTGTATGTTTCTGTACAAATAAGGCGAAACCAGATAATTGACAACTGTGTGCGCTCTGTTAATGAATAAAACTAAGTCACCATCATCATCATCATCATGTGTCGTCTTCGGCACAAAGGCTGGCGGTAATAAATCTCCAGTTCCCTGGCTGTCTGGTCTTGACGTTGCACTCAGCCAGGCTATGTCCTGTCCTTGACATCATTTCTCTGCCTATCTCTCGCTCATTTTCTTTCCATTTTTCCGTCTGACATAACTTCAATATATCACTATGCTTTTTGATATGGCCAAAGCATTTTGTTTTCTTAATCTGAGAAGTTCACAATGCACTTGTAAGTGTTCTAATACTTGTATATTTCCCATGAAAGTGTCTGTTGTTTCTTATCCGGTTATTTACTTGTGACTAAATAAAAGCAAAACTATAAGGAGACCTCCTCCCTCTTCTTCTTAAATATCAAATTTGCAATGAAAATCATGAATGAATTTTACATTATTTTCACAATAATTATTTTGTACGTTCTTTTAGTTGTTTTTATATGTTTTTGTTAAGGTAATTGTGAGTCAGTTCTGTCTGCTAAATTTATGTGCAGTATTGTTGAATACTGTCATTACATTTTTATGATATCTTACAGTATGTTTCCATGTCATAACATCTTTATGATATCTTACAGTATGTTTCCATGTCATAACATCTTTATGATATCTTACAGTATGTTTCCATGTCATAATATCTTTATGATATCTTACAGATTTCTTCCATGTCATAACATCTTTATGACATCTTCCGGAATGTTTCCTTGCCATAACATCTTTATGACATGCTTACAGAATGCTTCTATGCCAGTTATCAAACATTCAGTGACCCCGCCTACATAGATAAGTCTGACAGCCATCACACAATATATGTTACTCTCATGACAGAAGTCGACTAATTCACGAAACCCACTTCACAGATAAATATGGGATACACACACAGACAGTTTTGCTTTATTTAACCATTTTCTTCAAAAAAGGTATAATTCAGTACAATCCCCACCCCCAACCACACTCTGGTCTACTCATACGGCTCTTATGCTCTAGGCCCTCACCTGATTTTATTTAGGCTGTTCTGCTTATCTTTATCTTTTTCCTGCGCCCCCTTTTCTTCTAGTACGGAATCTTGGCGCAGACTTTGGGCACAAGCTAATACACATCAAAAGACAGCTATCTATTTTCCCTTTCCATTCCTCTTTGTTATACATCATTCACGTACATTTAACGCCCTGTATGTTTCTGTACAAATAAGGCGAAACCAGATAATTGACAACTGTGTGCGCTCTGTTAATGAATAAAACTAAGTCACCATCATCATCATCATCATGTGTCGTCTTCGGCACAAAGGCTGGCGGTAATAAATCTCCAGTTCCCTGGCTGTCTGGTCTTGACGTTGCACTCAGCCAGGCTATGTCCTGTCCTTGACATCATTTCTCTGCCTATCTCTCGCTCATTTTCTTTCCATTTTTCCGTCTGACATAACTTCAATATATCACTATGCTTTTTGATATGGCCAAAGCATTTTGTTTTCTTAATCTGAGAAGTTCACAATGCACTTGTAAGTGTTCTAATACTTGTATATTTCCCATGAAAGTGTCTGTTGTTTCTTATCCGGTTATTTACTTGTGACTAAATAAAAGCAAAACTATAAGGAGACCTCCTCCCTCTTCTTCTTAAATATCAAATTTGCAATGAAAATCATGAATGAATTTTACATTATTTTCACAATAATTATTTTGTACGTTCTTTTAGTTGTTTTTATATGTTTTTGTTAAGGTAATTGTGAGTCAGTTCTGTCTGCTAAATTTATGTGCAGTATTGTTGAATACTGTCATTACATTTTTATTTTTAATGTGACTATAAATCGTAATCGAACAAATTAGAACACTTTATTCTATCCAAAAGACATGCATCCATCAGTTATCCATCAGTTATGTCATTTTATTGTACATTTTTGAAAATGTATGCTTGAAAGGCGAGGGTGGAGAAAGGGGGAATATCTTACCCTGTAGAAATCATATCTTACCCTGTAGAAATCATATCTTACCCTGTAGAAATCATATCTTACCCGGTAGAAATCATATCTTACCCGGTAGAAATTATATCTTACCCGGTAGAAATCATATCTTACCCGGTAGAAATCATATCCAAGCCAGATTAGCACTGTCATAATCAGACCAGCATACGGAAGCCAGACAACCCTCTCTGGTATCAGTAACGTGCTGACATAAACAACTGTTACCGCTGAACTGTTCAAGGTGCTGTTGGACATGATGTCGACCACGCTGGAGGCACACCAAGTGAACCACTAGAGATCTTACGTCTCCAGCATCAAGTTATTTACTCAACTTTTCATCATCTGCGCTCACTTCACTGAAATCAAAATTCTGGAAAAAAGAAAAAAAAACGAACAAATATATCCATACTACAAGAAATTAATACTGAAGAAGGTTGGCTAGTAAAGAAGATTAAACAAAGCAAATATAAAAATACACTGACGAAAACAACTGGTCTTTGTAAGAATATTTTCTGTTTTAAATATTGTTTCATGGACACAACATGTGAGTGTTCCCATGCACAGAGACAGACAGACAGACAGACAGACAGACAGACAGACGTGGTTAAAAATTGATTGCTCAGGACCATATAACATTCTGCCCTTCACATACAGTTTTCAATCAGTCACAGACACATACAGGCCGTTACTTTGCATAGTAACCAAGAAGTAACACATTAATAAATAATAAGCCATCTCTTGTCCATACACTCCACACTCTGATTTAAGTAACTACATGAAATAAACTTAATTATATTCTCACTTTCATTCTAAACTAACAAATTTATAGAACAGCAGTATACAAGAACATACACATATATGTATATGCATAAAGCTGTGGAGAGGAACAAACAGAACTACAAAAATACGATTTTTAAGGACATGCATCTTTCCCACGGCAACATATGCCTGTGAGACCTGGACACTTAACAAAACAGCTGAGAAACACATAAATGCTTTGAATGTACATGCTACGGAAGATTTCTTCAAATATCATGGACACAAAAAAATAAACAAAACAATTATATCCATACTTTAAGAACATAATATTGAAGAAGGCTGGCTAGTAAAGAGGATTAAACAAAGAAAACTAAATATTTAGAACATATTAAACGTCATGATAATCTAGAGAAGACCGTCTTGGAAGGATACATAATGGGAAAAAGAAAGAGAGGAAGATAAAGTCGAAGATGGTTGTAAAACATCGTTGATAATCTGCAAATAGATGCATCAGCAGCAGGACATCTTGCTTACAACCGAGAGGCCTACAGAAGAGCTGTTAGGGAGGCAAAGTTCCTCAAGGGATATGCAAATGACTAACTGATGCGCTTATTCATACATATATACATGTACACACATACATACTTATTAGGGAGATATATTGTCAATCTCAAAGAGATATTGACAAAGTCTGAAGTTATGAGAACTAATATTACTTATAAATTTTACATGAGTTGGTAGGGTATTCCAAATGTGGGCAGCAGAGTAAGAGAAGCTTCTTTTAAACACGTCAATCACTGGTTTTGGGAGAATACAAATGCTTAAGCGTTAAATGTGTTTTGGGCTGCATTTGACCAATGACCACAGATAGGGTGGAGCATTGTGCGATAGAATTTTATGAATTAACTTGGCCTTGGTGAATAGAAATCTCTTTTTGAGGGGTAGAATGTCACATATGTTTGTCCTTATTGTAATACGTGCTGCAAGTTTGTCATCTATAAGCTTTACTGCTTATTTTTTGAGCGAGTAAAGTTTTTCCATGTGTGACATGTAACAACCATCCCAGACTGTGGAACAGTCCAAGCGTGTTTGTGTCTGTGATATGTAGCATATTTTATTAGTGTTTGGGTCAATAAAGTGTTTAACTTTTGCAGACTAGTATGTGTTTTGTGTAACGAGTTTAGTTAGATGATGTTTTCAGCTGAAATAGTGATACCTAGAGATTTATGTTCACTAACAATATATGTGAAGTTCCAGCATGGTGCTGTAGTGTTTTTTGTGAATTTATCAGTCTGTGTCTTGTTGTAGTGAGCACGGATTTTGTTTTGTCTGTGTTTAACTGAATTCTGCTGTTGTTGCTCTAATTACTTAGATTATTTTTGCTGATGTTTATGAGCATTCTGTTGTTGTTGTTGCTTCAGTTAAATGAACTGTTTATTTCAATTTGAAGAGTTGACTCAAGGTTAATACAGTCATTGTCACTAGTGTAAACTGTGCAGTCATCAGTAAAAAGGTCACTAGATGATTTTTGAGATGAATTGGAAGATCACTGATGTAGATGATAAAAAAATGAGAGGACCAGACTTGTGGAAGGCCATTATCAACCACATGTGAACTTGACTCACGAGTTTTTGATACAAATTACCTGTTGTCTGTCAGAAAGAAAGGATATAATAAATTTCATTAAGTCAGGGTGTGATCTTAAGTCTCAAGTTTTCTAACTAGAATTTCAAGATCAGTCATGTCAAATGCCTTTTCTAAAGTCAACAAAGACAGCACCACATAATTTATCGCCGTTTATATTACATACCCAATATTCTGTCAATTTTCTGAGAGCTGTGTGGCAGGAATGTCTGGGCCTAAAGCCTGACTGACAGTCAACAATCAAATTATTTCTTGCGTTTGATGTAAGTTATTTTTTGTATCTGTTTTTGCAGCGGTTTTGATAAAGTTGATAGAATGGAAATTGGCCTATAGCTTGAAGGATTTTTCTCTGAACCAAATTTAGAAACAGGATATATTTTTGCAGTTTTAAAAGCCTGAGGAAAATGATAATATACAATGCACTGATCGTAAATGTATGTTAGTGTACCTGTAAATAGTGGGGCTGAGTTGCGTAATATACAAGTATAAATATTATATTGCTAACGTCATCAGGTACTGCTGTGTTGTTCTTGAAGGATGAAAGATAATTGTAAACTTCACTAACTGACATACAAGGAATACTGGGTTGCTTTAGATTTGCACATCTGGTACGTATAAATTTATTTAATTCGTTAAGTCGTGAGTAGGGGTTTGTGGGGCGAACGTTGCGCAGTTGGAGTGACACAGGTCGGTCACGTCGAGCACATGGACCGCTCACAAAGTCTCATTTTACCATGGGGGATGTTAATGATTGTTCCAGATTGAAACAGGTGTGAAACAGGGGGTGTATACTGTTTCATTTCCTTTTTGGAATTGCAATATACTAAAGCAGTATTACTGCACTACTTAAAGCCGTAACACAGTACTGTGTATTATTACAGTTTCTCTTACATGAGCACTAGGCTCGAAGACAACCAACATACGTTACAATGATATTCTCTCTGTAACAGGACAACCCAGGTAACACTGAGTCCACTACTCATCCATACACTACATTGACCAGTTACAAGTAATTCACTAACTCAACACCACTGATGACATATACATGAATCCAAGAAATTACAGGATTCAGCAAACACAATGTAAATGTTTAATGATGAGATTCCATTTGTACGATGAGTGTTGTAACGATGTAGAGTGTAAAACTTGATGGATACAATTACAGATGATCATCCAAAAAAAAGTCCGGGCGACTAACATCGCCAAAGGCCCAGGTCAGACATTCAACATTTGTCCAAAAAACGAGGACAAATCGACACACAAATCTACATGGCTATTTCAACAATTTGTCTTAAGAAAAACAATCTATCACTACAACAATTTAACTACCGAATCTCTATCCCATCCTAGAATCAAACACACAACCTCTCGCTACAACATTCTGACCAAAAACTCTCCCCTCAACTCATTCACACCTCCCGCCTAACCTAAACCACGTGACTCAGAATTCTCTCGAAACACGAGACATTTTCTCCGTGTTTGGCATACAGTGATGAGTTGTGGTCTACCACAACCACAGGGTTACACACAAAACAATCTGTACATAATGTTATTCTGTTACAATACTTCATAATGAAAAAATGTTGCACAGGTAACACAGGTATTGATTGGGTACATGGGACCCAACTAGAAGATCTTGATTTTGCTGATGACATAACTCTTATCAGTAACAATGTGAATTCCATGCAAGAAAAAACAGATAGCCTGTCTTCACTGGCTAGCGGAATAGGACTTGAAATTAACAAGGAGAAAACAAAAATAATGAAACTTCTCATTAATCAAACTGGAAAAATACACGTAGAAGGGACAGATATTGAAGAAGTCAATCAATTTGCATACCTTGGCAGCTACATAGGCCAGGATGGTGACACCAGAAAGGAAGTTAGAATTAGAATTGCAAAAGCAGCATCGATCTTCAAGAATCTTGAGAACATATGGAATTCAAGGGTTATAAGCACACACAAAAAAAAAGTTAAGACTACTCAAATAAAAAATAATATCCACCTTCATTTATGCATGTGAAAGCTGGAAAACAACTAAAGAAACAGACAAGAAATTAGACTCCTTTTAAAACAAATGCATCAGGAAAATACTCGGCATCAAGTGGAACGAATTCAAGAACAATGCAGAAATAAGACAAATGATTGAACAACAACCAATCTCATGGGTGATCAGGAAAAGGAGATGGACATATGCTGGTCATGTGATGAGAAAAGACGATCAGAGAATCCCAAAACAAGCTATCAAGTGGAACACGACAGGCCGAAGAAAAAGGGGCATTCAACGTGAAACTCTAAAGAGGGCATTCTTAAGAGAAACCAAATTAATAGGAATAAAATCCTTTGATGAGGTTGAAAGACTCGCCGGAAACAGGAAAAATTGGCGAACTACCTTGCGAGCCCTATGTGACGTTTAACGGCACGGGAAGGATATAAGATATATAAGATGCTAATGAGGTTACGATTATGTGATCAGGGGGTGGACAAGGGGACGAGTTAGAGCTTGGCAATCACTCAGTTGTTGTGGCGTCATGGCATATGGCTCGGCAGCGTATATCTGCGTCTGAGGGAGCTCATGTCTTTGATTCGTAATGTCAGTGATGTGATTCTATTTATTAAGGGGTTGTGAGTATGATTGTTTCGTCAGCTATGACCACAAAATGCTGCACGAGCCGCCTTGTTAGTGTAATCATAAGTGTCAGGGATTGTTAGTGTCAGGTGAAGTCACGTCATATGTAGTGTCTGCAGTCAGTAAGTAGAATGTGTTTAGTTAAAAATACCATTAGTATTCATTGACGCGAGTGGTTATTAGCTATCAGACTCATATTGTGGGAATTATATATAATTGGTAATGTTGAAGCTTTAATATACATATGCATATGTTAATTGAGCCCTTGAACTAGGAAGAAATGATGTAATCTACTTTTACTGTGAGGCTTGTGGTAACATGTTATATGCTTAAATGGGGGGGGGGGGATCTTGTAGGAGGGAGGTTAACGATGTTATTTTGAATCTTAATTTGTCATGTATCCTGATATCACTATTTATCTGTATGAAATAGATTTTGTTGTGAGTTGCCATGACAGGCAATTCTTTATGATAATTAATGAGATACACAGAACTATATATCATATAATGTATAACATGCTTGTGTAGGATCTGTGTCGCCACAGTTATGGAGTACATATAGTCCTATTTCTGTAATAAATAGTTTGTGTCGGATTTTATATGCCTGATGTTGGATTTATGATTGTCTGTTAGAGATGAATGACAGGATGGAAATAGATAAGGTTATTATCCGAAACTATACGATCACATGTAGAGAACCCAGGCAAGAGGAATACCCATGAAGCAAAAGATTCTGGGTTGAGATATAGTTGGGGGCAAGCAGTAGGAAAGTGGGAGGGGGGGGGGCCGCGCGGAAGCTGTAACGTGGGCCCCACATCATACTGTACGCTGAAGATTATCCGTTCCCCTAGTTAGGATAAAAGGGTTGGAAAGTTGAGTTGAATAAAAAGGGGAAAATAGTTATTTTCGGCCTGCCACAGAGTGGTTGTCACATACCCATATCCATAATGATGACTTGTAAGACCCCTGGGACAATGGTCCACTTTAACAAGGGTTAAAGTTGGGACTAAGTATAAAGTTATACATACATAATAACAACCATAAGAAATTACAACGTGGAAAATAAAGTTTTACAGGTTAGTAGTGAAGACTTTAAGATACTGACTTCTTGTCTGAAATGATTGCTGAACTCAGCACAAGTTGACACATGATTGCAAGTCAGACTGTTTTCTCTTGTTCACAAGAATGTTAATTGCTTTCTAGATAGACTTATTGTTTGATTTGTCCTGCACTAGGCTGTTGTGTATTTTTTTCCTAGCCTAAGTTAGTAATGACAAGGAAAAAAATACTTATAGAATACAGTTTGACCTGCAGAGTTATACAATTATGTACCTACGTGTGCATAGTTCAGCAATCACTTCAAAGAAGAAGGTAAAAAAATAAGGTAAAGGTAATCCTGTCATGCCTTAGAGGAACATAGGAATATGGGGTTAGTGCCCATATTTTCCTTAACCTGTCAGCACACTAGAGGGTGATATGGTCAGTATCACGCCTGGCCGTCTTTCCTTCCCCAACTCCAGAAGAAGTCGGGTACCCATTTCTACAGCTGGGTGACTGGGGTGCCTCCGGCCGGATTCGAATCCCCGAACTTCGCCATGAGAGACCAATGCACTAACCACTTCGCCACTCATACACCCAGAGAAAAAGGCAGTATCTTAAAATCTTCACTACCAACCCCTACATGTGACTTAAGCGAAATAAATAAATTTAAAGGTAGTAAATGTGCACATTTAAAGCAACCCAGTATTCCTTTCATGTCAGTCAGTGAAGTATTTTTTCCTTGCCTACTTGAACACCACGAAGAACAGGAAACGAGTAAATCTGACCTTTTCAACTTTGAGGCTTACATACAACAAGTAACAAGATACGTATGTTAAACATGGACACTTAACAAATCATCGGAAAAGAGAATAACAGCATTTGAAATTAAATGTTACAGAAGAGCACTTAGAATAGTATGGATAGTGTGAAAGTGGTTACAGAAGGCCATTTATATAATATTATGGATAGTGCGTAAGTGGTTACAGAAGACCATTTATATAATGCTAGCTGATTACCTGGCCCTGCCCGGGTATTTATTTATCCCAGTCAATAAAGTTCTATTCATTTCCACAATCTTCTAAAAGGTTCTACAACGTTCTATTCATTTCCACAACCTTCTAGAAGGTTCTACAGAATCTACACGTTCTACAGAGTTCTATTGGACTAAACTTGGGCTACTTGTCATCTGGACTGTCGCCTATCAGCTTAGCGACCCCAAACACTACGGATGAGACACTAATCTCGGTCGGTGTGGACATTTTATTTTTCACCACTTCTCCCCCCCCCCCCCCCTTTCCATGCCGATGGTGGCTAAACTTGCGAGTGCCAGTATTCATCTCAGCGACCCCGAAAACTATGGAATCAGCAATAATATCGGTCGTTTTCGATTATTTGTACATATCACCCCATCGCACCCTAGTACCCCATGCCGACTGGGGTTGAGCTTGGACTTAAACGGTATCGGGAGTGTCACTATTCATCTCAGCGGCCCCAAAAAACTATGGATTCCACACTAATATCGGTCATTTTCGATTATTTTTACACGTCATAAAGGGACCCCTTGCCTTTGGGGGATGAACTTGGACTTAAACGGTATCGGGAGTGTCACTATTCATCTCAGCGGCCCCAAAAAACTATGGATTCCACACTAATATCGGTCATTTTCGATTATTTTTACACGTCATAAAGGGACCCCTTGCCTTTGGGGGATGAACTTGGACTTAAACGGTATCGGGAGGGTCACTATTCATCTCAGCGGCCCCAAAAAACTATGGATTCCACACTAATATCGGTCATTTTCGATTATTTTTACACGTCATAAAGGGACCCCTTGCCTTTGGGGGATGAACTTGGACTTAAACGGTATCGGGAGGGTCACTATTCATCTCAGCGACCCTTAAAACTATGGATTCGACACTAATATCGGCCGTTTTCTATTACACATGTCATAGGGGTATCCTAGGGGTGATCTAGGCCGATCGGTGCACTGTCCAGATTGTAAGTCATATGTCTGCCACGTTTGTAAGTCATATGTCTGCCACGTTTGTAAGTCATATGTGTGCCAAGTTTGTAAGTCATATGTGTGCCAAGTTTGTAAGTCATATGTGTGCCAAGTTTGTAAGTCATATGTGTGCCAAGTTTGTAAGTCATATGTGTGCCAAGTTTGTAAGTCATATGTGTGCCAAGTTTGGTTGAAACTACTCCAGGCGTTCCAGCATGCTACTGGAATATACATGTAGACATACATACACACGTTCATTTATATATATCTAGATTATGGATAGTGCGAAAATGGTTACAGAAGGGCACTTATATAATATTATGGATAGTGCGAAAGTGGTTACAAAAGGGCACTTATATAATATTATGGATAGTGCGAAAGTGGTTACAGAAGGGCACTTATATAATATTATGGAAAGTGCGAAAGTGGTTACAAAAGGGCACTTATATAATATTATGGATAGTGCGAAAGTGGTTACAAAAGGGCACTTATATAATATTATGGATAGTGCGAAAGTGGTTACAGAAGGGCACTTATAAAATATTATGGATAGTGCGAAAGCGCTTACAGAAGGGCACTTATATAATATTATGGATAGTGCGAAAGTGGTTACAGAAGGGCATCATCATCATCATGATGTGCCGTGCCGACTGGCGTTGGCTATTATGCTTCTCCAGAGTACGCGATCCTTCATGTAGGCCATCAGCTCAGTTGGTGATCTCCTCTCACACCATCCCGTCAGACTGTCCAGTATCATTTCTCTTTGTCTTCCTCTTGATCTTCTTCCTTCTATTTTTCCTGTTGTTATAATATTTTCAATGCCCCTTCTTCTCATTGCATGTCCTATGAAAGTACATTGTCTCTCTCTTATCTTTTTGACAAGGTTTTTTTTTTGTCTCTCCAGCTCTTCTCATACATTCTTCATTAGTTATTTTTGCTGTCCAGGGGATTCGCAACATTCTTCTAATAAACCACATTTCTGCTGCTTCCAATGATTTTTGTGCAGGCTTGCCTATTGTCCATGATTCACTTCCATATAACAAGATAGGTTCAATATAGCATTTTAGGACTCGTTTTCTAACATTAATTGATAAGGATGTGTTGGTTAATATGTTTCTCATTCTCTGAAATGCAGTCTTTGCTTGGCCTATTCTGTTCCTAATTTCTGTTCTGCATTTCCCATCTGAAGTTATTACTGCTCCAAGGTATTTGAATTTCTGCACCTGCTTTAGAATAGTTCCGTTTAATTTAATACTGCATGCTGGTGGATTCTGTTTCTTAGATATAACCATAGTCTCTGTCTTTTTGATGTTCAAAGTAAGGCCTTTCTGTTCAATTTCTTTGGCGACTTTATCCAAGAGATTTTGCAGGTCTTGTTGGTTCTCAGCTATCAGTACTGTGTCGTCAGCATACCGAAGGTTGTTAATATTATATCCTCCAACTTTTTTGCCTGGTTCTGTGATGATTGTTCTTAGAATATTCTCGCTATACAGAGAAAAAAGGTCTGGAGATAGTACACATCCTTGTCGCACCCCTTGTTTTATAGGTTGATATTTTCCAATTCTATTTTCAACTTGAACTGCTGCTTCTTGCTGCCAGTATAGATGTTTTACAATCCTCAGGTCTTTGCCGTCTATATTGATGTCTTCAAGCATTTTAATAATTTCATTATGTTTCACCTTGTCAAATGCCATGGTGTAATCAATGAAGCATAAGTAGAGATCTTTCTGTACTTCTAAAGCTCTTTCTGTTAGTGTTCGTAAAGCATAAATGGCATTGTGTGTTCCCTTTCCTTCAACAAATCCAAACTGTTCATCTGCTATTTCCATTTTTATCTTTTTCCTTGTTCTTCTCATAATGATTCTCAGAAGTAGCTTCGTTATGTGACATGAGAGGCTGATAGTCCGGTGGTCGTCACATTCCTTTGCACCTGGTTTCTTTGGTAGTGCTATAAACGTGGATTTAATCAGGTCACTGGGAATATAACCACTATTGTAAATGTCATTCAGTAACTTGGTTATTATTTTTATTCCTGTCTCCTCTAGTGCCTCTATTTCTTCTATTGTTATATTATCAGGCCCAGTCGCTTTTCCTTTCTTCATGTGTTTGATGGCATCTATGATTTCATCTTCAAGTATTGGTGGTCCCTCACAGTTTTCAGTATCTGGTGTTAATTCTGGTCTTTCTCCTCCATATAGCTCACCGATATACTCTGTCCACCTGTCCACAATGTCTTCTTTTCCCATTAACATTTTACCTTCTTTCGATTTCAGGCATCCTGTGGTATATTTTGTTTTCCTGCCTGTGAGTTCATTAATTCGTTTGTGCATGTTTTTGCTGTCTTTAATATGAGAGTCCTCTATCTGTCTGCACTGCTCATTTAACCACACTTCTTTTGCTTCTCTGCATTTCCGTCTTATTTCTTTACTTATCTTGCTATATTTTTCCACGTTATTTTTACTCCTCCTCCTCTTGTCCATCAGTCCTAAGATGTCGTCTGTCATCCATTTATTTTTAGGGGCTTCTTTTTTGGTGGTATTATCTCCTTAACAGTTTGGTGGATAGAATCTCTTAACATTTCCCATTGTTCATCTATATTATTTATCTTTGCTATTGCATTGTATCTATTTGTTATAGTAACTTTGTATTGTTCTCGCAGTTCTTGGTCATTTTTAAGAAGTTCTGTATTCAGTTTGATGTTTCTCACTTTTCTGCCTGCTTTCTTTAGTTTTATTCTAACTTTTCCACAGAGTGGATCATGGTCACTATTGCAGTCAGCTCCTGGCATGGTTTTTGTTGTCAGTAATGCATTGCGGAATCGTTTGTTGATTAATATGTAGTCTATCTGGTTAAAAGTCTTTTTGTCTGGACTGCACCATGTTGCCAGTCTTCGAGGATGTTGTTTAAACCAGGTGTTTCCTACAACCATGCTGTGTATTCTTGCCCATTCAATTAATTTATAACCTCTGTCATTCCTCTCCCCCAGTCCATAGTCACCAACGATGTCTGAAGTTCTTCCTTTACCAACTTTGGCATTAAAATCTCCCATGACTATGGTAACTTCATGTGACTTTATGTGTTTTAGTGCTGTCTCTATGTCATTATAAAATAGCTGTAAATCTTCTTCAGAGCTTTCAGATGTTGGACCGTACACTTGTATAATATTTATGTTTATTGGTTGTCCTTTCAGTTGGGCTAGCAGGACTCGGTCCGAGATGTTCAAATATCCTACAATTGTCCTTGCCGTTTGTTCATCAAATATAATTCCTACTCCTCGTTCATGTTTCTCACTTCCTGAATATATTATTGTATATTTATCTGAGTTTATCTTCCCCGCACCTGTCCATCTAACTTCACTCATTCCTAATATGTTGATCTTCATCCTTTCCATTTCCATCTTTACATTTTCTAATTTTCCAGCCTGGAATAAAGTTCTAACATTCCATGTTGCTATTTTGAACTTGTTAGTTTTGCCACCAGTAGCTTGATGACGATCTGGCCTCACCTGTGGCTCGTGAGCTGCCCTACCGGACGAGGCTGTTCCAGAGGAACATCCATTAACGTCGTTCATGATGAATCGATTATTCTGTTTAAGCATAATTATTCTTGGGAATAACAACAGTGGTTTCCCGTTGCCTTCTGTCGGTTTGTGTACGGACTCTCCGTTAGCCTTTGGACTCCCTGTCCTACCCGCAAGGCAGCGGGAGCAAGAGGTTTTAAGGCGCCTCTGACCCGCCTGGTATTCCTTTCACTGAGCACCTGAGGCACTTTATAGGAGTAGTAGAGCCACCTACTACCCCACCTCGCTCTCTGAGTCTACCGCCAGTTGGTCCCCGCCTGCTTATTTGGATAACTCCTTATTCACAGGGATCCTCCATATCTGGAGGACTTTCACCATCCGCCACCTGTAACGCGCTGGGTTGGGGATGGTCGCCCCAGGTTTTACCCAGTACAGAAGGGCACTTATATAATATTATGGATAGTGCGAAAGTGGTTACAGAAGGACACTTATATAATATTATGGATAGTGCGAAAGTGGTTTTCGGGGCGGCCGATCTGAAAGGTCGCAGTAAGAGCCTCGTATTGGTCACAGGAATCTGGCTAGTGTGTATGTCCGGTCGGTATAAACTAGGAAAAAAGTACGAGCAGCTTTATTACTTAACGACTACAAAGTTGTGATCCTTCTGATAGGAATTGAAAAAAAAATTAATGGAGCACTTAGCTGTGACTTGTAAAAAGCTGTGGCTTGTGTGAGGATGTGTTCAGATGTGCGCATGGTGGAGTGCAGAGAGTGTTTAAATGGAGCACTTGTGATGTGTGATAGGTGGGTCGTAAATAAGGAGGGGGAGGCGGACTATGGAAAGGAGAGCGAGTGATACAATGGTAATCTAGCCGGAGAAAGTAGAATAGGTAATTATATTTGGGGTAGAGGGGTTGTAATCTGATGCTGTGAGGAGATTCTGAATTATGTATTACGAGAGAGAATGGAGGGAAACTTAGTACAGAGGGATTATAACTGTGGAAGAGGGAAACGTTAGGTGTAGCTGAATAGCGAGTTCAAACCATGTGGTTCCAACGTCCATATTTCTGAATGTAGCGGTTCTCAAGTACTAGGCGGCTTCTGTCATCACCGTGATATTGTTTGATGGCTGTTACCAGAAAGTCAGATTTGCCTCTGTGGGTGGGGTCATTGAAATGATTAGGGACTGGTTTCGAAGCATGCCGGCTGATATCATACATATGTTTCTACATGCAGTCACCTGTCTGAGACCATTGTGACCAATGTAAGTTATCCTTCATCTTTTGCATACAGTGGCATATATCACATTACGGGCCTTGCGTGTGGATCCCTCGTGGAGAGTGAGGATAGTTTTGGGAAAATTGTTAGTTTTCGTTTCCCAAACTACATGGCAGGTAACACAGCGAGGGCGGTTATGTTTTTCTGGTGCCAACATATGCAAGGTTCCGTTCCAGGTGGCTATGGACGAGGATGTCCTTAAGATTTGTTTCATGTTTGTATGCTAATAATGGTAGATCAGAGAAAATGTCGCGAGTATCAAGGTCGAGTTGGATTCGTGGCGGATGACGACAAAGAAGTATCTTAACCATTTGACTATGCGGGTAAAAAAAGAAGCACTAATTTAACTCTGTCTGATGGGGTAACATATTGTTCCCACATACCACGTAGAGGGCAACTGGCTGGATACTGTTCAATGCCAGTCGAAGGAACATTTTCTGTATAGTGGAGATGACAGAAAATTTATAATAATCTGTTGGACTAGAAAGCTAAGATACTTCGGCCGCATCTAAAGACACAACAGCTTGAAGAGGTTGATAGTAGAAGGCTTAATGTCCGGCAAAAGAGAAAAAGGACGACCTCGCCGCAGATGGAGTCAGGACATCACGGAAAGTCTGAATGTGTCATTGCGAGACGCTGGTCAACTTGCGCACGACCGTAGTGCATTCTTCTTCGTCTTCTTCGTTCACTTCTACCACCAAGACCGCACTGTGATCCTACTGAATTTACGCCTGTGATCCTCGTTAAGTCCCGTGGTCCCCCGTGTGGTCCCCGACAGGGCCACACGAGATCCCTGAGAGGACCACAGGAGGTTCAGAGTATCTCAGGGCTTGAGCCTGAATTCTTTGTGGGTCTCTGAAGCGGACTGCGTGACACCGTGGTTTTCGTTGCACCAGTTTAGTCTAGAGTTGGACTTTCTCACCGGAAGACCTCGACGTGTTTAGGGCATCAGTATATCCCCGCTGGGTGAGAGGTGGTAGCCCACCCAGGCCAGAGTTGGACTTTCTCATCGGAAAACCTTGACGTGTTTTGAGATACCCGTGTATCCCCGATGGGTGAGAGGTGGTTGCCCATCCAGTCCAGTGTTGGACTTTCTCACCGGAGAACCTCAGCGTGATTCGGATATGCATACATCCCCGCCGGGTGAGAGGTGGTTACCTATCTAGACTGCCCTGGTCCAGTGTCTCTGACTTCAGCATTTTGTGGTCGTGGCCGCTACCCTTCCAAGTTGTGACCAGGATGGAGCTTTTGTCCAGGAGGACGAATCCTCGCCACTAGTGACTTCCACCCCTGGGTTGAGCCGGTTTAGGCATATTATCCCAGTATGGGCGTGTTTGGGACGTGACTGACTTCTAGAGCAGAGGTACCGCGACATGCGTAGCCTTCAAGTTTCACCCCTGGTGTGAGCCGGTTTAGGCATAATTCACCAGTATGGGTGTATATCCCAGTAACACAATGATTGGTGTATAAGTATACAACTATACACTAAACACTGCAGTAAAGCTGTGATACTAGAATGTATAAAATTGGAAAAAAGTAGGAGCAGCTTTATTACTTAACGATTACAAAGTTGTGACGTTTCGGCGTGAGCCTTAATCATACAAAAACATACAGGACGAAGAAACAGGGAGAGGAGATAAAGTATAGATTTACATGAATACTGTAAAAAAAAAAAAAAAGGTACTTAGCTGTAAATTGCAAGGTGTGGTTTGTCTGGCGGTGTGTGTCAGGAATGGATCTGGCAGGACGTGGAAATTGTTTAAATAGAGACCTGTGACATGTGGTCGGTGGGTTGTAACTGGGAGTGGTGGATGGGGAACCGGGGAGGGGAGAGAGAGTGACGCACTACTGGCCTAGCTAGGAGAATTTGAAACAGGTGATTGGGGAAGAGGTGTTGCAGAGAAGAGGGGTTGCTGAGAAAATAGCGGGGTTGCAGAGTGATGCTGTGAGGAAGTTTGAAAAGTAAAAAGGGGTGGATTTAGTGGAGAGGTACTATAATGATTGAAGAAGATGATGTTACGTGTAACTAAACAGCGAGTTTAACCCATGTGGTTCCAGCGTCCCATAATTTTGAATGCAGCGGTTCTCAAGTGCCAGGCGGCTTGTGTCATCTGCGTGACATTGTTTAATCTGATTTTCTGGTAACAGCCATTAAACAATGTCACGCAGATGACACAAGCCGCCTGGCACTTGAGAACCGCTGCATTCAAAATTATGGGACGCTGGAACCACATGGGTTAAACTCGCTGTTTAGTTACACGTAACATCATCTTCTTCAATCATTATAGTACCTCTCCACTAAATCCACCCCTTTTTACTTTTCAAACTTCCTCACAGCATCACTCTGCAACCCCGCTATTTTCTCAGCAACCCCTCTTCTCTGCAACACCTCTTCCCCAATCACCTGTTTCAAATTCTCCTAGCTAGGCCAGTAGTGCGTCACTCTCTCTCCCCTCCCCGGTTCCCCATCCACCACTCCCAGTTACAACCCACCGACCACATGTCACAGGTCTCTATTTAAACAATTTCCACGTCCTACCAGATCCATTCCTGACACACACCGCCAGACAAGCCATACCTTGCAATTTACAGCTAAGTACCTTTTTTTTTTTTACAGTATTCATGTAAATCTATACTTTATCTCCTCTCCCTATTTCTTCGTCCTGTATGTTTTTGTATGATTAAGGCTCACGCCGAAACGTCACAACTTTGTAATCGTTAAGTAATAAAGCTGCTCCTACTTTTTTCCAATTTTATACACACGGGTGTATATCCCTTGCTTCTGTTTCTGTAGCAGTCTGATAGTTTTTTACCAGATAGGGTTGCTGGCCCTCTGATAGTTTTTTACCAGATAGGGTTGCTGGCCCTATGCTGAACCCTCCTTTGTCGCCTTTTACGATCATGCACGAAAGACAGGCATTTGTGGAAAACCCTTGCGGAAGCCCCATGTGCCCTGGGCACTTAAGGTTCAGAGAGAGAGAGAGAGATGGGTGTATATCAGGTGTGACCGACCTCTAGAGCGGAGGTGGTGTGACATGCCTGGCCATCAAGTTTCACCCCTGGTGTGTGCTGGTTTAGGCATGTTTCACCAATGTAGGAGTATTTCGGACGTGGCCGGCCTCTAGACCAGAGGCGCAATGGTATGTGTAGCTCTCGCAGCGATACTACTGGACATACCGGTTAAATTTCACTTTATCTTTTCCTTCACCTTTTCACATCGGCGCCGCACAACAACCTTTATTTCTTTTCCGCATTTTCATCCTTGACTGGGAGGAGCTTTGCTCCATGCGCGGCATTCGAAGAGTCACGCTAGCAGTGTCTTAACCTCTGGGTTAAGCCGGTTCATGCATTTCACCCGATATGACTGCACTCAGGACGTGGCAGACCTCCAGACCAGAGGTGCCGTGACTGGACTGTTTTCTTCGCCTTATCCTTTCTACCACTTTTTCCGCAGTCGTGCCGCACGGCAACCCCTTTTGCAACTTTCTTCATTGGCCAGGAGGAGCACCGCTCCACGCACGGCAGCTGAAGAATCTCGCCCGCAGCAGTAGATGAGCTACAAAACGTGCCACTCATCTACCCTAAGTGTCTGGTTTTCAGGCGCCAGAAATTCGCCTTCGCCCCTTCTCCTGTCAGTTTAAACAGTTCTGCCACGGGAAGGCCAGGAGCTGGACTTGACTGCCAGAGGCTGTTTGAGACGCACGCCTTTGGAGTGGAGATCTAATTCTCCACCCCACCTCTGGCAATAGCAGTCCTTAGAACCGTATTGCATTCAAGAAGGCTGTGAGAGGGACAATGTTCTGGTAATGACATGTCACCTGAATAATGTAAGTGTTGAAATATATTTCTAATTAGTAAATAGCTAGTGAATTCCTTATTTTTGTGGACCTGATCTCTTTCCCTAATTACTTGCAATATCTCAGGTGTTATCCAGGGGGATTTCACTTGATGTTTAACTCTCACTTCTTTAGTAGGAACATGCCTGTCAGACATATCCCAAAAGATCTTTATCCTTGGAATACCTGGGCCTTATCGGGATCTTCAGCCTGATTAGCAAGGAAAGCATCAAGCTGACCAGTGTTAGCAAGGAAAGCATCAGGCTGACCAGTGTTAGCAAGGAAAGCATCAGGCTGACCAGTGTTAGCAAGGAAAGCATCAAGCTGACCAGTGTTAGCAAGGAAAGCACCAAGCTGACCAGTGTTAGCAAGGCCAGGTTGTTGGTCATCTGCTGGGGCAGCGACAATGACGTATACATCGTTGATTGTAGATCGTCAATGAGAGCCCACGCTGCATATTACTGACGACTGTTCGGCCTAGAAGGCGCTCACCTAAAACAAGGAAATGCTATTCAAGCTGGTGTGAACGAAGCACGTTTAAATCGAGGGGTGTACGGCCATGACCGAAGCATCATCGTCCATGTGATTGGTAGTGTTTTCGAAAAGATATAAATAGATATGGAAACACTGGCGGACACATTCAGTTAGATAGAGGCAATGGCTGGGCGATGTCCTGTGTGTTGTACCTATGGATGTATAATGGTGTTATTCCTCTCGTGCCGACCTCATGTTGTGTAGATTATGTAGTTCTGCAGTTAGCTGGATTGTAGGTTTCTGTTTACGTATCGATAAGGAAATTCTGTGTATAATATTTTAGTGTGATTTATCAGTATATTGGATTCCCTCTGGGAACAAATGTGTTATGAGCACACTTAACATAGTGTTTGTGACACAGGGAACATAGATCTGTTTGCTTAAAAACTCTGACCTACTTCTGTAGCCCAGAAACTTGTAGCAATCAACACTAATTGTAATTGTTCTTTTTGTAAAATGTAATGTCAGGTTGGTGGACGGATGGGGACATGGAGATCTCTGGCAGGGATGAGGGAAGTCTGGTGTGAAACCAATGAATCCAGGACGTGACAAGCTTATGGGTCTTTACAACAATGGCTATCAGAATGATGTAAACAAAACAGAGCCAGTAGACTATAGATGGTGGGGAATGGATATCGTTGAAGCACTCATCAAATTCCTCATCTCAAAGTCGGAGCGCCTCTGTGGAACTGTCTCAAAACCATCTAACATAGAGAAAGGACTTGCGTACAGCCACCAGAGGCTGGAAAACAAAGTTCTGGCCAGGCCAGCCACACTGTCTTCATGGCAGTCCGAGCAAGACCACAGTCTGCCCTAGCAAGGAAAGGTGCTGAAGTCGGAGTTACCCAGCCAAAAGGCGCATCGCAAAAATCAGGGTAACACGCATTATCGCTAATGAATGTCTCTATCTGCAGTTTTCAAACATGGTGCTCACCCTGTGAAGACTAACCAGGCAGGTGCAGTGCCGGGCCCCCTGCCTCGAAAGGGTCCACCCAAGCTACTGGAGGTCCTCTCAGTTCGTCTTGTGGAATCAGGAGACATGAGAGTAGAGCTACTGGCCAAAAAATACAACGGAAGAAAACTGCCAAAAAGAAGAACTTAAAACAATGCGTGGAATGCTGAGGGTGTCAGCAGTGTTAGAGATGGCTATAGCAAAAAGGCTGAACTAGAGAACATACTCTTTGCAGAGCAGGTAAGTATATGCTGCATACAGGACACACACCTAACCAAAGATGCCGCCTTTAAAATCAGAGGCTACCAGTGTTTTAGATCAGACCGACAGGACAGAAGAAAAGGAAGAGTATTCACACTTGTTAAGAATAACATCAGCGCATGTCAGGTGGGAGTGTACATGAAAGGAGCCGAATACCAGATGATCCATCTAAAAGGTTGTAATACAGATTTCCATCTCCTTAACTATTACTGTCCTAGTGACCGCCCACTTGCTTTAGAAACAATCCTACACAAAAAGAGATTGATGGTCTGTGGCGATTTTAACAGCCATTCCCAGAGTTGGGGCTATGACCACATAGACAAGAGAAGAGAGGAAGTTGAGAGCTGGAAGGATGATAATGGACTTCTCCTGATCAACCAGCCAATGGATCCCCCAACATTTTACTCAAGGGTTTGGCATACAAAATCAACACCAGATCTGGCAATCCACTCTCCAGACCTGAAGTGGAACATTACACGTGAAGTCGGAAAACAACTTGGAGGTAGCGACCATCGACCGGTCTTCCTGACAATAGAAAATGAACTCCTTAACACCAGTAGCCCTCTCCCCAGATGGAACTATAAAAAAGCAAACTGGACAATGTACAGACATCGTACAGGTATCCTAGTGGGACAACTGTCCATAGAAGGTAAGGATATTAACAGCACAGTGAAGGAATTCAGGGCTTGTATCCTTCATGCCGCCCGTGAAACCATTCCCAGAGGAGCTCGTAGGGACTATAAACCATACTGGTCTAGTGAGCTGGGAAAACTCCATGATGACGTGGAAGCAGCTCGAAAGCAAGCAGAAAATAGACCATGCCAAGAACACCACAATAATTATCAACATGCTAAGGCCAAATTTCAGAGAGCCAAGCTGCAAGCCAGACGGGAAAGTTGGAGAGAGAAAACAGAGTCCCTAAACTTTGAAAAGGATGGAAGGAAACTGTGGAAACTAATCAAACAGTTAAATGATGAGAGTACTGGAAGAATTACAAAGATTACACTCTTAGAGGATGGGAAAACTCTCACAGGTAAGCAGGTAGCAAATCACTTTGCTCGCATGTTTGCACAGGACTGCAACACTGATATCCACCCAGAGAAGGAGCGTACAGTGCGCATCGAGCCACAGAAAGAAGAGGAACAAGTCAGAAAAGTGGAGGTCATGGATGCAACAATTACACACAGTGAGTTAGACCTAGCAGTTAGTAAACTGAAACCAAGGAAATCAACAGGACCAGATGGAGTGTCCAATGAAATGATCAAAAACCTGAGAACGGCAGCAATGGGAAAGCTGTTGGATATTTTCAGTATGTGCTGGAGCACAGGTAAGTTACCTCAAATCTGGAAGCAAGCAACCATGGTACCACTGCTAAAGCCAGGGAAAAGCAGTGATACTACCTCCAGCTACAGGCCAATCAGTCTCACTAGCTGCCTACGCAAAACGATGGAACTTATCATTGATCTGAGGCTAAAATGGTACCCAGAAAGTGAAAACCTTCTCGTTCCACAACAAGGAGGATTTAGGCAGTACTACAGTACAGAAGATCAAGTGACCTATCTCTCTCAAGAGATTGAGGATGCATTCCAAGAGAAAAACCCTATACTAGCAGCGTGGAAAAAGAATAAAGCCTTTTATAAAGTATGGAAAAAAAGGCCTGCTGTGGAAACTAAGAAACTGAAATGTGAATGGAAGACTGTACAACTGAATAAAGTCCTATTTACGCAATAGAAGAGCTAGAGTAGTAATGGATGGACACAAAAGCCAGAAAGTACTTCTGCGACATGGTGTACCACAAGGAGGAGTCCTTTCGCCTACACTATTCCTTGTATTCATTAATGACCTGGTCAAGGAACTTCCCTATGGAATCAAAGTGCCACTGTATGCAGATGATCTGGTCATGTGGTGTACAGATGAATACACGACAGTTGCTACACAGAGACTCCAAAGAGCAGCAGACATCTTGACATCATGGACAAACAAATGGTGTGTAAGTATCAACACAGAGAAATCAAGTACCACTCTGTTCACTCTCTCATCTAAACAGAAAGCAGGTAAGATCTTTGTAAATGAAATATCGTTAAGGATGGACAACCAATCCACTTACTTAGGACTCAAAACTGACCTGGAAGCAACACATCAACAATGCAGAAGCAAAAGCCAGAAGAAAACTAGCCATATTAAGAAAACTGAGTGGAACCACATGGGGAGCTAGTGAAAGAATCCTCAAGAATGTATATCAGCAAAGTATTCTACCACATTTAGAATATGGCTCAACATCTTGGTGCACAGCATCAAACACTACACTGCATAATTTAGGCGTGTGATGTGCCAGGTACTAATCTGTGATGTGGCAGGTACTTGGGTGTGATATGGCAGGTACTTGCTTGTGATGTGGCAGGTACTTGCCTGTGATGTGGCAGGTACTTGCCTGTGATGTGGCAGGTACTTGCCTGTGATGTGGCAGGTACTTGCTTGTGATGTGGCAGGTACTTGCCTGTGATATGGCAGGTACTTGCTTGTGATGTGGCAGGTACTTGCCTGTGATGTGGCAGGTACTTGCCTGTGATGTGGCTATGACCACGTACAGTTTCGATTTAGAGGTCTCTGACGCACGTGGCAGGTAGCAGCTGTGTGGAAGGTAGTGGCTGTGTGGAAGGTAGTGGCTGTGTGGAAGGTAGTGCCTGTGTGGAAGGTAGCAGCTGTGTGGAAGGTAGTAGCTGTGTGGAAGGTAGTGGCTGTGTGGAAGGTAGCAGCTGTGTGGAAGGTAGTGGCTGTGTGGAAGGTAGCAGCTGTGTGGAAGGTAGTGGCTGTGTGGAAGGTAGCAGCTGTGTAGAAGGTAGTGCCTGTGTGGAAGGTAGCAGCTGTGTGGAAGGTAGTGGCTGTGTGGAAGGTAGTGGCTGTGTGGAAGGTAGCGGCTGTGTGGAAGGTAGCGGCTGTGTGGAAGGTAGTGGCTGTGTGGAAGGTAGCGGCTGTGTGGAAGGTAGCGGCTGTATGGAAGGTAGCAGCTGTGTGGAAGGTAGTGGCTGTGTGGAAGGTAGTGGCTGTGTGGAAGGTAGTGGCTGTGTGGAAGGTAGCGGCTGTGTGGAAGGTAGCGGCTGTGTGGAAGGCAGCGGCTGTGTGGAAGGTAGCGGCTGTGTGGAAGGTAGTGGCTGTGTGGAAGGTAGTGGCTGTGTGGAAGGTAGTGGCTGTGTGGAAGGTAGCGGCTGTGTGGAAGGTAGCGGCTGTGTGGAAGGTAGCGGCTGTGTGGAAGGCAGCGGCTGTGTGGAAGGTAGTGGCTGTGTGGAAGGTAGTGGCTGTGTGGAAGGTAGCGGCTGTGTGGCAGGTAGTGGCTGTGTGGTACCTTGTGTAGTGTGGCAGGTAGTGGCTGTGTGGTACCTTGTGTAGTGTGGCAGGTAGTGGCTGTGTGGTACCTTGTGTAGTGTGGCAGGTAGTGGCTGTGTGGTACCTTGTGTAGTGTGGCAGGTAGTGGCTGTGTGGTACCTTGTGTAGTGTGGCAGGTAGTGGCTAGTAGCGGCATGTAGTGGCTGTGTCTCAGGTAGTGGTTGCGTGAAGATAGTGGCGGTGTGACAGATAATGACTGTGTGGCAGGTAGTGGTTGCGTGAAGATAGTGGCGGTGTGACAGATAATGACTGTGTGGCAGGTAGTGGTTGCGTGAAGATAGTGGCGGTGTGACAGATAATGACTGTGTGGCAGGTAGTGGTTGCGTGAAGATAGTGGCGGTGTGACAGATAATGACTGTGTGGCAGGTAGTGGTTGCGTGAAGATAGTGGCGGTGTGACAGATAATGACTGTGTGGCAGGTAGTGGTTGCGTGAAGATAGTGGCGGTGTGACAGATAATGACTGTGTGGCAGGTAGTCGCTGTGTGGTGGACAGTGGCGGTGTGGTATGTTGTGGCTGTGTGGCAGATAGTGGCTCCATGCAGGTAGTGCCTACATGATAGGTAATGGCTATGTGGCAGATATTGACTGTGTGGCAGGTAGGTACTGTGTAAGAGATAGTAGCTTTGTGGCAGATAGTGGTTTGTGGCAGGTACTAGCTGTCTGGCAGATTGTGGCAGCATGGCAGATAGTGGCTGTGTGGCAAGAAGTGGCTTTGAGGCAGAAAGTGGATGTGCCGCAGATAGTGGGTATGTGACAAGTCGTGTCTGTGTTGCATATAGTCACTGTGTGACAGATAGTGGTTGTGTGGCAAATAGTGGTTATGTGGCAGGAAGTGGCTGTGTGGCAGATAGTGGCAAGTAGTAGCAGTGTAGCAGATGGATGGTGCGTGGCAGATGTTGGATGTGTGGCATATAGTTGCTCTGTGGCAGGTAGAGGCTGTGTGACAGGTAATAACTGTGTTGCAGGTAGTGACTGCGTGGCAGGTACTGACTGTGTATCAGGTACTGGCTGTGTGGATGTGTAGTAGTCCTGATAGTACCCATGGATTTTCAGCGTGTGTATGTGGCAGAAAGTAGCTGCGTTGCAGACAGTGACTATGTGACAGATAGTGGTTGTATGGCAGGTAGATGTGTTGCAGGTAGTGGCTGTGTGGCAGGTAGTGACTGTGTGGCAGATAGCGGCTGTGTGGCAGGTAGTGACTGTGTGGCAAGTAGTGGTTGTGTGGCAGGTAGTGACTGTGTGGCAAGTAGTGGCTGTATGGCAGGTAGTGACTGTGTGGCAAGTAGTGGCTGTGTGGCAGGTAGTGACTGTGTGGCAAGTAGTGGTTGTGTGGCAGGTAGTGACTGTGTGGCAAGTAGTGGCTGTATGGCAGGTAGTGACTGTGTGGCAAGTAGTGGCTGTGTGGCAGGTAGTGACTGTGTGGCAAGTAGTGACTGTGTGGCAGGTTGTGGCTGTGTGGAAGGTAGTCGCTGTGTGGCAGGTATTGTCTGTGTGGCAGGTAGTGACTGCGTGTCAGGCAGTGTCAATATGGCAAGTAGTGGCTGCATGGCAGATAGAGCTGTATGACAAGTAATTGGTGTGTGGCAGTTGTGGCTGTTTGGCATATAGTGTCTGTGTAGCAGGTAGTGCTTTTTTGGCATGTAGAGGCTGCATGGCGAGTAGTGGCTGTGTAGCACGCAGTTGTTACATAGAAGCTAGTGACTGTGTGGCAGATAGTGGTTCTGTAGCAGGTAGTTGCTCTCTAACAGATAATGACGGTGTGGCAGGTACTGGCTGTGTAGCAGGTTATGACTGTGTGGCATGTAGTTCCCGTCTGGTAAGTAATGGCTGTGTGCCAGATAATGGCTGATTCATATAAGGGCTATGTGGCAGGTAGTGGCTCTGTGGCATTTAGTGACTGCGTGGCAGGTAGTGGCTTCTTGGTAGGTACAGACTACATGACTGGTAGTACTCTTATGGCAGGTAGTGACTGTGTGGCAGATGATTGCTGTGTTGTAGATAGTGGCTGTGTGCCAGGTATTGGCTGTGTTGCAGGGAGTGGCTATATGGCATGTAGTGACTGTGTGCCAGATAATGGCTGGGTTATAGATAGTTCCTGTGTCGCAGGTAATGGTTGTGTGACAGATAATGGCTCTGTTGCAGGTAGTGTCTGTATGTCAGATAGTGGCTATATTTCAGATAGTGGCTGTGTTGTGGATATTGGCTGTATTTCAGATAGTGGCTGTGTTGTGGATATTGGCTGTATTTCAGATAGTGGCTGTGTTGTGGATATTGGCTGTATTTCAGATAGTGGCTGTGTTGTGGATATTGGCTGTATTTCAGATAGTGGCTGTGTTGTGGATATTGGCTGTATTTCAGATAGTGGCTGTGTTGTGGATATTGGCTGTATTTCAGATAGTGGCTGTGTTGTGGGATGTAGCGGCCGTGTGTGTGTGGCAGATATTTACGTTATGCTAGTTAATATGTTATAGCAGATAATTTCTGAGTGATATGTAGTGTCTGTGTGGCAGGTAGTGTCTGTGTGGCAGGTAGTGGCTGTGTCAGATAGTTCCTCTGTGGCAGATAGTGGCTCTGTTGCAGGTAGTGGTTGTGTGGCAGATAGGGGCTGCGTGTCAGATAGTGACTGTGTGGCGGGTAGTGGCTGTCTTAAGGATCGTGGTTGTGTGGCAGTTATTGACTGTGTGGCAGATAGTGGCTATATGGCATGTAGTGACTGTGTGCCAGATAATGGCTGGGTTATAGATAGTTCCTGTGTCGCAGGTAATGGTTGTGTGACAGATAATGGCTCTGTTGCAGGTAGTGTCTGTATGTCAGATAGTGGCTATATTTCAGATAGTGGCTGTGTTGTGGATATTGGCTGTATTTCAGATAGTGGCTGTGTTGTGGATATTGGCTGTATTTCAGATAGTGGCTGTGTTGTGGATATTGGCTGTATTTCAGATAGTGGCTGTGTTGTGGATATTGGCTGTATTTCAGATAGTGGCTGTGTTGTGGATATTGGCTGTATTTCAGATAGTGGCTGTGTTGTGGATATTGGCTGTATTTCAGATAGTGGCTGTGTTGTGGGATGTAGCGGCCGTGTGTGTGTGGCAGATATTTACGTTATGCTAGTTAATATGTTATAGCAGATAATTTCTGAGTGATATGTAGTGTCTGTGTGGCAGGTAGTGTCTGTGTGGCAGGTAGTGGCTGTGTCAGATAGTTCCTCTGTGGCAGATAGTGGCTCTGTTGCAGGTAGTGGTTGTGTGGCAGATAGGGGCTGCGTGTCAGATAGTGACTGTGTGGCGGGTAGTGGCTGTCTTAAGGATCGTGGTTGTGTGGCAGTTATTGACTGTGTGGCAGATAGTGGCTTCATGGCAGATAGTAGGTGTATGGCACATAGTCCTGTGTGCCAAGTAGTTGCTTTTTGGTAGGAAATGGCTGTGTGGCATGTAGTATCTGTGTTACAGATAGTAGCTGTGAGGCAAGTATTGGCTCTGTGGCAGATAGTGACTGTGCGGCAGGTAGTAACTGAATCGCATGTAGTGGCTGTATGGTAAGTAATGGTTGTGTATCAGATAGGGGCTGTGTGGCGTGTAGTCGCTGTGTTGCAGGTTGTGGCTGTATGGAAGTGTCTGTGTGGCAGATAGTGGCTGTATTTTAAGTACTGCCTGTATGGCAGTTAGTGGCTGTGTGGCAGATAGTGGATGTGTTTAAGATAGTAGCTATGTAGCTGATTGTCGCTGTGTGGCAGATAGTGGCTATGCTGCAGTTCGCCGCTGTACAGCAGGTATTGGCAGTGTGACCGATAGTTTCAGAGTGGCAGGTAGTAGCTGTGTCGCAGATATAAGCTGTGTGGCTCATAGTTACTGTGTAGCCGGTAGTAGCTGTGTCGCAGATATAAGCTGTGTGGCTCATAGTTACTGTGTAGCCGGTAGTAGCTGTGTCGCAGATATAAGCTGTGTGGCTCATAGTTACTGTGTAGCCGGTAGTAGCTGTGTCGCAGATAGAAGCTGTGTGGCTCATAGTTACTGTGTGGCCGGTAGTAGCTGTGTCGCAGATAGAAGCTGTGTGGCTCATAGTTACTGTGTGGCCGGTAGTAGCTGTGTCGCAGATAGAAGCTGTGTGGCTCATAGTTACTGTGTGACCGGTAGTAGCTGTGTCGCAGATAGAAGCTGTGTGGCGCATAGTGACTGTGTGGCAGGTGGTAGCTGTGTCGCAGATAGAAGCTGTGTGGCTCATAGTGACTTTGTGGCAGGTAGTAGCTGTGTCGCATATAGAAGCTGTATGGCGCATAGTTACTGTGTGGCAGGTGGTAGCTGTGTCATGTATTGGCTGATTGGAAGGTAGCGGCTATGTTGCAGGTAGTGCCTGTGTGGTGGCTGCTAGCTGTTAGGCCGTTACTGGCTGTGTGGCAGAATAGTGGCTGTGTGACATGTAGTAGTTGTGTGGTGGGTTGTGGCTGTGTTGCACGTTGTGCCTATCTGGCAGAAAGAGGCGGTGTGGCACGCAGTGGCTGTGTGACAGATAGTGGCTATTAGGCAGGTAGTGCCTGTGTGACAGGATGTGGCACGTAGTGACTATGTGGCAGGTAGTGGCTTTGGTTCATATAGTAGCTGTTCACCAGATAGTACCTGTGAAACAGATAGTGGATGTGTGGCAGGCAGTGGGTGTGACAGGTAGTGTCTGTATGGTAGGTAGCAGATGTGTCGCAGGTAATCGCTGTTTGGCAGATAATGCCTGTGTGGCATGTAGTAGCTTTGTGGCAGGTAGTGTATGTGTGGCAGAAAGTGGCTGTGTGGCAGGTAGTAGCTTTGTGGCAGGTAGTAGCTTTGTGGCAGGTAGTAGCTTTGTGGCAGGTAGTAGCTTTGTGGCAGGTAGTGTATGTGTGGCAGAAAGTGGCTGTGTGGCAGGTAGTAGCTTTGTGGCAGGTAGTAGCTTTGTGGCAGGTAGTAGCTTTGTGGCAGGTAGTAGCTTTGTGGCAGGTAGTAGCTTTGTGGCAGGTAGTAGCTTTGTGGCAGGTAGTGCATGTGTGGCAGATAGTGACTGTGTGGCAGGTAGTGGCTGTGTGGCAGGTAGTGGCTGTGTGGCAGGTAGTGGCTGTGTGGCAGATAGTGACTGTGTGGCAGGTAGTGGCTGTGTGGCAGGTAGTAGCTTTGTGGCAGATAGTGACTGTGTGGCATGTAGTAGCTTTGTGGCAGATAGTGACTGTGTGGCAGGTAGTGCATGTGTGGCAGATAGTGACTGTGTGGCAGGTAGTGACTGTGTGGCAGGTAGTGGCTGTGTGGCAGGTAGTGGCTGTGTGGCAGATAGTGGCTGTGCGGCAGGTACTGGCTGTGTGGCAGGTAGTCGCTGTGTGGCAGATAGTGGATGTGTGGCAGATAGTGACTGTGTGGCAGGTAGTGGCTCTGTGGCAGGTAGTGGCTGTGTGGCAGATAGTGACTGTGTGGCGGGTAGTGGCTGTGTGGCAGGTAGTGGCTGTGTGGCAGGTAGTGGCTGTGTGGCAGGTAGTGTATGTGTGGCAGATAGTGGCTGTGTGGCATGTAGTAGCTTTGTGGCAGATAGTGACTGTGTGGCAGGTATTGTATGTGTGGCAGATAGTGACTGTGTTGCAGGTAGTGGCTGTGTGGCAGGTAGTGGCTCTGTGGCAGATAGTGGCTGTGTGGCAGGTAGTTGCTGTGTGGCAGATAGTGACTGTGTGGCAGGTAATGTATGTGTGGCAGATAGTGACTGTGTAGCAGATAGTGACTGTGTGGCAGATAGTGACTGTGTGGCAGATAGTGATTGTGTGGCAGGTAGTGACTGTGTGGCAGATTGTGGCAGGTAGTGACTGTGTGGCAGATAGTGGCTGTGTGGCAGATAGTAGCTGTGTGGCAGGTAGTGATTGTGTGGGAGGTAGTGGCTGTGTGGCAGTAGTGACTGTGTGGCAGGTAGTGGCTGTGTGGCAGATAGTGGCTGTGTGACAGATAGTGGCTGTGTGGCACATAGTGACTGTTTGGCCTATAGCGATTGTGTGGCAGGTAGTGTCTGTGGCAGATAGTGGCTATGTGGCAGGTAGTGGTTGTCTGGCAAATAAGGACTGAGTGGCAGGTAGAGGTTGTGCGGCAGATAGTGATTTTCTGGAAATAGTGGCAGTGTGGGAGATAGTGGCTGCATGGCAAGTAGTGGCTATGTGGCAGATAATGGCTGTGCGGCAGATAGTGGCTGTGCGACAGATAATGGCTGTATGGCAGGTAGTACCTGTGTGGCAGATAGTGGCTACATGACAGTTAGATACTTTGTGCAGGTAGTGGCTGAGTGGGAAGTAGAGGCTGTATGGCATTTAGTGTTTATGTAACAAGTAGTGGCTGTATGGTATGTAGTGGCTGCATAACAGGTAATGTATGTGAAGCAGACTGTGGCTGTTTAGCAGGTAGTGGCTGTGATGCAGATTGTGGCTATTTAGCAGTTAGTGTCTGTGAAGCAGATTGTGGCTATTTAGCAGATAGTGGCGGTGAAGCAGATTGTGGCTGTTTAGCAGGTAGTGCTGTGAAGCAGATTGTGGCTATTTAGCAGGAAGTGGCTGTGAAACCGATTGTGGCTATTTAGCAGGTAGTGGCTTTGAAGCAAATTATGGCTGTTTAGCAGGTAGTGGCTGTGTGGGAGATAGTGGACGTTAAGAATGTACTGGCTTTGTGACAGGTTGTAGCTGTGTGCCAAGTTGTAGTTTTGAAATAAGTAATAGCTGTGTGGGAAGCAATAGCTGTGTGGGAGGTATTTGCTGTGTGGGAGGTAATAGCTGTGTGGGAGGTAATAGTTTTGTGGGAGGTAATAGCTAGGTGGGAGGTAATAGCTGTGTGGAGGTAATAGCTGTGTGAGAGGTAATAGCTGTGTGGAGGTAATAGCTTTGTTGGAGGTAATAGCTGTGTGGGAGGTAATAGCTGTGTGGGAGGTAATAGCTGTGTGGAGGTAATAGCTGTGTTGGAGGTAATGGCTGTGTGGAATTTAGTGACTGCGTGGTAGGCGGTGGCTTCTTGTCAGGTAGTGGTAACATAGCAGGTAGTGACTGTGTGGCAGATAGTGACTGTGTGGCAGGTAGTGGGTGTGTGACAGGTACTGGGTGTGTGGCAGGTAGTGGCTGTGTGGCAGGTAGTGACTGTGTGGCAGGTAGTGACTGTGTGACACATAGTGGCATTGTGAAAAGGCTGTGTGTTAGGTATTTGCTGTTTGGCAGATAGTTGCTGTGTGGCAGATAGTTGCTGTGTGGCAGGTAGTGACTGTGTGGCAGGTTGTGACTGTGTGGCATGTAGTGGCTGTGTGGCAGGTAGTGACTGTGTGGCAGGTAGTGACTGTGTGGCGGGTAGTGGCTGTGTGACACATAGTGGCATTGTCAAAAGGCTGTGTGGTAGCTTTTTGCCGTGTGCCAGATAGTTGCTGTGTGGCAGATAGTTGCTGTGTGGCAGGTAGTGACTGTGTGGCAGGTTGTGGCTGTGTGGAAGGTAGTCGCTGTGTGGCAGGTATTGTCTGTGTGGCAGGTAGTGACTGCGTGTCAGGCAGTGTCAATATGGCAAGTAGTGGCTGCATGGCAGATAGAGCTGTATGACAAGTAATTGGTGTGTGGCAGTTGTGGCTGTTTGGCATATAGTGTCTGTGTAGCAGGTAGTGCTTTTTTGGCATGTAGAGGCTGCATGGCGAGTAGTGGCTGTGTAGCACGCAGTTGTTACATAGAAGCTAGTGACTGTGTGGCAGATAGTGGTTCTGTAGCAGGTAGTTGCTCTCTAACAGATAATGACGGTGTGGCAGGTACTGGCTGTGTAGCAGGTTATGACTGTGTGGCATGTAGTTCCCGTCTGGTAAGTAATGGCTGTGTGCCAGATAATGGCTGATTCATATAAGGGCTATGTGGCAGGTAGTGGCTCTGTGGCATTTAGTGACTGCGTGGCAGGTAGTGGCTTCTTGGTAGGTACAGACTACATGACTGGTAGTACTCTTATGGCAGGTAGTGACTGTGTGGCAGATGATTGCTGTGTTGTAGATAGTGGCTGTGTGCCAGGTATTGGCTGTGTTGCAGGGAGTGGCTATATGGCATGTAGTGACTGTGTGCCAGATAGTGGCTGGGTTATAGTTAGTTCCTGTGTCGCAGGTAATGGTTGTGTGACAGATAATGGCTCTGTTGCAGGTAGTGTCTATATGGTAAAAGTGGCTGTGTGGCAGGTATTGGCTATATTGTAGAAGTGGCTATGTGGCAGGTAGTGGCTATATGGTAGAAGTGGCTGTGTGGCAGGTATTGGCTATATTGTAGAAGTGGCTATGTGGCAGGTAGAGACTATATGGTAGAAGTGGATGTGTGGCAAGTAGTGGCTATATGGTAGAAGTGGCTGTGTGGCAGGTAGTGGCTATATGGTAGAAGTGGCTGTGTGGCAGATAGTGGCAATATGCTAGAAGTGGCTTTGTGGCAGATAGTGGCTATATGGTAGAAGTGGCTGTGTGGAAGATAGTGGCAAGTAGTGGCTGTGTGGCAGATAATAGCTGTGTGACAGGTAGTGGCAAGTAGTGGGACAGTTAGTGGCTGTGTGGCAGGTATTGGCTGTGTGACAGGTAGTGGCTGTGTGACAGTTAGTGGCTGTGTGACAGGTAGTGGCTGTGTGGCAGGTAATGGTTGTGTGGCAGGTAGTGACTGTGTGGTAGGTAGTGGCTATATGGCAGATAGTGGCTGTGTGGCAAATAGTGACTGTGTGGCAAACAGTGACTGTGTAGCAGGTAGTGCCTGGGTAGGAGATATGGCATTTAGTGGCTGTGTGGCAGGCAGTAGCTGTATGGCAGATAGTGGCTGTGTGGCACTTAGTTGCTGTGTGGCCAATAGTAGCTGTGTGGCAGGTAGTGGATGTGTGGCAGGTAGTGGCTGTGTGGCAGGTAATGGCTTTGTGTCAGGTAGTTACAGTGTGGAAGGTAGTGCCTCTGTGGCAGATATTGGCTGTGTATCAGGTAGTGGCTGTTCGGCAGATAGTGGCTGTGAGGCAATTATTTCTTGTGTGGCACACAGTGGCTGTGTGGCAGGCAGTGGCTGTGTGGCAGGTAGTGGCTGTGTGGCAGTCAGTGGCTCTATTGCAGGTAGATTCTGTGTGGCAGAAAGTGTTTGTGGGGTTTGCAATGGCTTAGTTGCAGATAGTAGCTATGTGGTATGTAATGGCTTAGTGGCAGATAGTGGCTGTGTGGTATGTAATGGCTTAGTGGCAGATAGTGGCTGTGCGGTATGTAATGGCTTAGTGGCAGATAGTGGCTGTATGGGAAGTAGTACTTGTTTGGCAGGTAGTGGGTGTATGGCAGATAGTGGCATTGTGGCAAATAGTAGCTGTGTGGCAGGTAGTGGCTTTGTGGCAGATAGTGGCTATATGCTAGAAGTGGCTGTGTGGCAGATAGTGGCTATATGGTAGAAGTGACTGTGTGGCAGATAGTGGCTATATGCTAGATGTGGCTGTGTGGCAGATAGTAGCTATATGCTAGAAGTGGCTGTGTGGCAGATAGTGGATATATGCTAGAAGAGTCTGTGTGGCAGATAGTGGCAAGTAGTGGGACAGTTAGTGGTGTGTGGCAGGTATTGGCTGTGTGACAGGTAGTGGCTGTGTTACAGTTAGTGGCTGTGTGACAGATAGTAGCTGTGTGACAGGTAGTGGCAACTAGTGGGACAGTTAGTGGTGTGTGGCAGGTATTGGCTGTGTGACAGGTAGTGGCTGTGTTACAGTTAGTGGCTGTGTGACAGGTAGTGGCTGTGTGACAGGCAGTGGCTGTGTGACAGTTAGTGGCTGTGTGACATGTAGTGGCAAGTAGAGGCTGTGTGACAGTTAGTGGCTGTGTGACAGGTAGTGGCTGTGTGGCAGGTAGTGGCTGTGTGGCAGGTAATGGCTGTGTGGCAGGCAGTGGCTCTATTGCATGTAGTTTCTGTGTGGCAGATAGTGGCGTTGTGGTAGGTAGTGGCTGTGTGGCATATAGTGGCTGTGTGGCAGTTAGTGGCGTTGTGGTAGGTAGTGGCTGTGTGGCAGATAGTGGCGTTGTGGTAAGTAGTGGCTGTGTGACAGGTAGTGGCTGTGTGGCAGATAGTGGCGTTGTGGTAGGTAGTGGCTGTGTAATAAGTATTGGCTGTGTGGCAGATAGTGGCGTTGTGGTAGGTAGTGGCTGTGTAACAAGTATTGGCTGTGTGGCAGATAGTGGCTGTGTGGCAGATAGTGGCTGTGTAACAAGTATTGGCTGTGTGGCATATAGTGGCTGTGTGGCAGATAGTGGCTGTATAACAAGTATTGGCTGTGTGGCATATAGTGGCTGTGTGGCAGATAGTGGCTGTGTAACAAGTATTGGCTGTGTGGCATATAGTGGCTGTGTGGCAGATAGTGGCGTTGTGGTAGGTAGTGGCTGTGTGGCAGATAGTGGCGTTGTGGTAGGTAGTGGCTGTGTAACAAGTATTGGCTGTATGACAGATAGTGGCTGTGTGGCAGATAGTGGTTTGTTGTGGCAGATAGTGGCTGTGTGGCAGATAGTGGCATTGTGGTAGGTAGTGGCTGTGTGTCAGACAGTGGCGTTGTTGTAGGTAGTGGCTGTGTAACAAGTACTGGCTGTGTGACAGTTAGTGGCTGTGTGGCAGATAGTGGCGTTGTGGCAGATAGTGGCTGTGTGGCAGATAGTAGCGTTGTGGTAGGTAGTGGTTGTGTGGGAGATAGTGGCGTTGTGGTAGGTAGTGGCTGTGTAACAAGTATTGGCTTTGTGGCATGTAGTGGCTGTATGACAGTTAGTGGCTGTGTGACAGTTAGTGGCTGTGTGCCATGTAGTGGCTGTGTGGAAGGTAGTGGCTGTGTGGCATATAATGGCTTTATAGTAGGTCAGCCAGTGGTCTGTGGTCGTCACCATGGGTTTGGCTTTGGCCAGCACAGCACTGATCTTTCTCTTCTCTTCCTGGAGCGCTTTTTGCGAGCATCTCAGTCTTTCCATCACAGAGGACTACTATGAAGCCACAGACCTAGTGTTGTTGCATCTTCTATGTGTTGTTTTGGTTTAGGTCGAGCTTAGAACCCTCGATCTTGATGGTCAATGCCTCCAAGTCAGCAAAGATGACGTAGGGTATTGCTAGTTGCTTGTGCCAGTTTTGGAAGGACAGCTTTCCCTCCTCAAACATATCTACTCTCTCCGTGGTCTAGCCTATGCCACGACATTATGGCTTGTGGGCCTCCAACAGGTGTAGCCGTGTAGACATCTATAGCAGAAGTATTTGTGATGTCCTTTCTTCGACTGGTCTTGTAGAAAGCTTTTCAGTTCCTTCACCAACTTGTAGTGAAACTTGCAATCCTTCTCAAACCCAGCAGGTTGATCCTGGGCATGTTTTCATGTCAGGCGGCTTGCAGACACAAACTACACTATCCGCCTTGTCCCAGCCAAGTACATTGATGGCCAGGTTGTTCTTTTCTTAGACTTTCAGAAACTGGGAGACGGGCGTAGGGAGCCATCAGTTTCTTTTAAGTCTAGGCCATCGTCTGTTGGGTACTTTAAAGACCTGTCTACGTGATCTCTAGTAGGAAAGAGCAGACCTCAAGGCCTGTCTACATGGTCTCTAGTGGGAAACAGAACAGACCTCAAGACCTGTCTATATGGTCTCTAATGGGAAACAGAGCAGACCTCAAGACATGTCTACATGGTCTCTAATGGGAAACAGAGCAGACATCATGGCCTATGGATGCAATGATCATAGCTGTTGTGTATGTTGATGACTGTTTTCTTGTTTTCCACAGCGGTAGTGGTATGTAGGAGCTTCCTTTCACCAGCTGCTATCCAGCGATGTCCAGCCAGAGAATCTGGATTCTGTCTACCACCCAACCAGAGCCTCTTTAGAGAATCTGAATTTTGTCTAGCAACCAACCATCGCCTTGTTATAGAATTTGGATTCGGTCTACAACCCAACCAGAGCCTCGTTAGAAAATATGGATTCTGTTTACCACCCAACCAGAGCCTCGTTAGAGAATTTGGATTCTGTTTACAACCCAACCAGAGCCTCGATAGAAAAATGTGGATTCTGCCTACCACCCAACCAGAGCCTCGTTAGAGAATTTTGATTCTGTTTACAACCCAACCCTAACTTCGTTATAGAATTTAGATTCTGTCTACAACCCAAGCAGAGCGTCAGTGGGTCCATTTCTCAAGGCTCTCCTGGGCAGTGAAAGCCACATCTAGCGCCTCCTTTATCTTTCTGGCATGCAGGACAGCCTCTTTTATCTCGCTGGCATGCAAGACAGCCTCTTTTATCTTGCTGGCATGCACGACAGCATCTTTTATCTCGCTGGCATGCAGGACAGCCTCCTTTATCTTGCTGGCATGCAGGACAGCCTCCTTTATCTTGTTGGCATGCAGGACAGCCTCTTTTATCTCACTGGCATGCAGGACAGCCTCTTTTATCTCACTGGCATGCAGGACAGCCTCTTTTATCTCACTGGCATGCAGGACAGCCTCTTTTATCTTGCTGGCATGCACGACAGCCTCTTTTATCTCGCTGGCATGCACGGCAGCTTCCTTTATCTCGCTGGCATGCAGGACAGCCTCTTTTATCTTGCTGGCATACAAGACAGCCTCTTTTATCTTGCTGGCATGCACGGCAGCTTCCTTTATCTCGCTGGCATGCAGGACAGCCTCTTTTATCTCGCTGGCATACAAGACAGCCTCTTTTATCTCGCTGGCATGCAGGACAGCCTCCTGCTTGTGACGGATCGTGGGATCTGTGTTCTCCTCTGTGACTTTGGGGTGTGTCTTTTTTAAGCTGGATCTTTAATTTGATGAGAGCCAGAATCTCTTCTGTGATCTTCTCACTGATTTTCTCACTGATCTTCTCACTGATCTTCTCTCTGATCTTTTTCACTGATCTTCTCACTGGTCTTCTCTCTGATCTTCTCACTGATCTTCTCACTGATCTTCTCGCTGATCTTCTCACTGATCTTCTCACTGATCTTCTCATTGATCTTCTCACTGATTTTCTCACTGATCTTGGGGCGCACACCCTCCAAGAAAGCTATTAGGCCTGTGCCGATTGGATGACCTTCCATCCCGTAGACAGGGCATATCGATCTGCCAACCCCGTAGACAGGGCATATCCATCTGCCAACCCCGTAGACAGGGCATACCATCTGCCAACCCCGTAGGTAGTTTCCTAATATCAACGACTTCTGCCTCAAGACACGCTGCCTTGCAGCATTGGGCAGGTCTTGTAGAGCAAGAATTTACCTCTTGAAGTCCTGGGTGGTTCCGAGATATTTTTAGGAGCGATACGGGTCATACTCCATCACATTTGCTTCCTCTACCACATTTGCTTCCTCTACCGCATTGGCTTCCTCCATCACATTTGCTTCCGCAATCACATTGGCTTCCTCCATCACATTGGCTTCCTCCATCACATTTACTTCCTCCATCACATTTGCTTCCTCCATCACAATGGCTTCCTCCACCACATTTGCTTCCTCCACTACATTGGCTTCCTCCACCACTTTGGCTTCCTCCACCACATTTGCTTCCTCCACCACATTGGCTTCCTCCACCACATTTGCTTCCTCCACCACATTTGCTTCCTCCACTACATTGGCTTCCTCCACCACTTTGGCTTCCTCCACCACATTTGCTTCCTCCACCACATTGGCTTCCTCCACCACATTTGCTTCCTCCACCACATTGGCTTCCTCCATCCACATTGGCTTCCTCCACCACAATGGCTTCCTTTAATCTCTTTCTTCGTTCAAAATGGTGGGATAGGCAGATATTTTCGTGGAAGCACAGCTTGAGTAAGCTTCTTTTTACTGCTTCTGGAATGGTTGTGGAAACCCCTATGAGCTGGCTCTAGTACTAACAGCTATTGGACATATTCATCCATTGTTACATTGCTGAATAGGTATACTCCTTGCAAAGCCACTCTCTAAATGGCTGTACAAAGAGTGAAAATCTCCTCCAGCACCAGAGAGAAGTCGCTTTTTTCTCCAATGCCGTATATCTATGTTACATCTTACCTCGACCACAGGTTCGGCAAACTTGTTGCTCTGGAACCCGCTTCTACAAGATCCGCAAGGAATTTTCATCAAGTGTAAAACAAAAAATCAAAGTAAAATCCCCGTTTTATGGCATAAATATGGGGATACAGTGTTAGAGCCCATATTTCCAAGAACACCGGCACCTGAAAATGTGATGGGGTCAGTATCACGCCAGGCCGCATTTACTTTCCCAGATTTCTCTGGCACTAGTTTGTAGAGGTTGGCTGGACCCCGGGGCCGTTTTGGTATGAACCAGAAAAAGCTGGGACTTGAACCTGGCACCATGCATTAGTAAACCTTGTCACAACATTATGAGAGAGACAATGTACTTTCATAGGACATGCAATGAGAAGAGGGAGGCATTGAAAATATTATAACAACAGGAAAAATAGAAGGAAGAAGATCAAGAGGAAGACCAAGAGAAATGATACTGGACAGTCTGACGGGGTGGTGTGAGAGGAGATCACCAACTGAGCTGATGGCCTGCATGAAGGATCGTGTACTCTGGAGAAGCATAATAGCCAACGCCAGTCGGCACGCCACCTGATGATGATGATGATGATGTCTATTGTTTTGTGGTTTGTTTAATAGGGTGTTAAAGTGTTCCCTCCATCTTTCACTTTTTGCTCTTTCTCCACTGACCAGTTGACCCTTATGTGTCTTTACAGCACTCTCATATCTTGTGCTGAAGTTACATGTCATCTGCTTTGTGATTTTATATATGGTTTTCATGTAATTTGCATATGCTTCTTTCTCTGCTGCTTCTGCTAAGTTGTCATAATATTGACGTTTATCTTGACGGCATGATTCCTTCACTTCTTTGTCTTTTTGTGCATAATTACTTAAAACTTGTTCTTTAAGCCGTTGTGATTTGGTGTTCAGTAATTTTTCCTTGATTTCTTTTCTTTGGTTTATCTTTTCCCATGTGGTCTTGCTTATCCATTCCTCTTTTTTCCGTTTCCGATATCCCAGCACCTCTTTTGCTGTTTCCTGTATGACTAGATCGATGCTGCTTTTGAAATTCTGGTTCTAACTTCCTTTCTGGTGTCTCCATCCTGCTCTATGTAGCTGCCAAGTTATGCAAATTGATTGACTTCTTCAATATCTGTCCCTTCTATGTGTATTTTTCCATTTTGATGAAAGGGAATTTTCATTATTTGTGTTTTGTCCTTGTTAATTTCAAGTCCTATTTTGCTAGCCAGTGAAGACAGGCTATCTGTTTTTTCTTGCATGGAATTCACATAGTTACTGATAAGAGTTATGTCATCAGCAAAATCAAGATCTTCTAGTTGGGTCCCATGTACCCAGTTAATACCTGTGTTACCTGTGCAGCATTTTTTCATTATGAAGTCTATTGTATGACTAGAGCCTGTTAACGAACATGACTGGAAATTATTAACTAATATGAATAGAGACTGCTAACTAGTATGACTAGAGACTGTTAACTAATGTGACTAGACTGTTAACTAATATGAATAGAGTATGTTACCTAATTTGAATAGAGACTATTAACTAACAGGACTAGAGGCTGTTAACTAATATGAATAGAGACTGCTACCTTATATGACTAGAGACTATTAACTAATATGAATAGAGACTGATACCTTATATGACTAGAGACTATTAACTAATATGAATAGAGACTGATACCTTATATGACTAGAGACTATTAACTAATATGATTAGAGACTGTTAACTAATATGACTAGAGACTATTAACTAATATGAATAGAGACTGTTAACTAATATGAATAAAGACTGTTACCTAACATGAATAGAGACTATTAACTACTATGAATAGAGACTGTTAACTACTATGAATAGAGACTGTTAACTAATGTGAATAGAGACTGTTAACTAATATGAATAAAGACTGTTACCTAACATGAATAGAGACTATTAACTACTATGAATAGAGACTGTTAACTAATATGAATAGAGACTGTTAACTAATAGAACTAGAGACTACTAACTAATAGGACTAAGGACTGCTACATAATTTGAATAGAGACTGGTAACTAATGTGATTAGAGACTGTTAAATAAAATCACTAGAGATTGCTGACTAATATGACTAGAGGTTGCTAATTAATGTGATTAGAAACTGTTGATGAATAGAGATTATTAATTAATATGACTAGAGACTGTTAATTAATATGACTAGAGACTGTTAATTAATATGACTAGAGACTGTTAATTAATATGACTAGAGAATGTTAATTAATATGACTAGAGAATGTTAATTAATATGACTAGAGAATGTTAATTAATATGATTAGAGACTGTTAATTAATATGACTAGAGACTGTTAATTAATATGACTAGAGAATGTTAATTAATATGACTAGAGAATGTTAATTAATATGATTAGAGACTGTTAATTAATATGACTAGAGACTGTTGACTAATATGACTAGAGACTGTTAATTAATATGACTAGAGACTGTTAACTAATATGACTAGTTACTGTTAACTAATGACTAGCGACTGTTAACTAATATGACTAGCGACTGTTAACTAATAACACGAGTGACAGTTAACTAATAACACTAGTGACATTTAACTAATAACACTAGTGACAGTTAACTATTGTGACTAGATAACCAGCGACGTGAAGTTTCAGACAATCAGAACATCAACAAGTGAAGATGTGTGTGTGCTCACACGAGTGATACAAGATCAGATCATGTGTGTGTGTGTGTTCACACGAGTGATACAAGATCAGATTATGTGTGTGTGTGTGTTCACAAGAGTGATACAAGATCAGATTATGTGTGTATGTGTGTTCACAAGAGTGATACAAGATCAGATTATGTGTGTGTGTGTGTTCACATGAGTGATACAAGATCAGATTATGTGTGTGTGTGTTCACACGAGTGATATAAGATCAGAATATGTGTGTGTGTGTTCACAAGAGTGATACAAGATCAGATTATGTGTGTGTGTGTTCACACGAGTGATACAAGATCAGAATGTATGTGTGTTCACACGAGTGATACAAGATCAGATTATGTGTGTGTGTTCACAAGAGTGATACAAGATCAGATTATGTGTGTGTGTTCACACGAGTGATACAAGATCAGAATATGTGTGTGTGTTCACACGAGTGATACAAGATTAGAATGTGTGTGTGTTCACACGAGTGATACAAGATCAGAATAAGTGTGTGTGTGTGTGTGTTCACACGAGTGATACAAGATCAGATTATGTGTGTGTGTTCACACGAGTGATACAAGATCGGATTATGTGTGTGTTCACACGAGTGATACAAGATCAGATTATGTGTGTGTGTTCACACGAGTGATACAAGATCAGATTATGTGTGTGTGTGTTCACACGAGTGATACAAGATCAGAATGTATGTGTGTTCACAAGAATGAAATAAGATCAGAATATGTGTGTGTTCACACGAATGATACAAGATCAGAATGTATGTGTGTTCACACGAATGATACAAGATCAGAATGTATGTGTGTGTGTGTTCACATGAGTGATATAAGATCAGAATGTGTGTGTGTGTGTTCACACGAATGATATAAGATCAGAATATGTGTGTGTTCACACGAATGATATAAGATCAGAATATGTATGTGTGTTCACACGAATGATACAAGATCAGAATGGGACTTCCGCAAGGGTTTTCCACAAATGCCTGTCCTTTGCCTTTTTTTCTGCTCTTGCCCAGGTGAGCCCTCTATTGTTCAACATCCTCTCTGTTGTTCTTCTCCATGTCTCTTTTGGTCTACCCTTATTTCTGTTCCCCTGTCGTGTCCATCTTAGTGCTATTTTTGGTAGTGAGTTGTCAGTCATTCGGAGCACATGTCCCAACCATCGCCAGCGTCTTTGGTCAATAACTTCTGTCAGTGGTTTTATCTGCATCTCTGCCAACAAGATGTTATTTCTTATGGTGTTTGGCCAAAATATTTTTCTAATTCTTCGTAAACATTTAGTCTGGAAAGAATTCAACTTGTTTTCTATGGTTTTGGTGATTTTCCAGCATTCACTTCCATAGAGTATTACACTTAGAACGTTACTCTTAAATATCCTGATTTTCATATTTATGCTTAGTTTTTTTTATTTCCATATAGTCTGCAGCATTGCAAAAGCCTGGTTTGCTCTAGTAAGTCTGCTGTTGATGTCCTCGGTGCTGTCTCCATTTTCTGCTACTCTACTGCCAAGGTATACAAATTCATTGACTTCCTCCACTAACTTGCTATCTACTCTGAGTACATTTCTGTTGTTCACATTTTGCTTCATTAATTTTGTCTTTCCTACGTTGATCTTTAGTCCTATGTTGTTTGCATTCTGAGTTAGCTTGTTTATTTTATTTTGCATTTCTTTGTGGCTGCTTGATAGTAGACAAATGTCGTCCGCAATGTCAAGGTCCTCCAGCACTGTGTCAAGGGTCCATTGTAATCCTCTGCGTTTGTCTGATATTGCCTCCTTCATTAACCAGTCTATTGCCAACATAAATAATGTTGGTGATAGTACACATCCCTGCTTCACTCCTGTTTGTACCCTAAAGCTGCTGGAGGTATGTTCTCCACAGATTACTTTGCACTGAAAACCCTCGTATAGGGCTTTGATTACATTTACTATCTTATGGGGGAGGCCATGCCATCTTAGGATTTTCCACAGTGCGCTCTGTTGAAACTAATATGACTAGAGATTGTTAATTAATATGAATAGAGAATGTTAACTAATATGGCTACAGACTGTTAACTAATATGACTAGAGATTGTTAACTAATATTAATAGAGATTGTTAACTTTTATGACTAGAGATTGTTAACTAATATGACTAGAGATTGTTAACTTTTATGACTAGAGATTGTTAACTAATATGACTAGAGATTGTTAACTAATATGACTAGAGACTGTTAACTAATACGACTAGAGATTGTTAACTAATATGACTAGAGATTGTTAACTAATATGACTAGAGATTGTTAATTAACATGACTAGAGATTGTTAACTAATATCACTACAGGCTGTTCACTAATATGACTAGAGTCTGTTAACTAATATGACTAGAAATTGTTAACTAATGTGACTAGAGATTTTTAACTAATATGACTAGAGTCTGTTAACTAATATGACTAGAGTCTGTTAACTAATATGACTAGAAATTGTTAACTAATATGACTAGAGAGTGTTAACTAATATGACTTCAGACTCTTAAGTAATATGACTAGAGAGTGTTAACTAATATGACTAGAGACTGTTAACTAATATGACTAGAGAGTGTTAACTAATATGACCATAGGTCAGTATATGTGTTTGTGTGCTCACACGAGTGATACCAGATCAGAATGTGTGTGTGTGTGCTCGTACGAGTGATATCAGATCAGAATGTGTGTGTGTGTGTGTGCTCGTACGAGTGATACCAGATCAGAATGTGTGTGCGTTCTCGTACGAGTGATACCAGATCAGAATGTGTGTGTGTGCTCGTACGAGTGATACCAGATCAGAATGTGTGTGCGTTCTCGTACGAGTGATACCAGATCAGAATGTGTGTGTGTGCTCGTACGAGTGATACCAGATCAGAATGTGTGTGTGTGCTCGTACGAGTGATACCAGATCAGAATGTCTGTGTGTGTGTGTTCGCAGATCAGAATGAGTGTGCTCGCACGGTAAATAGCAGATCAGAATGTGTGTGTGCACGCGTGAGACAGCAGATCGCTATGTATGTGTGCTACGTGAGAGACTTTAGATGAGAATGTGTGTGCTCACGGGAGAGATAGCAGATCATAATGTGTGTTTGTGCTCACGCCAGAGACAACAGATCAGAATGTATGTGCTCATATGACAGATAACAGATCAGAATGTGTGTGCTCACATAAGAGACAACAGATCAGAATGTGTTTGCTCACGCAAGATACAGCAGTTCAGATTGTGTGTGTGCTCACACGAGAGACAGCAGATCACAATGTGTGTGCTCACGCGAAAGACAGCAGATCACAATGTGTGTGCTCACACGAAAGACAGCAGATCACAATGTGTGTGCTCACACGAAAGACAGCAGATCACAATGTGTGTGCTCACACGATAGACAGCAGATCACAATGTGTGTGCTCACACGAAAGACAGCAGATCACAATGTGTGTGCTCACACGAGAGACAGCAGATCACAATGTGTGTGCTCACACGGGAGACAGCAGATCACAATGTGTGTGCTCACACGAAAGACAGCAGATCACAATGTGTATGCTCACGCGAGAGACAGCAGATCACAATGTGTGTGCTCACGCGAGAGACAGCAGATCACAATGTGTGTGCTCACACGAGAGACAGCAGATCACAATGTGTGTGCTCACAGATCTCTCACAGATCAGGCAGCAGATATCTCTCTCTCTCTCTCTCTCTCTCTCTCTCTCTCTCTCTCTCTCTCTCTGTAGTTCTTGAGATAGAATCAGTTCTATAAAAATGATGCAAAACAAGACAACGTTATATTTCCATGACAGCATTATTGCGGTTTATTTCTTGCTTACAACAGGGCGCTAGGAGGCTACAGGAGGCCTGATAGGGAGGCAAAAGTTCATTAATGGACATGCAAATGACTGAACGAATATTTTTTGCTTACAACATAGCGGTCTACAGGAGAGCTGTTAGGGAGGCAAAAGTTCCTTAATGGACATGCAAATGACTGAAGGAACATTTAGACAAAAATAATATGAAGACAAATAACAAAGAATTGAGAATATGAAAGTATGTTTACATAAAGTAAAATTCTTCTTCTTCTTCTTCTCCTTCTGGGTCTGCAAACTTCTGTTCCTTGCAGCAGATAAGGTGAAGTCGTTAAGGCACACCATCATGTCGCTTTGGGAACGCGTTACGCCGGATTTTTTTTTAAAAATCCCTGAGTGCAATTAAAACCATAGAAAACAATTCAGTTCTCTACGGACTAAATGTTTACGACGAACTGGAAGAATATTTTGGCCAAACACCGTAAGAAATAACATCTTGTTGGCAGAAATGCAGATGAAGCCACTGACAACAATTATTGAGAAAAGACGCTGGCGATGGTTGGGACATGTGTTCCTGATGACTGACGATTCACTATCAAAAATAGCACTAAGATGGACACCGCTGGGGAACAGAAGTAAGGGTAGACCAAAGGAGACATGGAGAAGAAGAACAGAAGTAAGGTTAGACCAAAGGAGACATGGAGAAGAACAACAGGGAGGATGCTGAACAATAGAGGGCTCACCTGGGTGTGGACGATATGCGCTTAGGTTGAGGAGTGTACAACCTTGACCGAAAAGTAATTGTCCACGTGATTTTATAGAAGTTTATGGGGCGGTGTATATTTGAACATTGTCTTGCATCAGAATTTTCTGAGGCATGGCGGGTCGATGTCGCGTTTTCGTTTGCTATGGATGTGCTATAAATCCCTGTATAATATTGTGATTTTTAGTTATATTTTGCCCATGCCCACCATATGTAGTGTAGATTGTTTAGTGTGAATTAAATTGTGATGTAGTGTTCGTGTCATTACGTGTAGAGACGAAAATTATGTGGATGATTTCATTGTGATTACTCTGCATATAGGATTGGTAACATGCATGGTTTTTAAAAATATTTTCTTCATGTAGATTGACCGTGTGTTTGCATCGATACAGATTATATTGATGTATGTCGTGGCAGCTATGACTGTGGTGATTAAAGTGCAATTGCACAAATATTCGTAGTGGAGACCACACGGAGGATGCACAGAGCTCAGAATCTTAGGCTCATTGTGTTCATAATATTAATATGGCAGACGTGAAAAGTTTCATTATCATATGATATTTATGCTTGAATTATTTGATATTGTCTTTGATAGTTCATTCATTGTTTTTTTCATTACTGATGAATAATGTCTTGATACTATGTTAATTTGTCAGTGCAAGGTTGTTGTACTTGTTGTGGTTGATTTGTGAGATTAAAATTGGTGCATTATTGAATTCAGACTTAGTGATTTGTATTGTGTGTCATATGTATTGGTGTAATGATTGTAATATTTGAGCTGGTTTATACACAATTACCATAGCACAGGCCAAGGAAGGGGGAACCTAGGTTGGTGATCTAATGGGGGAGTTAGATTGTCCTCTAATACTGCAGTACATGACAACGGGATTGTTAGTCTGTAAACCAACTTGAGCAAATATTCCTCCCAACATGTATAACATGTAAATGTGCACCAACAAGTTTTACATTGGCAAGAGCGGAAAAAAGGCAAAGGCCAGGCGTTTGTGGAAAACACTTGCAGAAGTCCCATGTGCCTTGGGCACTTAAAGTTCAGAGAGAGAAAGAGAGAGAGAGAGCAACTAAAAATAAGGCGTGTACAATACTTCTCCAGCAGACTTCACCACCTTGGGCACTTAAGTTCAGAGAGAGAGAGAAAGAGAGGAGAGAGAGATGGAGAGAGCAAAAAACAAGGCGTGTACAATACTTCTCTAGCAGACTTCACCACCTTGGGCACTTAAAGTTCAGAGAGAGAGATGAGAGAGAGAGCAACTAAAAAACAAAGCGTGTACAAGACTTCTCCAGCAGACATCACCACCTTGGGCACTTAAGTTCAGAGAGAGAAAGAGAGGAGAGAGAGAGATGAGACAGATGAGAGAGAGAGAGAGAGATGAGAGAGAGAGCAACTAAAAACCAAGGCGTGTACAATACTTCTCCAGCAGACTTCACCACCTTGGAGACCGTGGCGACCCATGTCCGTTAGCCAGGCTAGGCTTGTTACTGGGGGGGGGGGGGTGTCCCAACGGAGAGGTGGGGAAGGATCTTGGTCAGCTATGGTTCGCCAGACCTGACGCTAACATGTCAGCTATGGTTCGCTAGACCTGACGCTAACATGTCAGCTATGGTTCGCCAGACCTGACGCTAACATGTCAGCTATGGTTCGCTAGACCTGACGCTAACATGTCAGCTATGGTTCGCCAGACCTGACGCTAACATGTCAGCTATGGTTCGCCAGACCTGACGCTAACATGTCAGCTATGGTTCGCTAGACCTGACGCTAACATGTCAGCTATGGTTCGCTAGACCTGACGCTAACATGTCAGCTATGGTTCGCCAGACCTGATGCTAACATGTCAGCTATGGATTAATGACTCTCAAATAATTGTCGTCTTATTTTACTTTCTTTATTCAAAATAAGTTTATGTATGTTATTTTGTGCCAGATGTAGTATCTATAAGTGTGTGTATTGTTTGTGATGTAGTCTGCTATTGTTTCTGTGTGTTATGTCTTACCTCAAGTCTATCCCTTTCATTATCCATCACATCACAAGTAGGCAGTGTGATAGCTCTTTGTACTGGAACTAGGAAATGAGCTTGGGCAAATTCGAATCTTGTTTACCGCAGAGCCTCTAAAGAACGTTTATTCTGTTTTTTTTCTTCTGAACAATATCTGTTGTTGTTTGAGCTGAACCGATACCGACATACCAGTGCGATCTTCAGGCATGCGGCACAGCTACACGCGCTTGCAAGATGTTGCGCAAGGGCCGGGCTACGGGAAGTTTGTGTTACAAAAACAGAGAGAACACAACTCCGACAAGGTCAGCGGAAACAAGAACAGTTTGTGTTGTAGTACAAGATATTTTATAAGAACAGTTTGTTTTGTAGTACAAAATATTGTACAAGAACAGTTTGTGTTGTAGTACAAGATATTTTATAAGAATATTTTGTTTTGTATTACAAGATATTTTATAAGAACATTTTGTTTTGTATTACAAGATATTTTATAAGAACATTTTGTTTTATAGTACAATATATTGTAAAAGAAAAGTTTGTGTTGTAGTACAATATATTTTGCAAGAACATTTTGTGTTTTAGAACAAGATATTGTACAAGAACAGTTTGTGTTGTAGTACAAGATATTTTACAAGAATAGTTTGTGTTTTAATAAAAGATATTTTACAGCAGAACAAGATGACGGCTAGAGCAACAAAGACTTCAAAGTTGAATATTTTCATTTCGACAAGATATTTAAAAATTCCTTTAAAAACCTATGTATTTATTGTAGAGAATTAGTTTGTTCTGTACAATTACTGTGTCACAACGTAGGGATAACAAATATGTTTCCATGGAGACTTGTGATGTTTGATGGGTGGGTGGGGAAACCGTGGAGGGGAGAGAGAGTGATACAATGTTAACCTAGCCAGGAGAAGGTGAAATAGATGATTATAGTTAGGGTAGAAGGGTTGTAATGTGATGCTATGAGGAGGTTCTGAACTATGTGTAACAAGTGAGAAGGGAGTGGAGCTTAGTGGATAGGTGTTATGATTGTAGAAGAGGAGAATGTTAGGTGTAGTTGAATAGCGAGTTCAACCCGTGTGGTTCCAGCGTCATATAATCCTGAAACATACAGGACGAAGAAATAGAGAGAGGAGATAAAGAACAGATTCACATGAATGGTATGTTTAAAAAAAACATAAAATGAATAGGCCACATAGCTGTAACTTATAAGTAGCTGTGGTTGATCCGACGCATGCTCAGAAATGGACATGTTGGAGTGTATGGAATGTTTGAATACAGACTTGTGATGTGTGATAGATAGATCAACACTCTGAGGGTGGTGGGTGGGGAAACCGTGGAGGGGATAAAATAACGAATTAAATCCGTGTGGTTCCAGCGTCACATAATCCTGAATGTAGCGGTTCTCAAGCGCCAGGCGGCTTATGTCATATGCGTGACATTGTTTGATGGCTGTTACCAGAAAATCAGATTTGCCTCTGTGGTCGGGGCCATTGAAATGATTTGGGACTAGTTTCGAAGCATGCTGGGCGATGTCGTACAGATGTTTCTGCATGTGGTCCCCTAATCTGAACACCTTCTCACCAATATACGTTATACTGCATCTTTTGCATACGATGACATATATCACATTACGGGACTCGCATGTGAATCCCTCATGAAGAGTGAGGATAGTTTTGGGAAAGGTGATCGTTTTCGTTTCCAAGACTACCAGGCAGGTAACGCAACGGGGGCGGTTACATTTTCTGGTACCAACATATGTAAGGCTCTGCTTCAAGTGACTGTGGACGAGGATGTCCTTAAGATTTGGCTCAGGCTTGTAAGCTAATAGGGGTGGATCAGAGAAAATGTCGGTTGTGTCGGGGTCGAGTTGGATTAGTGGCAGATGATGATAAAAAATTTTCTTGACCATCTGACCGTGCGGGTGGAAAGACAGTACTAACTTAACTCTGTCAGACGGAGTAACAGGCTTTTTCCTGAGTGCTTCTTTGCGGCTCGTTAGTTAGATACGGTTGAAGGCTTCACGAAGGACCTTTTCTGGGTAATGGCAATGATAGAAACATTCTAATAAGTTGTTGGACTGATCTATAAATTCTAATAAGTTGTTGGACTGATCTATAAATTCTAATAAGTTGTTGGACTGATCTATAAATTCTAATAAGTTGTTGGACTGATCTATAAATTCTAATAAGTTGTTGGACTGATCTATAAATTCTAATAAGTTGTTGGACTGATCTATAAATTCTAATAAGTTGTTGGACTGATCTATAAATTCTAATAAGTTGTTGGACTGATCTATAAATTCTAATAAGTTGTTGGACTGATCTATAAATTCTAATAAGTTGTTGGACTGATCTATAAATTCTAATAAGTTGTTGGACTGATCTATAAATTCTAATAAGTTGTTGGACTGATCTATAAATTCTAATAAGTTGTTGGACTGATCTATAAATTCTAATAAGTTGTTGAACTGCTCTATAAATTCTAATAAGTTGTTGGACTGATCTATAAATTCTAATAAGTTGTTGGACTGATCTATAAATTCTAATAAGTTGTTGGACTGATCTATAAATTCTAATAAGTTGTTGGACTGATCTATAAATTCTAATAAGTTGTTGAACTGCTCTATAAATTCTAATAAGTTGTTGGACTGATCTATAAATTCTAATAAGTTGTTGAACTGATCTATAAATTCTAATAAGTTGTTGGACTGATCTATAAATTCTAATAAGTTGTTGGACTGATCTATAAATTCTAATAAGTTGTTGGACTGCTCTATAAATTCTAATAAGTTGTTGAACTGCTCTATAAATTCTAATAAGTTGTTGGACTGATCTATAAATTCTAATAAGTTGTTGGACTGATCTATAAATTCTAATAAGTTGTTGGACTGATCTATAAAGTCCAAATTATCCTGATATATGTGGCAAAGACGGAGGAGTTGGGAGTAAGGGATGGATTTCTTACAGGTTTCAGGGTGGGAGGAGGTGTAAAGTAAATAGATGTGGCTATCGGTGGACTTGTAAAATGCAGAAGTGACAAGCCTGTTTGTGACAATAGATATTGTAATGTTTAAAAAGTTGACAGACTTTCATAAGTGAATTTTATGTTATTATTAAGTGAGTTGACGAATTCAATAAAATTTTTTGCTGTTCCTGTGGCATACTGGTGGCTCTAATGCCATCATCGATGTACCTCTTATAGAATTCTGGAAGTCTGCCAGTGTAGGTCTCTCATAATTTGGCTTCCAGAAAGTCCATAAATAGACATGCATAACTGGGACCCATTTTCGTTCCCATGACAACACCATTGATTTGCTCAAAGTATTCGCCGTTGAATTTGAAAGAATTTAGGTTTAGTACTAGCTGTGTAAGTCTGATTATGGTATCAATGTTAGTGGTGGTGTGAGGGTCTTTGTCGAGAAAATAGCGGGGTGCTAAAAGTCCATCCTCATAGGGGTTAGAGGTATATAGGGAGCAGACATCAAGGAGAAAGATGTGATAGGTGTGGTGTTGAGAGAGTGTGATCGCATCAAATGTTGTTATGGCGTGGTTGGTATCAAACAATATCACGATGGAAATGTCACGCAGATGGCACAAGCCGCCTAGCGCTTGAGAACCGCTACATTCAGGATTATGGGACGCTGGAGCCACACAGGTTAAACTCACTATTCAGCTACACCTAACATTCTCCTCTTCAACAATCATAATCCACTAAGCTCCACTCCTTTCTCACTTGTTACACATAGTTCAGAGCCTCCTCACAGCATCACTTTACAACCCTCCTACTCCAACCATAATCATCTATTTCACCTTCCGGTTAGATTACCATTGTATCACCCTCTCTCCCCTCCACGGTTTCCCCACCCATTTATCACACATCACAAGTCCCAGTTTAAACATTCCCTACGCTCTACCATGTCCATTTCTGAACAAGCGTCGGACAGGCCACAGCTACTTACAAGTTACAGCTAAGTGCCCTGTTCATTTTTTTTTAACATAGCATTCATATGAATCTACAAGCAATATTAGCAGCATTTCTCTCTGCACTCTTATACCAATATCTTCTGTATTTCACTCTCCACTTTTATAGCAATGTTAACAGAATTTCTCTCTCCATTCCGATAGCATTGTTAGTAGATTTTCTCTCTTCATACTTCTAGCATTGTGAGTAGCATTTCTCTCTTAATTCTTGTAACAATGTTAGCAATACTTCTCTTTGCACTCTTATAGCAATATTAGTAGCATTTGTCTCTCCATTCCTGTAGAAATGCTATCATCATTTCTCTCCAGTCCTGTAGCAATATTGCTAGCATTTCTCTCTGCACACTTGTAGCAATAATAGCAGCATTTCTCACTCCATTCCCAAAGCAATGTTAGTAGCATATCTCTCTGCACTCTTGTAGCAATGTTAACACCATAACTCTACGCTCCTGTAGCAATGTTACAACCATATCACTTTGCACACTTATGGCAATGTTAGCACCATATCTCTCTGCACTCTTATAGCATTGTTAGCACTAAGTCTCTCTGCATGCTTATAGAATTGTTAGCAGTATATCTCTCTGCACTCTTGTAGCAATGTTAGAACTATATCTCTCTGCACTCGTGTAGCACCATATCTCTCTGCACCATGTAGCAATGTTAGCACCATATCTCTCTGCACTCTTATAGCAATGTTAGCAACATATCTCTCTGCACTGTTATAGCAATGTTAGCAACATATCTCTCTGCACTGTTATAGCAATTTTAGCACCATGATTCTCTGCACTCTTAAATCAGTGTTAGCACAATATCTCTCTGCAATCTTATAGCAATGTTAGCAGAATATCTCTCTGCAATCTTATAGCAATGTTAGCAGAATATCTCTCTGCAATCTTATAGCAATGTTAGCAGAATATCTCTCTGCAATCTTATAGCAATGTTAGCAGCATTCCTCTCTTCACTCCTGTAGCAGTGTTAAAAGCATTTGTTTATTCATACTTATTGCAATGTTAGTAGCATTTCTCTCTTCATTCTTGTAGCAATGTTAGCAGCATTTCTCTCTGAAATTTTATAGCAATGTTAGCACCATATCTCTCTGTTCTCTTTTAGCAATGTTAGCAGCATTTATTTCTGCACTGTTACAGGAATGTTAGCAGCATTTCTTTCTGCACACTTATTGCAATGTTAATAGCATTTCTATCTTCACTCCTGTAGTATTTGCCTCTTCATACTTGTAACAATGTTAGTATAATTTCTCTCTTCATTTTACTAGCAATGTTAGCAGCATTTCTCTCTGCACTCTTATACCAATGTTAGTAGCATTTCTCTCTCCAATCTTATATCAGTGTTAACAGCACTTCTCTCTCCATTCCTGTAGCATTGTTAGTACACTTGCTCTCTTCATACTTCTAGTGATGTTACTAGCATTTCTTACTCTATTCCTGAACCAATGTTAGTAGCACTTCTCTCTCTACTCTTGTAACAATGTTATTAGCATTTCTCTCTCCAGTCCTATAGTAATGTTAGCAGCATTTCTCTCGGCATCTTGTAGCAATGTTAGTAGCATATCTTTCTGCATTTTTATAGCAATGTTAGCAGCATTTATCTCTGCACACTTGTAACAATGTTAGCACCATAACTCTCTTTGATCTTATAGCAATATCTCTCAGCACTCTTACAGCAATGTTCCCAGCATATCTCTCAGCAATCTTGTAGTAATGTTAGAACCATATCTCTCAGCACTCTTGTAGCACTATATCTCTATGCACCATGTAGCAATGTTAGCACCATATCTCTCTGCACTCTTGTATCAATGTTAGCACCATATCTCTTTGCACTCTTATAGTAATTTTACAACATATCTATCTTCACTGTTATAGCAATTTTAGCACAATGGAATGGAAAAACTAATTGTGTCAGTCCATAAGAACAGCAAAGAGCAGAACCTCTATCTTAATGCAAAGAAAACTAAATTGATGACAACTGACAAAACAAACAAGGCAGCTGAAATATATATCAATGAGGAAAAACTGGAAGAAGTGGAGAGTTTTGAATATCTTGGATCATTACTAACTAATAATGGAAATACAATGAGGGAAATTAAAAGGAGGACATCTATCGCTCTTCAGAAAGTAAAACAAATAAAGAATCTGTGGAGAGGAGCAGACAGAACTACAAAAATAAGATTTTTAAGGGCATGCATCTTTCCCATAGTCCAAAGGCTAGTGGGAAAAGAAGACATGGTGGACAGAGTATATCAGTGAGCTATATGGGGGAGAAAGACCAGAATTAACACCAGATACTGAAAACTGTGAGGGACCACCAATACTTGAAGATGAAATCATAGATGCCATCAAACACATGAAGAAAGGAAAAGCGACTGGGCCTGATAATATAACAATAGAAGAAATAGAGGCACTAGAGGAGAGAGGAATAAAAATAATAACCAAGTTACTGAATGACATTTACAACAGTGGTTATATTCCTAGTGACCTGATTAAATCCACGTTTATAGCACTACCAAAGAAACCAGGTGCAAAGGAATGTGACGACCACCGGACTATCAGCCTCTCATGTCACATAACGAAGCTACTTCTGAGAATAATTATGAGAAGAACAAGGAAAAAGATAAAAATGGAAATGGCAGATGAACAGTTTGGATTTGTTGAAGGAAAGGGAACACACAATGCCATTTATGCTTTACAAAAAATAACAGAAAGAGCCTTAGAAGTACAGAAAGATCTCTACTTATGCTTCATTGATTACACCAAGGCATTTGACAATGTGAAACATAATGAAATTATTAAAATGCTTGAAGACATCAATACAAACGCTAAAGACCTGAGGATTGTAAAACATCTATACTGGCAGCAAGAAGCAGCAATTCGAGTTGAAAATAAAACTGGAAAATATCAACCTATAAAACATGGGGTGCGACAAGGATGTGTACTATCTCCAAACCTTTTTTCTCTGTATAGCGAGAATATTCTAAGAACAATCATCACAGAACCAGGCATAAAAATTGGAGGATACAATATTAACAACCTTCGGTATGCTGACGACACAGTACTGATAGCTGAGAACCAACAAGATCTGCAAAATCTCTTGGATAAAGTCGCCAAAGAAAGTGAACAGAAAGGCCTTACTTTGAACATCAAAAAGACAGAGACTATGGTTATATCTAAGAAACAGAATCCACCAGCATGCAGTATTAAATTAAACGGAACTATTCTAAAGCAGGTGCAGAAATTCAAATACCTTGGAGCAGTAATAACTTCAGATGGGAAATGGAGAACAGAAATTAGGAACAGAATAGGCCAAGCAAAGACTGCATTTCAGAGAATGAGAAACATATTAACCAACACATCCTTATCAATGAATGTTAGAAAACGAGTCCTAAAATGCTATATTGAACCTATCTTGTTATATGGAAGTGAATCATGGACAATAGGCAAGCCTGCACAAAAATCATTGGAAGCAGCAGAAATGTGGTTTATTAGAAGAATGTTGCGAATCCCCTGGACAGCAAAAATAACTAATGAAGAATGTAGTAGAAGAGCTGGAGAGACCAAAAAACCTTGTCAAAAAGATAAGAGAGAGACAATGTACTTTCATAGGACATGCAATGGGAAGAGGGGGCATTGAAAATATTATAACAACAGGAAAAATAGAAGGAAGAAGATCAAGAGGAAGACAAAGAGAAATGATACTGGACAGTCTGATGGGATGGTGTGAGAGGAGATCACCAACTGAGCTGATGGCCTGCATGAAGGATCGCGTACTCTGGAGAAGCATAATAGCCAACGCCAGCTGGCACGGCACATGATGATGATGATGATCTTTCCCATTGCAACATATGCCTGTGAGACCTGGACACTTAACAAAACAGCTGAAAAACACATAAATGCCTTTCAATGTAAATGCTACAGAAGAGTTCTCCAAATATCGTGGACACAAAAAAGAACAAATATATCTATACTACAAGAGCTTAATATTTAAGAAGGCTGGTTAATAAGGAGGATTAAAGAGAGAAAACTTAAATATTTTGGACACATTAAACGTCATGATAATTTAGAGAAGACCGTATTGGAAGGATACATAATGGGAAAAAGAAAAAGAGGAAGACCAAAACGAAGATGGCTGCAAGACATCGTTGACGATCTGCAAATGGATGCAACAGCAGCAGGCCATCTTGCTCACAACCTAGAGGCCTACAGGAGTGCTGTTTGGGAGGCAAAGTTCTGCAGGGGACATGCAAATGAATGAATGAATGACAATATCTCTATGTAATCTTATAGCAATATCAGCAGCATTCCTCTCTGCACTGTTGTAACAATGTTAGAAGCATTTGTTTTTGCTCCCATATAGTAATGTTTGCAGCATTTCTCTCTTCACTCCCGTAGCAATGTTAAAGTCATTTCTTTCTTCATACTTATTGCAATGTTAGTAGCATTTCTCATTTCATTCTTTTAGCATGTTAGCACATTTTATCTCTCCACTCTTATAGCAATGTTACTAGCATTTCTCTCTCTGCATTCTTGTAGCAAATTTAGAACCTTTTCTCTCTACATTCTTGTAGCAATGTTAGTAGCATTTCTCTCTACACTCTTATAGCAACGTTAGCAACATTTCTCTCTACATTCTTATAGCAAGGTTAGTAGCATTTCTGTATCCACTCTTATAGCAATGTTACTAGCATTTTTCTTTGCGCTCTTTGAGCAATGATAGTAGTATTTCTCTCTCCACTCTTGCAGTAATGTTAGCACCATATTTATGTGGACACTTATAACAATGCTAGAAGCATTTCTCTTGGTATTCTAGTAGCAATGTTAGAAGCTTTTCTCTCTCCATTCTTATAGCAATGTGAGCAGCATTTCTCTTTTCATTCTTGTAGCATTGTTACCAGAATTTCTCTCTTCATACTTCTAGCAATATTAGTAGCATTTCTCTCTTCATTCTTGTAGCAATGTTAGTAGCATTTCTCTGAATTCTTAAATAAATGTTAGCAGCATTTCTCTCTCCATTCCTGTAGAAATGTTATCAGCACTTCTTTCTCTAGAAATGTAGCAAATATTAGTACCATTTCTCTCTGCACTCTTGTAGCAATGTTAGCAGCATATCTCAGTCCATTTCTGTATCAATGTTCGTAGCATTTCTTTCTGAACTCTTACAGCAATGTAAGCAGCATTCCTCCATGCACATTTTTTAGCAATGTTAGCACCATATCTCTGCAATCTTGTAGCAATGTTAGAAGTGTTTGTCTCTGCACCTGCATAGCAATGTTAACAACATTTCTCTCTTCATACTTATTGCAATGTTAACAACATTTCTCTCTTCATACTTATTGCAATATTAACAACATTTCTCTCTTCATACTTATTGCAGTGTTAACAACATTTCTCTCTTCATACTTATTGCAATGTTAACAACATTTCTCTCTTCATACTTATTGCAATGTCAACAACATTTCTCTCTTCATAATTATTGCAATGTTAACAACATTTCTCACTTCATTCTTTTAGCAATGTTAGCAGTTTTTATCTCTCCACACTTATAGGAATGTGAGTAGCATTTTTCTCTGCACTCTTGTAGCAATGTTAGTAACATATCTCTCTACATTCTTGTAGCAATGTTAGCACCATTTCTCTCTACACTCTTATAGCAATGTTAGCAACATATCTCTCTGCACTGTTACAGCAATTTTAGCACCATGTCTCTCTGCACTCTTATATCAATGTTAGCAGAATTTTTATCTCCATTTCTGTAGGAATATTAACAGTATTTTCCTCTATAGACGTGTAGCAATGTTATTAGCATATCTCTCTGCACTCATGTTGTAATGTTAGTAGCACTTCTCTCTGCAATATAATAATGTTAGTAGAATTTCTCTCTGCACTCTTAGAGCAATATTAGTAGCATTTCTCTCTACACTCTTACAGCAATGTTAATAGCATTTCTCTCTGTACTCTTATAACAATGTTAATAGCATTTCTCTCTGCACTTTTATAGCAATGTTAGTAGCACTTTTCTCTGCACTCCTATAGAAATGCTAATATTTCTCTCTCCATTCTTGTAGCAATGTTAGCACCATAACTCTCTGCACACTTATAGCATCATTAGCAGTTTTGTCTCTGTAATCTAGTAGCAATATTAGCACCATTTCTCTCTGCACTCTTTTAGCAATCTTAGTACCATATCTCTCTGGTCTCTTGTAGCTATGTTAGCACCACATATCTCTTCACTCATGTAATTATTTCAGCACCATATCTCTCTCCACTCTTATAGCAATGTTACTAGCATTTTTCTATGTACTCTTATAGCAATGTTAGTAGCATTTCTCTCTACAGTCCTGTAGCAATGTTAGTAGCATTTCTCTCTACAGTCCTGTAGCAATGTTAGTAGCATTTCTCTCTACAGTCCTGTAGCAATGTTAGTAGCATTTCTCTCTACAGTCCTGTAGCAATGTTAGTAGCATTTCTCTCTACAGTCCTGTAGCAATGTTAGTAGCATTTCTCTCTACAGTCCTGTAGCAATGTTAGTAGCATTTCTCTCTACAGTCCTGTAGCAATGTTAGTAGCATTTCTCTCTACAGTCCTGTAGCAATGTTAGTAGCATTTCTCTCTACAGTCCTGTAGCAATGTTAGTAGCATGTTTCTCTGCACTCTTGTAGCAATGTTAGAACCATATCCCTCTGCACACTTATAGCAGTGTTAGCACCATGTCTCTCTGCACACTTATAGCAGTGTTAGCACCATGTCTCTCTGCACACTTATAGCAGTGTTAGCACCATGTCTCTCTGCACACTTATAGCAGTGTTAGCACCATGTCTCTCTGCACACTTATAGCAGTGTTAGCACCATGTCTCTCTGCACACTTATAGCAGTGTTAGCACCATGTCTCTCTGCACACTTATAGCAGTGTTAGCACCATGTCTCTCTGCACACTTATAGCAGTGTTAGCACCATGTCTCTCTGCACACTTATAGCAGTGTTAGCACCATGTCCCTCTGCACACTTATAGCAGTGTTAGCACCATGTCTCTCTGCACACTTATAGCAGTGTTAGCACCATGTCTCTCTGCACACTTGTAGCGATGTTACAACTATATCTCTCTGCACTCTTGTATTAACATATCTCTCATCATCGTGTAGCAGTGTTAGCACAATATCTGTCTGCAATCTTATAGCAATGTTAGTGACATTTATCTCTGCACTCTTATAGCAATATCAGCAGCATTCCTCTCTGCACTCTTATAGCAATGTTAGCACCATATACATCTCCGCACTCTTGTAGCAATATTAGCACCATATCTCTCTGCACTCTTGTAGCAATATTATAAGTATTTGTCTTTCACTCATATAGCAAAATTAGCAGCCCTTCTCTCTTTATTCCTGTAGCAATGTTAAAAGTATTTCTCTCTTCATACTTCTTGCAATGTTAGTAGCATTTCTCTCTGCACTCTTATACCAATTTTAGGAGCATTTCTCTTTCCACTCTTATAGCAATGTTAACAACACTTCTCTCTTCATTCATGTAGCATTGATAGTGGAATTTCTCTCTTCATACTACTAGCAATGTTAGCAGTATTTCTGCCTCCATTCCTGTAGAAACACTATCACCAATTCTCTCTCCAGTCCTACTGATAGTCTTGTCACTTCTATGTTCTACAAACTTCTGGCAGTCTTTTCACCTATCTGTTCTACAAACTTACTGATAGTCTTTTCACCTATCTGTTCTACAAACTTACCGACAGTCTTTTCACCTATCTGTTCTACAACCCTACTGACAGTCTTATCACCTCTGTGTTCTACAAACCTACTGACCGTCTTATCACCTCTGTGTTCTACAAACCTACTGATAGTCTTATCATCTCTGTGTTCTACAAACCTACTGATAGTCTTATCACCTCTGTGTTCTACAACCTTACTGATAGTCGTATCACCTACAAACCTACTGATTGTATGAACTGTTCTGGTAAGTAGATGGAATAGACAGACAAGCTGCCAAGAACTACACAATTCTGGAAGAAAAAAGTGAACTAGAATGACGTTTTCACCTGAGATCTAAGATTAAAAATAACTGTTAATTGTTTCCCGACTAAAAAAAACCACAGAAAATGAGACGGCATCGTTTCAGAGCTGCCAGGAGAAAGCGGAAAAGAGAAGGTGAGGAGAGGGAGAAGTAGGTAATTACACTCACTAGGTAGAAACTCGTGGGGGTAACTAGCCTAGGGAGGCTAACAGAGAGGCTAACAGGGAGGCTAACAGAGAGGCTAGAAAATTGTGCTAAACAAAATCGATTTTGTTTTATGGACTATGACTTACAAAGCTTACACAAACAGTAACAGAAATACTTACTGACATAAATTATCGAAATAACAACTACTTTGGCACTCTGTTCCAGAAAATCCTTCCACAAATATTCGCACAGATAATTGAAATGTTCGGAATATTTTCCTCTTGCACGTCCTGCAGGGGAAATGAATGTGAGTGCTTCAGTGAACGAGTCTCAGTATGTAAAGCATCTGGAGATATAACAAGCATTAAACAGCGAGATAATCCGAGGCCGACTTACAACTTATTTTGAGGGGAAAAAACGCGATTACGGAAACTTGAGAAACCCTCTTAATCTCCAGACTTTTAAGATTCACATGTTGAGTAACACAACATACTCTCCTGATTTTTAAACGCTCTTTCCATGGTTCCAGGTGGTGGAATACCTAACACCTGGACTAGCCTCGAGTAAAGGGAAAAACAATCTCGTACATTTTGTAAGAAATATTCTCCTGGGCTGAGATTCTAGTGATACTTAAATGAGGAATTTTACTTTTCACATTCACAATTATATTATGTATTCTCCAAGATCTGCACGAAATACACGGAGCCTTACACTGCAGCAAATACATGGAGCTTTCCACAGAAGCAAATACACAGAGCTTTACATTGTAGCATATACATGTAGCTTTACACTGCAGCAAATACATGGAGCTTTCCACAGAAGCAAATACACAGAGCTTTACACTGTAGCATATACATAGAACTTCACACTGCACCATATACATGTAGCTTTACACTGCAGCAAGTACACAGAACTTTACACTCCAGCAAATACATAGAGTTTTACACTGCACCATATACATAGAGCTTCACATTGCAGCAAATACATGGAGATTTATACTGCAGCAAATACATAGAGCTTTACATTGCAGCAAATACATAGAGCTTCACGCTACAACAAATACATACAGCTTCATGCTACATCAAGTACATAGAGCTTCACACTGCAACAAGTACATACAGCTTCATACTGCAGGAAGTATATAAGGCCTCTCAATACAGCAAATAGATAAATCTTCACACTACAGTAAATATATAAAGCTTCACACTGCAGTAAATATATAAAGCTTCACACTACAGTAAATATATAAAGCTTCACACTACAGTAAATATATAAAGCCTTACACTACAGTAAATATATAAAGCTTCACACTACAATAAATATATAAAGCTTCACACAACAGTAAATATATAAAGCTTCACACCACAGGAAATACCTAAAGCTTCACACTGTAACAATTACATAGAACTTCACACTGCAGCAAATACATCATACAGCTTCACACGGCAGCAAATACATCATACTGCTTCACACTGCAGCAATAACATATTCATTCACACAGCAACAAGTACATAGAGCTTCACACTGCAACAACTACATACAGCTTCACACTGCAGTAAGTACATACCTCTTCACAGTGCAACAAGTACATGCAGCTTCATACTGCAGTAAATATATCATTCACACTACAGCAAATACATACAGCTTCACACAACTGCAGATACATACCTCTTCACAGTGCAACATGTACATACTGCTTCACACTGCAGCAAGTTCATAGAGCTTCACACTGTATCAAGTACATTCAGCTTCACACTGTAGGAAATACATAGATCTTCACACTGCAGTAAATACTTAGATCTTCACACTACAGTAAATATATAAAGCTTCACACTACAGAAAATATATAAAGCTTCACACTACAACAAGTAATTCATTCTTCACACTGCGGAAAATACATAAAACATCACACTGCTGCAAATAATTAGAGCTTCACATTGCAGCAAGTAATTAGAGCTTCACACTGTAGTAAATACAGAAAGCTTCACACTGCAGTAAATACATAAAACTTCACACTGCAGCAAATACATGGAGCTTCACATTGAAGCAAACACATGGGGCTTCACAATTCAGCAAGTAATTAGAGCTTCACACTGTAGAAAGTACATAACTCTACACACTGCAACAAGTAATTAGAGCTTCACACTGCAACAAGTAATTAGAGCTTCACACTGTAGAAAGTACATAACTCTACACACTGCAACAAGTAATTAGAGCTTCACACTGCAACAAGTAATTAGAGCTTCACACTGTAGAAAGTACATAACTCTACACACTGCAACAAGTAATTAGAGCTTCACACTGTAGAAAGTACATAACTCTACATACTGCAACAAGTAATTAGAGCTTCACACTGTAGAAAGTACATAACTCTACACACTGCAACAAGTAATTAGAGCTTCACACTGCAACAAATACATGGAGCTTCACACTGCAGCAAGTAATTAGAGCTTCACACTGTAGAAAGTACATAACTCTACACACTGCAACAAGTAATTAGAGCTTCACACTGCAACAAATACATGGAGCTTCACACTGCAACAAATACATGGAGCTTCACACTGCAGCAAAAACATGGAACTTCACACTGCAGCACAAACCAGGAGCTTCACACTGCAAAAATACATAGAGCTTCACACTGCAGTAAATACATGGAGCTTCACACTGCAGTAAGTAGTTAGAGTTTCACACTGCAAAAATACATAGAGCTTCACACAGCAGTAAATACATGGAGTTTCACACTGCAGCAAATACATGGAGTTTCACACTTCAGCAAGTAATTAGAACTTCACACTGCAGCAAGTAATTGGAGCTTCACACTGCAGCAAGTACATAACACTACACACTGCAACAAGTACATATAGCTTCACTCTGCAGCAAGTAGTTAGAGCTTCACAATGCAGCAAGTACATACAGCTTCACACTACAGCAAGTACATAGAGCTTCACACTGTATCAAGTACATTCAGCTTCACACTGTAAAAAATACATAGATCTTCACACTGCAGTAAATACTTAGATCTTCACACTACAGTAAATATATAAAGCTTCACACAACAATAAATGTATAAAGCTTCAGACTGCAATAAGTAATTAGAGTTTCACACTGAAATGTGCCTTCATGAACATTTTCCGGGGGGTGGTTCTTCTGCTGTCTTATTGCTTCTATTTTCCTCTGTCTTCTGGACTTTCTTGGTGTCACTTTTTCTCTTTTTGCCTGTTTGGTTCCAAACTCTTTGTGGCAGTGAAGATATATGATGTTACCAAATGCTTCCAGCTTTTGCTCCAGGTTTTTTCCTCTTAGCTGTTTGTCTAGTTCTTTGCATAATCCTGCGTCTAGGTTTTCCCATATGCTTTTTGCACCTGCTGGTGGGAAGTTAATCTTGTCTCTGGTCTCGTCGGAGGGCTGCATTGCCTCCCTGCTGCCTGACTCAACCTGAATATTCCCTGTACTGTGGATTATATCCTGACAGAGATCTTCTAATGTCTTATCTGAGACTGGCGTCACAGTGCACTATTGAGTATTGGGCAGCAAGGAACCACCACATCCCTTCTTCGTTCTGTGTATCTTCATGCCACGTTGAGTGTTAAATTTCCTGCCACAGATGCATGGATACTCCATCCGCTGTTCTCAACTCGAATTAATTGGGGCGGGCATGGTCGTTTCCGTAAAGTCACCTGTGGATCCATCATTCTCCCCCCCCCCCCCTTTTCGGTGAATCCTGGAGGTATTTCTTCTTTTTGGACTTTGTAGCAATAGTATGTTGGCTGACAGGGTTACTGGCCCGGACAGCCCAGTTCAGGGACGCTTTCCCAGTGAGGATTCTGGTCTTTCCCGACTGTCCATCGGTCTTTCCCGATTGTCATTGGCATCACCATGCTCTATATGCAGGAAACTCTCTACCGTAGAGAGCGGAACAACAACACAGCTCCTTCAGATCATCAGAGGAAGTACCCCCCCCCCCCAGACAAGTGTTTTGGCCCTATTAAACTCCTGATAATCATAAACTCCTGATCCATATAATCACTGTAATATGCTCACATAGTCATATAAACACTATAATATGCTGACATAGTCATATAAACACTGTAATATGCTCTTATAGTGGTATAAACAGGTATAAACACTATAATATGCTCTTATATCATATACACATTATAATATGCTTTTATAGTCATATAAACATTATTATATGCTCTTATAGTCACATAATATGCTCTTATAGTCATATGCTCTTATAGTCATATAAACATTACAATATGCTCATATAGCCATATAAACGTTGTAATATCCTCATATAGCCATATAATATGCTCTTTTAGTCCAAGGGAGGCAAACTTCCGCAAAGGACATGCAAATGAATGAATAAGTAATAGAAACACTGTAATGTGCTCTTATATTCATACAAACTCAAATATCATGGACACAAAAAAAGAACAAATATATCCATACTACAAGAACTTAATACCGAAGAAGGCTGGCTAGTAAAGAGGATTAAAGAAAGAAAACTGAAATATTTTTGACACTTTAAACGTCATGATAATCTAGAGAAGACTGTCTTGAAAGGGTACATAACGGGAAAAGGAAAGAGAGGAAGACCAAGGCGAAAATGGCTGCAAGACATCATTGACAATCTGAAAATTGAAAATGGATGCATCAGCAGCAGGGCATCTTGCTCACAACCGAGAGGTCTGCAGGAGTGCTGTTAGGGAGGCAATCTTCTGAAAAGGGCACGCAAATGACCGACTGACTGACTGAGTCACATAAACACTGTAATATGCTCATTTAGTCATAAAAACATTGTAATATGCTCATATAAACACTATAATATGCTGATATAGTCATATAAACACAGTAATATGCTCATATAGTCATATAAACAATATGCTCATATAGTCATATAAACACTGTAATGTGTTTGTCTGTCTTCAGATATTTTGGTTTCCTGTGTTAAAAGTTCTATAGATTTTGTATCTGGACTTTACATCACGTGACACCCGACCTACGGCAACGATTTAGAACAAAAAATTAGTAAACATTGTTACAATACAAAGTAACAAGTTTGACTGTTGTTGTTTTAATATTGGACAGCGGAAATATAAAGTAGTAAGATTTTTTAAAATTTGTGTGATCTGTTTATTATTTTAAATTTATTATTATTAGTAGTAGTATTAAATGCCTAAGGAAAATACTCGGCATCAAGTGGAACGAATTCAGGAACAATGCAAAGGTAAGACAGATGACTGAACAACAAACAGTCTCATGGGTGATCAGGAAAAGGAGATGGACATATGTTGGTCACTTGATGAGAAGAAATGATCAGAGAATCCCAAAACAAGCTATCAAGTGGAACACAACAGGCCGAAGAAAAAGAGGCAGACCGCGTGAAACTCTGAACAGGACATTGTTAAGAAAGGCCATATTAACAGGCATAAAATCCTTTGATGAGGTTGAAAGACTCGCTGAACACAGGAAAAATTGGTGAACTACTTTGCGAGCCCTATGTGACGTTTAACGGTACGGGAAGGATATAAGATATGAGTAGTAGTATTATTACATTTATTTTGCATTTTTCATAACATCTCTTCGTGATACTACTACATAAAACCCGTCAATCATAATTTAGAAAGTGAGCTGAGATTAGAAGGCACAGCTGTATAGTAGCCAAGTTGTATAGAAAGTATAGCTGTATAGTATTTCAGGTGTATAGGGAGCACAGCTGTATAGTAGCCAAGTTGTATAGAAAATATAGCTGTATAGTAGTTCAGGTGTATAGAGAGCATAGCTGTATAGTATCTCAGGTGTATAGGGAGCACAGCTGTAAAGTAGCTCAGGTATATAGGGAGCACAGATGTATAGCAGCTCAGGTGTACAGAAAGCACAGATGTATAGTAGTTCAGGTGTATAGTAAGAACAGCTATATAGTTGCTCAGGTGGATAGTAAGGACAGTTGTCTAGTAGATCAGATGTATAGTAAGCACAGTTGTCTAGTAGACCAGGTGTATAGTAAGAACAGCTGTATAGTTGCTCAGGTGGATAGTAAGGACAGTTGTCTAGTAGATCAGATGTATAGTAAGAACAGCTGTATAGTAGCTCAGGTGGATAGTAAGGACAGTTGTCTAGTAGATCAGGTGTATAGTAAGCACAGTTCTCTAGTAGATCAGGTGTACAGGAAGCACTGCTGTATAGTGGCGCAGGTGTATAGTAAACACAGCTGTATAGTAGATTAGGAGTAAAGGAAGCACAGCTGTATAGTAGATCAGGAGTAAAGGAAGCACAGCTGTATAGTAGATTAGGAGTAAAGGAAGCACAGCTGTATAGTAGATCAGGAGTAAAGGAAGCACAGCTGTATAGTAGCTCAGGTGTATAGTAGCTCAGGTGTATAATAAGCACAGCTGTATAGTAGCTCAGGTGTATAGTAAGAACAGCTGTATAGTAGCTCAGGTGTATAGCAAGAACAGCTGTATAGTAGTTCAGGTGTATAGTAAGAACAGCTGTATAGTAGATCAGGTGTATAATAAGAACAGCTGTATAGTAGTTCAGGTGTATAGTAAGAACAGCTGTATAGTAGTTCAGGTGTATAGTAAGAACAGCTGTATAGTAACTCAGCTGTATAGTAAACACAGTTCTCTAGTAGATCAGGTGTACAGGAAGCACTGCTGTATAGTGGCTCAGGTGTATAGTAAACACAGCTGTATAGTAGATTAGGAGTAAAGGAAGCACAGCTGTATAGTAGATCAGGAGTAAAGGAAGCACAGCTGTATAGTAGCTCAGGTGTATAGTAGCTCAGGTGTATAATAAGCACAGCTGTATAGTAGCTCAGGTGTATAGTAAGAACAGCTGTATAGTAGCTCAGGTGTATAGCAAGAACAGCTGTATAGTAGTTCAGGTGTATAGTAAGAACAGCTGTATAGTAGATCAGGTGTATAATAAGAACAGCTGTATAGTAACTCAGCTGTATAGTAAGAACAGCTGTATAGTAGTTCAGGTGTATAGTAAGAACAGCTGTATAGTAACTCAGCTGTATAGTAAACACAGTTCTCTAGTAGATCAGGTGTACAGGAAGCACTGCTGTATAGTGGCTCAGGTGTATAGTAAACACAGCTGTATAGTAGATTAGGAGTAAAGGAAGCACAGCTGTATAGTAGATCAGGAGTAAAGGAAGCACAGCTGTATAGTAGCTCAGGTGTATAGTAGCTCAGGTGTATAATAAGCACAGCTGTATAGTAGCTCAGGTGTATAGTAAGAACAGCTGTATAGTAGCTCAGGTGTATAGCAAGAACAGCTGTATAGTAGTTCAGGTGTATAGTAAGAACAGCTGTATAGTAGATCAGGTGTATAATAAGAACAGCTGTATAGTAACTCAGCTGTATAGTAAACACAGCTGTATAGTAGCTCAGGAATATAGGAACCACAGTTTTATAGTAGCACAGCTGTATAGTAAGCACAGCTGTATAGTAGTATAGCAGTATATTGAATGTTAGGATGTAAGATAGATAACTCATCTGAGAATATTTGTATAAAATGAGTTATCTTCTAAAGTAATCAGCTGTTTGTGAGTAGAGTCCATCTTCTCTGTCTCAGGTTGCACGAGGGTCACGCTTGGGGAGTGATAGGAAAAAGGTCAGGTGAGAGAGAAATCATATGACTGAGGGACAGTTGTGTTTTGTGTATCGTCTGAGATAGACGTAGATTAGGCTGTTAGAAATGTTGTGGTTTAGTCAAATAGATGTAGGATAGATTGTGTTAGGATGTTCAGATGGCGACAGCAGTCTGCCGGGAACATATATTGTCGAGATGTCTAGTCCATGGATTTTGTTGATGCTTTTGTCGTTCTCGTCATATCGCTCATCGACTCATCGTCACCCCGTGCATCATTAAAGTCATTTCAACTGTAAAGTTGCTGCTTCTGTATTACTATTTCCACTGAGAGAGAATGAACCTGGGAGCAAGTAAGTCTGTGAAGTGAGTAACAAAACAGACGCAAAACAACGTAGAATAGTAATGTAAGCAAGAGCATTATTACAGTGGATAGTAGTGGGAATATACACAGAAATGAGTAGCAATACATCTACAGTTTACATTCTACACACACAAGAGCAGGAGATAGAATGAATCACCACCCGCGTATTCTGCTTTAATTGGTGTCCGTTACTGGCGCTGTCTTCCACGGCCAACAACAACAACAACAGCAACAATAACAACATTAGCGACGACACTGCTTTCGTTAGTGCTGACTTTAGGCGCTGTTGTACATGTTCTACATTACTCCTTCGTAACGCAGAGTCTGGGCGTTTTCTGTCATGGTCAACTGTTTTAAGTGGGGCAATGATCTGCCCTATACCTCACGGAAAACTTGTATAGTCCTACCTTGTGACCGGCGCTGTGTCAAGTCTACAGTGTGACCGGCGCTGTGTCAAGTCTACAGTGTGACCGGCGCTGTGTCAAGTCTACAGTGTGACCGGCGCTGTGTCAAGTCTACAGTGTGACCGGCGCTGTGTCAAGGCTACAGTGTGACCGGCGCTGTGTCAAGGCTACAGTGTGACCGGCGCTGTGTCAAGGCTACAGTGTGACCGGCACTGTGTCAAGGCTACAGTGTGACCGGCGCTGTGTCAAAGCTACAGTGTGGGCGCACGTGCCTAGCGCACTTCGTTACAGACTTTTTGCATTATATTACTGGATTATACATTCTTCAACGTTTCGTGATCGCTGTTTTCACAGTTCTGGTCCTAATTACCAGGCTGCATGTTATCTGCTGCATTCTACATCGTTATGGTGCAGAAGTAGCCTATATGGAATTCTGCTACAACCGGCCACAATCGTTACGTGAATTTATTTTCTTGTGTTTCGCTTTCGTAACAAGAAAAGGATTTCAAGTTGTCCAGATACGGGCACCCAGTTTGAAATGAATAGCAATACATCTAAAGTTTACATTCTACACACAGAAGAGCAGAAGAGATAGAATCACGGAGTATTCTGCTTTAGTAGCTAAGGTGTATAGAGAGCACAGCTGTATAGTAGCTCAAGTGTATTGGAAGTACAGCTGTATAGTAGCTCAAGTGTATAATAAGCACGGCTGTATAGTAGATCAGGTGTATAGTAGCTTAGGTATATAGTAATCACAGCTGTATAGTTGCTCTGGTGTATAGTAAGCACAGCTGTATAGTTGCTCTGGTGTATAGTAAGCACAGCTGTATAGTTGCTCTGGTGTATAGGAAGTACAGCTGTATAGTAGCTCAAGTGTATAATAAGCACGGCTGTATAGTAGATCAGGTGTATAGTAGCTTAGGTATATAGTAATCACAGCTGTATAGTTGCTCTGGTGTATAGGAAGCACAGCTATATAGTTGCTCTGGTGTATAGGAAGCACAGCTATATAGTAGCTCAGGTGTATAGTAATCACAGCTGTATAGTTGCTCTGGTGTATAGTAATCACAGCTATATAGTTGCTCTGGTGTATAGTAATCACAGCTATATAGTTGCTCTGGTGTATAGGAAGCACAGCTATATAGTAGCTCAGGTGTATAGTAATCACAGCTGTATAGTTGCTCTGGTGTATAGTAATCACAGCTATATAGTTGCTCTGGTGTATAGTAATCACAGCTATATAGTTGCTCTGGTGTATAGGAAGCACAACTGTACACAAATGTATAAAATTTTTATGAAATATTATAGAAAACTGTGCCCAAGAAGATTTATGACAGTCTATTACTTCTGCGTACCAATAATGTGTTACTTCTGCCTAACTGAAATTATTACTTCTGCGTACCTGTAATCTGCAACTTGTGCGAAACTTGTCCAGTGATATTATCGATTATTTTCAGTATCGTCTCCAGAATCTGCTTCGAGTTGCACTTGTTCTTGTTTACAATGTAAACGTTCTGCGGTGTTTGTGTCGGTGCAGTTCTAGACGAATTTATAACAACTCTTTAGGTATGCTCTAACTTAACCTATCTTTTCACTTCATGACCGTTAGCAACTGCTTCCATCTGCGCTTTTCTTCATTAAAACTTATCACAGCTTCTGCTGTATGTGTCGTCTTACTTATTTGTCAGTCCAGTCCAACAACCATGTTACCCATGTAGTAACCAAGCTAATGATATATCGACCAAACTACTGATATATCAAACAAGCTACTGATATATTGACCAAACTAATGATATATCGACCAAACTACTAATATATCAAACAAGCTACTGATATATTGACCAAACTAATGATATATCGACCAAGCTAAAGATATATCGAACAAGCTACTGATATATTGACCAAACTAATGATATATCGACCATGCTACAGATATATCAGACAAGCTACTGATATATTGATCAAACTAATGATATATCGACCAAGCTACAGATATATCAAACAAGCTACTGATACATCAATCACGCTAATGATATATCGACCATGCTACTGATATATCAAACAAGATATTGATATATCGACCGCGCTAATGATATATCAAAGAAGCTACTGATATATCGACCAAACTAATGATATATCTTATATCCTTCCCGTGCCGTTAAACGTCACATTGGGCTCGCAAAGTAGTTCGCCAATTTTTCCTGTCTTCGGCGAGTCTTTCAACCTCATCAAAGGATTTTTTGCCTGTTAATTTGGCCTTTCTTAATAATGTCCTCTTCAGAGTTTCACGTGGTCTGCCTCTTTTTCTTCGGCCTGTTGTGTTCCACTTGATAGCTTGTTTTGGGATTCTCTGATCATTTCTTCTCATCAAGTGACCAACATATGTCCATCTCCTTTTCCTGATCACCCATGAGACTAGTTGTTGTTCAGTCATCTGTCTTATCTCTGCATTGTTCTTGAATTCATTGCACTTGATGCCGAATATTTTCCTTAGGCATTTGTTTTCAAAAGAGTCTAATTTCTTTTCTATTTCTTTAGTTGTTTTCCAGCTTTCGCATGCATAAATTAGGGTGGATATTACATTTGAATTGAATAGTCTTAACTTGGTTTTTGTGCTTATAACTTTTGAATTCTATATGTTCTCAAGATTCTTTAAGATTGATGCTGCTTTTGCAATTCTGATCCTAATGATATATCGGCTTCTAAAAATTACTATGAGAGTGCCAAATGTTGAATTGACTGATAAAAAAAATCAGTGTCACATTCATGATAGATGTTAGAATTTCCTGTACAATACAGTCGTGACATGGCCTGGTTCCGACATCTCACAGATCGCTATGCAGTGTAGAACAAATGCATCTCTCTGAATTCAAACAAAAATCATTTTAAAACACTTTCGATGCCACAACAAAACAAAAACTAGTTTAAAATATTTTCGATGCCCCGAAGAAAAAAACAGTTTAACTCTTCCCTTGCCTTTCAGCACTATAGAGACGCTTCCGGTTTTCCGACATGGTACGTATCGTCATTATAGTGACGCTTCCGGTTTTCCGACATGGTACGTATCGTCATTATAGTGACGCTTCCGGTTTTCCGACATGGTACGTATCGTCATTATAGTAACGCTTCCGGTTTTCCGACATGGTACGTATCGTCATTATAGTAACGCTTCCGGTTTTCCGACATGGTACGTATCGTCATTATAGTGACGCTTCCGGTTTTCCGACATGGTACGTATCGTCATTATAGTAACGCTTCCGGTTTTCCGACATGGTACGTATCGTCATTATAGTGACGCTTCCGGTTTTCCGACATGGTACGTATCGTCATTATAGTGACGCTTCCGGTTTTCCGACATGGTACGTATCGTCATTATAGTGACGCTTCCGGTTTTCCGACATGGTACGTATCGTCATTATAGTGACGCTTCCGGTTTTCCGACATGGTACGTATCGTCATTATAGTGACGCTTCTGGTTTTCCGACATGGTACGTATCGTCATTATAGTGACGCTTGGTTTGTTTCATTAAAAAAACCGGTTTAACGTTTAGATTGTACATATTTCGTCCGCGTGTCCGGTGACACTTTTCAAAATGGCGAAAGAGTGCTCTGTTACGAACGATGCAGAACGAGAAAAAGGAAGAGAAACATCGAGAATGTTCAATTTTTGATGATGTAGATAAGGAGTATGGACTGGCCTGAGACCAGACCACTGTTCTTGAATGTATCTCAAGTAGGTCTAGACATATTAGACGATTGGAGAAGCAGTTAGGAGGTTATTTCAGGCATTAATTTAGCGAGAATGCAACGCTGGAAAATTAGAAAATGTAAAGATGGAAATGGAAAGGATGAAGATCAACATATTAGGAATGAGTGAAGTTAGATGAACAGGTGCAGGGAAGATAAACTCGGATAAATATACAATAATATATTCAGGAGATGAGAAACATGATCGAGGAGTAGGAATTATATTTGATGAACAAACGGCAAGGACAATTGTAGGATATTTGAACATCTCGGACCGAGTCCTGCTAGCCCAACTGAAAGGACAACCAATAAACATAAATATTGTACAAGTGTACGCTCCAAAATCTGAACGCTCTGAAGAAGATGTAGAGCTATTTTATAATGACATAGAGACAGCACTAAAACACATAAAGTCACATGAAGTTAACATAGTCATGGGAGATTTTAATGCCAAAGTTGGTAAAGGAAGAACTTCAGACATCGTTGGTGACTATGGACTGGGGGAGAGGAATGACAGAGGTTATAAATTAATTGAATGGGCAAGAATACACAGCATGGTTGTAGGAAACACCTGGTTTAAACAACATCCTCGAAGACTGGCAACGTGGTGCAGCCCAGACAAAAAGACTTTTAACCAGATAGACTACATATTAATCAACAAACGATTCCGCAATGCATTACTGACAACAAAAACCATGCCAGGAGCTGACTGCAATAGTGACCATGATCCACTCTGTGGAAAAGTTAGAATAAAACTAAAGAAAGCAGGCAGAAAAGTGAGAAACATCAAACTGAATACAGAACTTCTTAAAAATAACCAAGAACTGCGAGAACAATACAAAATTATTATAACAAATAGATACAATGCAATAACAAAGATAAATAGTATAGATGAACAGTGGGAAATGTTAAGAGATTCTATCCACCAAACTGTTAAGGAGATAATACCATCAAAAAAAGAAGCCCCTATAAAATAAATGGATGACAGATGACATCTTAGGACTGATGGACAAGAGGAGGAGGAGTAAAAATAACGATGAAAAATATAACACGATAAATAAAGAAATAAGACGCAAATGCAGAGGACGACCACCGGACTATCAGCCTCTCATGTCACATAACGAAGCTACTTCTGAGAATAATTATGAGAAGAACAATGAAAAAGATAAAAATGGAAATAGCAGATGAACAGTTTGGATCCGTTGAAGGAAAGGGAACACACAATGCCATTTATGCTTTACGAACACTAACAGAAAGAGCTTTAGAAGTACAGAAAGACCTCTACTTATGCTTCATTGATTACACCAAGGCATTTGACAATGTGAAACATAATGAAATTATTAAAATGCTTGAAGACATCAATATAGACGGCAAAGACCTGAGGATTGTAAAACATCTATACTGGCAGCAAGAAGCAGCAGTTCGAGTTGAAAATAGAACTGGAAAATATCAACCTATAAAACAAGGGGTGCGACAAGGATGTGTACTATCTCCAAACCGTTTTTCTCTGTATAGCGAGAATATTCTAAGAACAATCATCACAGAACCAGACATAAAAATTGGAGGATACAATATTAACAACCTTCGGTATGCTGACGACACAGTACTGATAGCTGAGAACCAACAAGACCTGCAAAATCTCTTGGATAAAGTGGCCAAAGAAAGTGAACAGAAAGGCCTTACTTTGAACATCAAAAAGACAGAGACTATGGTTATATCTAAGAAACAGAATCCACCAGCATGCAGTATTAAATTAAACGGAACTATTCTAAATCAGGTGCAGAAATTCAAATACCGTGGAACAGTAATAACTTCAGATGGGAAATGCAGAACAGAAATTAGGAACAGAATAGGCCAAACAAAGACTGCATTTCAGAGAATGAGAAACATATTAGCTAACACATCTTTATCAATGAATGTTAGAAAACGAGTCCTAAAATGCTATATTGAACCTATCTTGTTATATGGAAGTGAATCATGGACAATAGGCAGGTCTGCAGAAAAATCATTGGAAGCAGCAGAAATGTGGTTTATTAGAAGAATGTTGCGAATCCCCTGGACAGCAAAAATAACTAATCAAGAGTGTAGGAGAAGAGCTGGAGAGACAAAAATCCTTGTCAAAAAGATAAGAGAGAGACAGTGTACTTTCATAGGACATGCAATGAGAAGAGGTGGCATTGAAAATATTATAACAACAGGAAAAATAGAAGGAAGAAGATCAAGAGGAAGACCAAGAGAAATGATACTGGTCAGTCTGACGGGATAGTGTGAGAGGAGATCACCAACTGAACTGATGGCCTGCATGAAGGATCGGATACTCTGGAGAAGCATAATAGCCAACGCCAGTCGGCACGGCACATGATGATGATGCAACGTAGAATCACAATACGAGATCGATCTAGACATCTCAGATGGTAGATAGTGTGAATCTAGACCTGTTTTAGAATTTCACTCTAAAAACATTTACACATTTTTGCGACTATTTTAAATACTATATTGCAAATACAACCATTTTATTACATTGTTTGCAACAAGCAGCCAATATCACAAAAAAAAAAAAAATACAAAAACATATACCGATCACGAGATTAAAAACTTGTGAACTACTGTCAGCCATAGAAAGAAGGAAATGAACGTTCTGCTTTCACATGGCATGCGCAGTGATGAGTTATATAAAAACTAACACCGTTTCTTTAACAAAACAAATCATCGAATTAGTGGACCGTTGCCATGCATCTACACGAAACATCCGCCGTGTCCATAAATGGGCTGAGGCAGCATAGCCCAAGAGGATGATGATGAAATTCTTTGATGGTGGATGAAGTATCAACTCATACCTTTCAAACTGCTGGTGGAAATATGTACAACACAAATATGTACAACACAAATAACACTGGCAGTGTAGCATAGCCTTGTAAGTAATGATTATAGTTATTATTATTATTATTATTACTAGTGATATGATCGTGAATATAGTTAAGAAGGTATTGGGGGCAGGATAGTAGATCAAACGGCGACAGAAAGGTGGATAGTTAGAGGGGCGAAGAGCGGATACTTAGTAATTCAAAACCCTGAACAAAGGTAAACCGAGGAGACATGGCTACGCCGAGAGATCGTAAGTTGGTCCAGTACTAACAACACAATGACTCAAAAACCACCCACGCACACCTGCAGTGGCCGAGATGGAACAATAGACATCTGACGCTGACTGAAGAAGTTAGGGGACAAAGGACCAGTAGTTAAACGACTGAACAGAGAACGGACTAAGTCCCGAGCAGATATCATGAAAGAGATGGTGGACTTATGCAACTAAAAATAACAATTGGACAGACGGAATGAAAGTGACTAATGCGTATCTCTCTCTCTCTCTCTCTGAACCTTAAGTGCCCAGGGCACATGGGGCTTCCGCAAGGGTTTTCCACAAATGCCTGTCCTTCGCCTTTTTTTTCTGCTCGTGTCCAGGTGAGCCCTCTGTTGCTCAACATCCTTTCTGTTGTTCTTCTCCATGTCTCTTTTGGTCTACCCTTACTTCTGCTCCCCTGTGGTGTCCATCTTAGTGCTATTTTTGGTAGTGAGTTGTCAATCATTCGGAGCACATGTCCCAACCATCGCCAGCGTCTTGACTAACGCGTATAGGTGGTTGCTAATTCTAGGACCCTATTCGCGACCGGTTTTGGGCGACAAAGGATGACCCAATGACCAATACAACATTTGGAGGCGTGGTCTGTTGGGCGGAACTTACGAATATAAGGCAGGGAAGAGGGCTGAAAAAGGAGAGAGATTCTGATAGAGGAGGAGGATTCAGATTCAGGTAGAGAGAGGTTCTGATAGAGGAGGAGGATTCAGATTCAGGTAGAGAGAGGTTCTGATAGAGGAGGAGGATTCAGATTCAGGTAGAGAGAGATTCTGATAGAGGAGGAGGATACAGATTCAGGTAGAGAGAGGTTCTGATAGAGGAGGAGGATTCAGATTCAGGTAGAGAGAGATTCTGATAGAAGAGGAGGATTCAGATTCAGGTAGAGAGAGATTCTGATAGAGGAGGAGGATTCAGATTCAGGTAGAGAGAGATTCTGATAGAGGAGGAGGATTCAGATTCAGGTAGAGAGAGATTCTGATAGAGGAGGAGGATTCAGATTCAGGTAGAGAGAGGTTCTGATAGAGGAGGAGGATTCAGATTCAGGTAGAGAGAGGTTCTGATAGAGGAGGAAGATTCAGCAAGCGAGATGTAGAGATAGAGACAGATAGAGATTTTAGAAGTAGAGATAGCGAGAGTAGGAAGACAGCAGAACACCAGGAGAACCCATAAAGAGAGCACAAGCAGTCTAGCAGAAGAACAGAAAGGAACGAGAAGTAGTGTTAGACTGAAGATGTGCTTCAAGTAATGCAGTAATTGTTACATTGAAACTTCGAGCACCGAGCTTTTGTATTAAAGTATGAAGTATTGAAATATTGTGAAGCTGAGAACGCTGCTTAAATACTGCATTTAGAATATGAGAAGTATGATATTGTGATATTTTGAGATTATGTGCTACAAAGATGAATATAACGAAATGTATATAATCTTACATATTATTCCAAGATATATTTGCGACGATACGTCTTGATCTTATTTGTCATAATAAATGACTTCAGTGAGATGTTCATCAGGCTTCATCTATTGTAATGTTTAAGAAACCTCGACGTGTGATGTATCGATGTGAGATGTGATGATTAAAGAACATATTCTTCAATAACGTAATAAAGAACCTCTCAATGTTAAAGCAGCATCAGCAAGCGGACTCCACTATAACACAAACAATCTCTCACAGACAGTCTCCCACTTGAGAATATATATGACTAGAACCAAAACATGACTGCTCTCTTCCCACCTCAGACACAGGTTGTACTGGTTTCTTTCAGTAAAACACAAAAATTAACGTCCCTTTCCAAACTTTCCCAACAATCCCCGTGCTGCAGTGTGAAACATTCACATCATGTGAAGTTCTTAAACCAAAGATTCTGCAAGGTTAAATCAGGGGCAGATCACTCCGAAACGTTTAACTACTACAAAGAGTCAGTTTTTATACCCGTACTGGAGGGAAAGAAACCCTGAAAAATCCATATTCTGTCACACATGCATCTACTCATTCAATGTAAAGCCTTTAAGGATGTCACATGACTCACTTACTTATAGTCATAGTCTTACAGATAAAACTACATGCAGGCTCTGAAAATAAACATGACTTAAAGGATCCAGACAGTTTCACTGAAACTTTTTTGTTAACTTGGTTAAGAGACATCTGTCATTTGATATTCAGTTTTATTTATTTATTTATTTATTTATTGCCTAAACGCAGGTACCATTTTCTGTGATAAGAATATTTTAAAGTAAATATATTTCCTTAAGTAAAAGTGTCTTGTACTGAAATAGAGTCGCGTAGTGAAATGGTGCCTTGTAATGAAATATTGTCTTGTATTGAAAGAGTGTTTTGTACTGAAATAGTGTTGTGTATTGAAATAGTGTTTTGTACTGAAATAGTGTCATATATTGAAAGAGTGTTTTGTACTGAAATAGTGTCATATATTGAAAGAGTGTTTTGTACTGAAATAGTGTCATATATTGAAAGAGTGTTTTGTACTGAAATAGTGTCATATATTGAAAGAGTGTTTTGTACTGAAATAGTGTCATATATTGAAATAGTGTTTTGTACTGAAATAGTGTCATATATTGAAAGAGTGTTTTGTACTGAAATAGTGTCATATATTGAAAGAGTGTTTTGTACTGAAATAGTGTCATATATTGAAATGGTGTTTTGTACTGAAATAGTGTCATATATTGAAATGGTGTCTTGTATTAAAAATACACTCAACGAAGAGGAGTTCTACGTTCATTTCAAACTCGAAGTGGTCTTGGAAAAATAGTTAATATAGGAATATTAGACACAGTTACCATCTGCATATTAGACACAGTTACCATCTGCTTGTTAGACACAGTTACCATCTGCATATTAGACACAGCTAACAACTGCATGTTAGACACAGTTACCATCTGCTTGTTAGACACAGCTAACAACTGCATGTTAGAAACAACTGAATATAAGGCATATTTAATAACTGCATGTTGGGCAATTAATAACTACCTTTTATGCATATACAACAAGAGAACAGATTTCCCAGCCATTAGTTAAAAATACTTGAATTGTTTCACACATAGATATAAAAAACACTGGAAATGTTTCACACATAGAGACATAAAAACAATGGAAATGTTTCACACATAGAGGCATATTAAAAAACACTGGAAATGTTTCACACGTAGAGGCATATAAAAACACTGGAATTGTTTCACACATAAAGACATACAAAAAACAAAATGCTTCACACATATCATCATCATCAGGTGCCGTGCCGACTGGCGTTGGCTATTATGCTTCTCCAGAGTACCCGATCCTTCATGCAGGCAATCAGTTCAGTTGGTGATCTCCTCTCACACCATCCCGTCAGACTGTCCAGTATCATTTCTCTTGGTCTTCCTCTTGATCTTCTTCCTTCTATTTTTCCCGTTGTTATAATATTTTCAATGCCCCCTCTTCTCATTGCATGTCCTATGAAAGTACATTGTCTCTCTCTTATCTTTCTGACAAGGTTTTTTGTCTCTCCAGCTCTTTTCATACATTCTTCATTAGTTGTTTTTGCTGTCCAGGGGATTCGCAACATTTTTCTAATAAACACATAGAGACATATAAAAAACAATGGAAATGTTTCACACATAGAGGCATATAAAAACACTGGAAATGATTCACACATAGAGGCATATAAAAACATTGGAAATGTTTCACACATACAGACATACTAAAAATACTTGAAATATTTCACACATAGAGACATAAAAAAACACTGGAAATGATTCACACATAGAGACATATAAAAACACTGGAATTGTTTCACACATAGAGACATACTAAAAATACTTGAAATGTTTTACACATAGAGACATACAAAAAATATTGGAAATGTTTCACACATAGAGACACAGATATATATATATATATATATATTATATATATATATATATATATATATATATATATATATAAAAACACTGGGATTGTTTCACACATAGAGACACATAAAAAACAATGGAAATGTTTCATAGATAGTGACAAATTTAAACAAAACACTAGAAATGTTTCTCACACAGAGACAAATACAAAAAATACTGGAAATGTTTCATATTTAGAGACATATAAAAAAACCACTTTAAATATTTCATGCACAGAGACAGATTTAAAAAAAACACTGGAAATATTTCATACATAGACACATATAAAAAATTCTTGAAATGTTTCACACATACAGACATAAAAAAGACACAGGAAATGTTTCATACATACAGACATAAAAACACTGGAAATGTTTCATACTTAGAGACATATATAAAAAAAAAAAGTGATCATTCATTCATTTGCATGTCCCTTGCGGAACTTTGCCTCCCAAACAGCACTCCTGTAGGCCTCTCGGTTGTGAGCAAGATGGCCTGCTGCTGTTGCATCCATTTCCAGATCGTCAACGATGTCTTGCAGCCATCTTCGTCTTGGTCTTCCTCTTTTTCTTTTTCCCATTATGTATCCTTCCAATACGGTCTTCTCTAAATTATCATGACGTTTAATGTGTCCAAAATATTTCAGTTTTCTCTCTTTAATCCTCCTTATTAACCAGCCTTCTTAAATATTAAGCTCTTGTAGTATAGATATATTTGTTCTTTTTTGTGTCCACGATATTTGGAGAACTCTTCTGTAGCATTTACATTCAAAGGCATTTATGTGTTTCTCAGCTGTTTTGTTAAGTGTCCAGGTCTCACAGGCATATGTTGCTATGGGAAAATGATAGCGATTGTATTAAAACTGGTTCAAATAATAAAGGTAGATGGAGGTGTATGATACCGTTTTACAAGGCGACAGAGGGAGTAAGTAAAGTGAGAAAAACTAAAAGAAAGTATGAGAGTAAGATGAGAATATATAAATGAAAAACATAAAACATTTAATATTTCGACGTGAGCCTTTTTCGAAGATTACATGCACAAACAAAACACGACATATAACTAAAAAAACTTATCTTAGTGGCATCCTCCTAAGTAGAAAAAACAAAAACAAGAATGCGTGTCCCATTGACGAGGACTAGAGACCACGGAGGCCGCAAAGGATAGCAGATGAACCCAATATGAAATAAGAGGCAGGGAAAGGGAGAGAAACCTGTAGGTCGCTAGAGAAGCAGGTGTCGGCGGAGGGAGGGGAAGCGGGGAGATAATGGACGAAGAACTGCAGGAACGAACAGAAGGGATCATAAACATCTGTAGGCCGCTAGAGACGCAAATCGTGGTGGGGAGGGGTGAGGGAAGCAGGTATATAATATGAAACTGGTAAATGAAGGACAAGACCCGGAGGGGTAATAAACACCTATAGGCCACCAGAGAAGAAGAGAAGATGGCGATGGGGAGGGAAAGGTAAGCTAGAAGAGAGAAACAAGAAAGTAGAGGAAAAAATAACAGAAAAAAAATGGAAGACTAAAGAAGTTAAAGGAAACTGAAGACATTGTTAATTCCAGCCGGGTGGAGACAGTCAGCCTGGAAAATAAGGCACTGTTCTAGGATCCTCCGAAATGGTACATCAGCAGAACAAGAGCGGATTGCACTAACAGAAATATCCTGTTTTCATCTGTAGTTGCTAAGGCAAAAATGTTTAGCCTCAGGTGTCCAAGCCCTCTTAGAAATGTCGTTAAGATGTTGGCGAAAACGACTTCCTAAGCGTAAACCGGTCTCCCCTATGTACTTCATACCACAACGTTTGCACATAATAGCATACATAACGTTGCATGAAGTGCAGGTGAAGCTCTCCTGATTTGATAACGTTGACCTAGGGAAGGAGGTCTGTCTAGCCTCGACAACGTAACCGGCAAGTGTTGCATCAACGGCGTCCGGAACGTAGGTACCATAAAAAACTGTCATCTGTCTTAAGGCGACTTCGAACAAAAAGGTTGCTGAGGTTCTTGTCCTGTCTGTAGGCCACCAATGGGGGGTTCTCCAAAGAGTTCACGTGTATCATTCTCGGGCTGGAGGAGATAGAGATGACGAAATAGTATGTTCTTAATTGCCAAAATATGAAAGAGGTGCTTGAGCATCAGTTTAACTCTGTCCGAGTTACGGTGCGGTTTAGTAGTGAGGGCTTGTTGCCGCGATATATGGCTGATGCGCTTCCAAGACGACGAGAGAACATGTTCTGGATAGCCGCGTTGGCGGAAGAAATCTAGCATTTTGATGGGATCAGGTGAAGAAATCTAGCATTTTGATGGGATCAGGTGAAGAAATCTAGCATTTTGATGGGATTAGGTGAAGAAATCTAGCATTTTGATGGGATCAGGTGAAGAAATCTAGCATTTTGATGGGATCAGTTGAGGGTCTTGATCTGTCCCTCCTGATGAGATGGTGCTGCTGGAGGACAGGCGTTGTCATTTTGGAGCACAGGACCTTGTCCAGTAGCCTAAAGTGCTGGGAGAACAAGAGCCTGAACAATAATGTCTCTGTACTTAATGTTTGTCAAGTTCCCTTCGCACGACGATGGGCAGTTCTGTAGTTCATTGCAAAGCCATCTCATAGCAAGACTGAGCTATCTCCACAGAGATCAAGCTCCCTAACCATGGCTTCCACGTTATCCACGATAACCACGTTATCAGTTCAGGAGGGTTTCACCTGTACTTCACGAAATGTCATTTATGCTATCATGTGCAAACGTTGCGGTTTTAAGTACATAGGGGAGACTGGCTTACGGTTAGGAGATCGATTTCGCCAGCATCTCAATGATATTTCTAAGAGGGCCTGGACACCTGTGTCTAAAAATTTTTGCCTTGGCAACCACAGGGGTAAACAGGACATTTCTGTTAGTGCGATCCGCTCTTGTTCTGCTGATGTACGATCTCGGAGGGTCCTAGAACAGCGCCTTATTTTCCAGACTGGCTGTCTCCACCAAGCTGGAATTAACAATGTCTTCAGCTTTCTGTAACTTTTTTTCCTCTGGCTTTTTTTAAAACTCTACTTTCTTTCTCTATGCTACCCCTCCCTACCACCACCCTCTTTTCTTCTCTGCCAACATATTGGTCTTGTCCTATTCACCAGTTTCACATTTTCTCCCTGCAGGTGTTTATTTTCTTCATTCATTATCTCTCCGCGTCCCCTTTTCCCTCCCCTCTTCCCCCCCCCCCCCCCCGACACCTCTAGCGGCTATCATGTTTCTATTGCCTTTCCCTCACCCCTTTCTCCCACTTGTTCTCCTCCTCTCTCTCCACCTCTTCTTTACGATTGGCTCTATCGGGCATCTTTTGTTTGGAGGCAGCGTGGTCTTTCCTTCTCCCTTCTACCACACACATTTCCGTTTCCCACTTGGAGGAAGACACATTCAGATAAGTTCTTCGTGTTTTTGTTTCGTTGTCTATGTATCCTCGAATAAGGCTCACGCCGAAATATTGGATGTTGTATGTTTTTCATTTATACATTCTCATACTTTATATTCGTTTTTTCTCACCTTACACACTCCCTCCCTCACTTTGTAAAACTGCACCATACACCTCTGTCTACCTTATTTATTTAAACCAGTTTTACTGCAGTCGCCATCCCTTTTATCTGGCATCCTGGAAGCGCTGTCTGGGCCGTCTCCTCACACGAATTCTGCCATCGTTGAAACGACAATACGAATATTGACTCATCTGCAAAGAGTACAGTGAAATTGAAACCAAGCAAGACGAGCAGCGCGACGAACTTGGGTAAGTCGAGACCAAGCAAGACGAGCAGTGCGATGAACTTGGGTAAGTCGAGACCAAGCAAGACGAGCAGTGCGATGAACTTGGGTAAGTCGAGATCAAGAATGACGAGCAGCGCGATGAACTTGGGTACGTCGAGACCAAGCAAGACGAGCAGCGCGGTGAACTTGGGTACGTCGAGACTAAGAAAGACAAGCATCACGATGAATTTGGGTAAGTCGAGACCAAGCAAGACGAGCAGCGCGACGAACTTAGATAAGTCGAGACCAAGAAAGACGATCAGCGAGACGAACTTGGGTAAGTCGAGACGACGAAAGATGAGCAGCACGATGAACTTCGGTAAGGTGGGGGCAACATTGCAGGACACCATGAGTGAATACATATCTCGTGAATCCAGTTGCAATTCATTGGGTCGTTGACAATGATGTTGCTTATTTGCAGTGGATGACTGCAAGTCGTCTGAAAATCTCCCGCATTTCCACACTTTACTGGAACCATACCATGGCACGCCATCTTTTAGCATCACTAAGTCGTAGTCTCTAATTCACTGTTAACCAGTTCCATCAACACCACTATTAATACCCTTATACTCTGAGACATTGTTGGGTAGTTCTCATCAACACCACCATTAATACTCTTATACCCTGAGACATTGTTAGGTAGTCCCAACATCACCACCATTAATACCTTTATACCCTGAGACATTGTTAGGTAATCTCACCAACACCACCATTAATACTCTTATACTCTGAGACATTGTTAGGTAGTCCCAACAACAGCACCATTAATACCCTTACACTCTGAGACATTGTTAGGTAGTCCCATCAAAACAACCATAAATACACTTATACTCTGAGACATTGTTAGGTAGTCTCATCAACACCACCATTAATACCTTTATACCCTGAGACATTGTTAGGTAGTCTCACCAACACCACCATTAATACCCTTATACTCTGAGACATTGTTAGGTAGTCTCACCAACACCACCATTAATACCCTTATACTCTGAGACATTGTTAGGTAGTCTCACCAACACCACCATTAATACCCTTATACTCTGAGACATTGTTAGGTAGTCTCACCAACACCACCATTAATACCCTTATACTCTGAGACATTGTTAGGTAGTCTCATCAACACCACCATTAATACCCTTATACTCTGAGACATTGTTAGGTAGTCTCATCAACACCACCATTAATACCCGTGTACTCTGAGACATTGTTAGGTAGTCTCACAAACACCACCATTAATACCCTTATACTCTGAGACATTGTTAGGTAGTCTCACAAACACCACCATTAATACCCTTATACTCTGAGACATTGTTCGGTAATCCCACCAAAACAACCATTAATACCCTTATACTCTGAGACATTGTTAGGTAGTCCCATCAACACCACCATTAATACTCTTATCCTCTGAGACATTGTTAGGTAGTCTCATAAACACCACCATTAATACCTTTATACTCTGAGACATTGTTAGGTAGTCTCACCAACACCACCATTAATACCCGTGTACTCTGAGACATTGTTAGGTAGTCTTATCAAAACAACCATTAATACCCGTTTACTCTGAGACACTGTTAGGTAGTCCCAACAACATCACCATTAATAACCTTGTACTCTGAGACATTGTTAAGTGGTCCCACCAACACCACCATTAATACCCTTGTGCTCTGAGATATTGGTAAGTAATCCCATCAACAGCACCATTAATAGCCTTGTGCTCTGAGACATTGTTAAGTAATCCCACCAGCAGCATCATTAATACCCTTGTGCTCTGAGACATTCTTAAGTAATCCCACCAACAGCATCATTAATACCCTTGTGCTCTGAGACATTGTTAAGTAATCCCATCAACAGCATCATTAATACCCTTGTGCTCTGAGACATTGTTAAGTAATCCCACCAACAGCATCATTAATACCCTTGTACTCTGAGACATTGTTAAGTAATCCCACCAACAGCATCATTAATACCCTTGTGCTCTGAGACATTGTTAAGTAATCCCACCAAAACAACCATTAATACCCTTATACTCTGAGACATTGTTAGGTAGTCCCATCAACACCACCATTAATACTCTTATCCTCTGAGACATTGTTAGGTAGTCTCATAAACACCACCATTAATACCTTTATACTCTGAGACATTGTTAGGTAGTCTCACCAACACCACCATTAATACCCGTGTACTCTGAGACATTGTTAGGTAGTCTTATCAAAACAACCATTAATACCCGTTTACTCTGAGACACTGTTAGGTAGTCCCAACAACATCACCATTAATAACCTTGTACTCTGAGACATTGTTAAGTGGTCCCACCAACACCACCATTAATACCCTTGTGCTCTGAGATATTGGTAAGTAATCCCATCAACAGCACCATTAATAGCCTTGTGCTCTGAGACATTGTTAAGTAATCCCACCAGCAGCATCATTAATACCCTTGTGCTCTGAGACATTCTTAAGTAATCCCACCAACAGCATCATTAATACCCTTGTGCTCTGAGACATTGTTAAGTAATCCCATCAACAGCATCATTAATACCCTTGTGCTCTGAGACATTGTTAAGTAATCCCACCAACAGCATCATTAATACCCTTGTACTCTGAGACATTGTTAAGTAATCCCACCAACAGCATCATTAATACCCTTGTGCTCTGAGACATTGTTAAGTAATCCCACCAACAGCATCATTAATACCCTTGTACTCTGAGACATTGTTAAGTAATCCCACCAACAGCATCATTAATACCCTTGTACTCTGAGACATTGTTAAGTGGTTCCACGAACACGATCATTAATACCAACGTAGTCTGAAACATTGTTAAGTAGTCCCACCAAGATAACTATTGCTATGTAGTCCCACCAACATAACCATTAATACCCTTGTACTCTGAGACATTGTTAAATGGTTCCACCAACACTATCATTAATACCAATGTACTCTGAAACAATGTTAAGTAGTCCCACCAACATAACCTTTAATACCCTTATACTCTGAGACATTCGTTAAGTGGACTCACCGTTCTTATATTTCTTATACTCGAATATCCTTTGCATGCCGTTGAATGTCACATAATGCTCGCAAGGTATTTCGCCAATTTTTCCTGGTTTTCGGCGAGCTTTTCAGTCTCATCAAGTGATTTTATGCCATTAATGTGACCTCTCTTAACAATGTCCTCTTCATAGTTTCACGCGGTCTGTCTTTTTTTCTTCGGCCTGTTGTGTTCCACTTGATAGCTTGTTTTGGGATTCTCTGATCGTTTCTTCTCATGACATGATCAACATATGTCCATCTCCTTTTCCTGATATCCCATGAGACTGGTTGTTGTTCAGTCATCTGTCTTATCTCTGCATTGTTCTTGAATTAGTTCCACTTGATGCGGAGTATTTTCCTTAAACATATGTTTTCAAAAGAGTCTAATTTGTCTATTTCTTTAGTTGTTTTCCAGCTTTCGCATACATAAATTAGGGTGGATATTACATTTGAATTGAATAGTCATAACTTGGTTTTTGTGCTTATAACTTTTGAATGCCATATGTTCTCAAGATTCCTGAAAATTGATGCTGCTTTTGCAATTCTGATTCTAACTTCCTTTCTGGTGTCACCATCCTGGTCTATGTAGCTGCCAAGGTATGCAAATTGATTGACTTCTTCAATATATGTCCCTTCTATGTGTATTTTTCCAGTTTGATTAATGGGAAGTTTCATTTTTTTTGTTTTGTCCTTGTTTATTTCAAGTCCTATTTTGCTAGCCAGTGAAGACAGGCTATCTGTTTTTTCTTGCATTTAATTCACATTGTTACTGATAAGAGTTATGTCATCAGCTTCTTCTTCTTCTTCTTCGTTCGCTTCTACCACCAAGACTGCACTGTGATCCTACTGAATTTACGCCTGTGGTCCTCGTTAGGTCCCGTGGTCTCCTGTGTGGTCCCCGTGAGGACCACAAGGGATTCAGAGTATCGCAGGGCTTTAACCTGTATTCTTGGTGGGTCTCTGAAGCGGATTGCTTGACACCGTGGCTTTTGTTGCACCAGTTTAGTCTAGGGTTGGACTTTCTCACCGGAAGACCTCGACGTGTTTAGGATATCAGTGCATCCCCACTGGGTGAGAGGCGGTAGCCCACCCAGGCCAGAGTTGGACCTTCTCACCGGAAAACCTTGACGTGTTTTGAGATACCCGTGTATCACCGCCGGGTGAGAGGTGGTTGCCCATCCAGTCCAGAGTTGGACTATCTCACAGGAAAACCTCAGCGTGATTAGGATACGCAAACATCCCCGCCAGGTGAGAGGTGGTTGCCTATCTAGACTGCCCTGGTCCAGTGTCTCCGACTTCAGCATTTTGTGGTCGTGGCCGCTACCCTTCCAAGTTGTGACCAGGATGAAGCTTTTGTCCAGGAGGACGAATCCTCGCCACTAGTGACTTCTACCCCTGGGGTGAGCCGGTTTAGGCATATTATCCCAGTATGGGCGTGTTTGGGACGTGACCGACCTCTAGAGCAGAGGTACTGTGACATGCGTAGCCTTCAAGATTCACCCCTGGTGTGGGCCGGGTTAGGCAAAATTCACCAGTATGGGTGTATATCAGGCGTGACCGACCTCTAAAGCGGAGGTGGTGTGACATGCCTGGCCATCAAGTTCCACCCCTGGTGTGTGCTTGTTTAGGCATATTTCACCAGTGTAGGTGTATTTCGGACGTGGTAGGCCTCTAGAGCAGAGGTGCCATGGTATATGTAGCTCTCGCAGCGATACTACTGGACATACCGATTAAACTTCACTTTATCCTTTCCTTCACCTTTCCACATCGGCGCCGCACAACAACCTTTATTTCTTTTCGGCATTTTCTTCCTTGACCAGGAGGAGCTTCAGTCCATGCGCGGCATTCGAAGAGTCTCGCCAGCAATGTCTTAACCTCTGGGTTAAGCCGGTTCATGCATTTCACCCTATATGACTGCACTCAGGACGTGGCAGACCTCCAGACCAGAGGTGAAGTGATTTGACTGTTTGTTTCGCTTTATCCTTTCTACCACCTTTTCCGCAGTGGTGCTGCGTGGCAACCCCATTTGCATCTTTCTTCATTGGCCGGGAGGAGCACCGCTCCACGTACGGCAGATGAAGAATCTCGCCAGCAGCTGTAGATGAGCTACCAAACGTGCCACTCATCTACCCTAAGTATCTGGTTTTCAGGCACCAGATAGTCGCCTTCGCCCCTTCTCCTGTCAGTTTAAACAGTTCTGCCACGGGAAGGCCAGGAGCTGGATTTGACTGCCAGAGGTTGTTTGAGACGCACGCCGGTGGAGTGGAGATCGAATTCTCCACCCCACCTCCGGCAATAACAGTCCTTAGAACCATGTCATCGGCAAAATCAAGATCTTCTAGTTGGGTCTCATCTACCCAGTCAATATCTGTGTTACCTGTGCAGCATTTTTTCATTATGAAATCTGTTGCAATTCCAAAAAGCAAAGGAGACAGTATACATCCTTGTTTCACACCTATTTCAGTCTAGAACCATTCGCTCATCTCTTCTTCTGTTTTGACTGCACAAACATATCCATTGTAGAGGTCCTTAATGATGCTGACAGTTTTAGATGGTATTCCATATAAACTTAAAATTCTCCACAATGAATCTCTGGTATGTTGATAAACACCAACAAAACAAAATCCATGCTCATCACTACAAGACAGAAACTGCAGAATGCAACAAAAACTTCTCTACAGCTTTGTGCTGGGACTAAGGCAATAGAAAATGTTCACGAACATAAAACTCTAGGACTCATCATTGATCAGCATTTAACCTGGAATTCTCATGTACATAACCTAACAAACTTGATTGCACTGAAAGTTTACCAATTAGCCAAAATTAAACACTTTATCGACAAAGACACAAGTAGGATATACTACATATCACACATACAAACACACTTAGACTAGTGTTCTGGGATGGATGCTCAGTCTCAAACACAAAAAGGCCCCACTCATTAAATCTGATTTGTGACAAACACCCAGTACAGACTGTAGATCAACACAAACAACTCAAAATTCTACCCCTCAAATATAGAATCATTTTCAACAAAGTTAAGTTTGTTCTGTCGAACAATGCTTCGCCTTACTTGTTGTCACTATTTACGTATAGCACTAAACATAGCCAGCGTTTAAAAAAAACTGTCTTCTTCCTAAACCCAGGATTGATCTGTAAAGAAAAGCCTTGCATACTCTGTAGTACAGCTCTGGAACACCCTCCCCTACCATTTAAAATCCATTGGCAATACTTCATCCTTTAACTCAAACCTGTTTCATTATTTACTTGCTTGTAATTATATGCCTCCATAGAATAACCAGCACTCTCTCAACACATGACCTGCCAACCATCAAGCACTAAAATGACGTAGTTCGAAAAGTAACTTGTTAGATACTGTTAGAAATTATTTTAATGTTTGTTAAAAAACATATGTAAGAAGATCTGAATTTACAATGTATTTTTGTTTATGTATATGTCTGTGTGTATGTGTGCGTGAGAGCTATTTTATTAGGCTAACTACTTCTCTTTTACTTTGAATGTAGTAGTTAAATCTTAACTCTTTTGATATGTTTTTTTTTCCTAATTTAATTTGTATATATTAAATCGAGTGTGTGAGAAGAATGAAAGATGGAGTGATGAAGGGCAGAATGTAAGACAGGCCTGCATGCCAAATTCTTTACCCTTTAAAAATAAAGATTATTCATTCATTCATTTATTCATTCTGTGTATGCTATCAAATGCCTTTTTAAAGTCTATGAATTTCAGTATTAATTGTTTATGCTTTTCAATATGTTCTTCAAGTATTATTCTTAGAGTAAAAATTTGATCTAGATAACTTCTCCCTTTTCGAAATCCTGCTTGTTCTTCTCTCATTGCAGTATCCACTATATCTTTAATTCTATTCATAATGACCTTGTAAAATACTTTTGACACAACTGATACTACGGTTACTCCTCCTGAATTGTTACAGTCACTAGGGTAGTTTTTTTTTTGGTATTTTAACAATGATTTCCTTTTTTCCAAATCTTATTAAACATTCTCTGTAGTTGGACTCACCATTAATATCCTTGTACTCTGAGACAAGGACAAAGCTAAAATAATGAAATTTCCCATTAATTAAAATGGAAAAATACACATAGAAGGGACAGACATTGAAGAAGTCAATCAATTTGCATACCTTGGCAGCTACATAGACCAGGATGGTGACACCAGAAAGGAAGTTAGAATTAGAATTCCAAAAGCAGCATCGATCTTCAAGAATCTTGAGAACATATGAATTCAAAAGTTATAAGCTAAAGTTATAACTAAGCTAAGACATATTCATTTCAAATGTAATATCCAGACCAGAGATAAGACGGCTGAACAACAACAAATCTGATAGATGATCAGGAAAAGGAGATAGACATATGTTTGTCACGTGATGAGAAGAAACAGTCAGAGAATCCCAAAACAAGCTATCAAGTGGAACACAACAGGCCGAAGAAAAAGAGGCAGACCACGTGAAACTCTGAAGAGGACATTGTTAAGAGAGGCCAAATTAACAGGCATAAAATCACTTGATGATGTTGAAAGGCTCGCCGAAGACAGGAAAAATTGGCACCCTAGACCAAACTGGTGCAATGAAAACCACGGTGTCACGCAATCCCGCTTCCGAGACCCACCAAGAATACAGGCTAAAGCACTGTGATACTCTGAACCCCTTGTGGTCCTTCGTGGAACTCATGTGGTCTAATTTGGACCACACAGGGGACCACCGGACCTAACGAGGACCACATGTTGTCACTATTTACGTATAGCACTAAACATAGCCAGCGTTTAAAAAAAACTGTCTTCTTCCTAAACCCAGGATTGATCTGTAAAGAAAAGCCTTGCATACTCTGTAGTACAGCTCTGGAACACCCTCCCCTACCATTTAAAATCCATTGGCAATACTTCATCCTTTAACTCAAACCTGTTTCATTATTTACTTGCTTGTAATTATATGCCTCCATAGAATAACCAGCACTCTCTCAACACATGACCTGCCAACCATCAAGCACTAAAATGACGTAGTTCGAAAAGTAACTTGTTAGATACTGTTAGAAATTATTTTAATGTTTGTTAAAAAACATATGTAAGAAGATCTGAATTTACAATGTATTTTTGTTTATGTATATGTCTGTGTGTATGTGTGCGTGAGAGCTATTTTATTAGGCTAACTACTTCTCTTTTACTTTGAATGTAGTAGTTAAATCTTAACTCTTTTGATATGTTTTTTTTTCCTAATTTAATTTGTATATATTAAATCGAGTGTGTGAGAAGAATGAAAGATGGAGTGATGAAGGGCAGAATGTAAGACAGGCCTGCATGCCAAATTCTTTACCCTTTAAAAATAAAGATTATTCATTCATTCATTTATTCATTCTGTGTATGCTATCAAATGCCTTTTTAAAGTCTATGAATTTCAGTATTAATTGTTTATGCTTTTCAATATGTTCTTCAAGTATTATTCTTAGAGTAAAAATTTGATCTAGATAACTTCTCCCTTTTCGAAATCCTGCTTGTTCTTCTCTCATTGCAGTATCCACTATATCTTTAATTCTATTCATAATGACCTTGTAAAATACTTTTGACACAACTGATACTACGGTTACTCCTCCTGAATTGTTACAGTCACTAGGGTAGTTTTTTTTTTGGTATTTTAACAATGATTTCCTTTTTTCCAAATCTTATTAAACATTCTCTGTAGTTGGACTCACCATTAATATCCTTGTACTCTGAGACAAGGACAAAGCTAAAATAATGAAATTTCCCATTAATTAAAATGGAAAAATACACATAGAAGGGACAGACATTGAAGAAGTCAATCAATTTGCATACCTTGGCAGCTACATAGACCAGGATGGTGACACCAGAAAGGAAGTTAGAATTAGAATTCCAAAAGCAGCATCGATCTTCAAGAATCTTGAGAACATATGAATTCAAAAGTTATAAGCTAAAGTTATAACTAAGCTAAGACATATTCATTTCAAATGTAATATCCAGACCAGAGATAAGACGGCTGAACAACAACAAATCTGATAGATGATCAGGAAAAGGAGATAGACATATGTTTGTCACGTGATGAGAAGAAACAGTCAGAGAATCCCAAAACAAGCTATCAAGTGGAACACAACAGGCCGAAGAAAAAGAGGCAGACCACGTGAAACTCTGAAGAGGACATTGTTAAGAGAGGCCAAATTAACAGGCATAAAATCACTTGATGATGTTGAAAGGCTCGCCGAAGACAGGAAAAATTGGCACCCTAGACCAAACTGGTGCAATGAAAACCACGGTGTCACGCAATCCCGCTTCCGAGACCCACCAAGAATACAGGCTAAAGCACTGTGATACTCTGAACCCCTTGTGGTCCTTCGTGGAACTCATGTGGTCTAATTTGGACCACACAGGGGACCACCGGACCTAACGAGGACCACATGTGTGAATTCAGTAGGTTCACAGTGCGGTTTTTGGTGGTAGAAGTGAACGAAGAAGAAGAAGGAAAAATTGGCAAATTACCTTGCAAGCTCTATGTGACGCTTAATAGCACGGGAAGGATATAAGATATAAGACTTCGAGACATTGTTAAGTAGTCCCACCAACACCACCATTAATACCCTTGTACTCGAAAAAAGTGTATGAACTGTTGTGAGTACTACACAGACTGCATGGTAAAGACATTCTCTAGGATGTGAGAAACATGTAAGACATAATGTTCTCTAAGATGTAAGAAGAACAATGTTCTCTAAGATGCCAGAGACATAATGTTCTGCAAGATATGAGAGACACAATATTCTCTGAGATGTAAGAGACACAATGTTCTCCATGACGTGAGAGACACAATGTTCTCTTGGATTTAAGAGACACAATGTTCTCTAAGATGTGAGGGACACAATGTTCTCTAAGATGTGAGGGACACAATGTTCTCTAAGATGTGAGGGACACAATGTTCTCTAAGATGTGAGGGACACAATGTTCTCTAAGATGTGAGGGACACAATGTTCTCTAAGATGTGAAAGACACAATGTTCTCTAAGGTGTGAGGGACACAATGTTCTCTAAGATGTGAGGAACACAATGTTCTCTAAGATGTGATGGACACAATGTTCTCTAAGATGTGAAGGACACAATGTTCTCTATGATGTGAGGGACACAATGTTCTCTAAGATGTGAGGGACACAATGTTCTCTAAGATGTGAGGGACACAATGTTCTCTAGGATGTGAGGGACACAATGTTCTCTAAGATGTGAAGGACACAATGTTCTCTAAGATGTGAGGGACACAATGTTCTCTAGGATGTGAGGGACACAATGTTCTCTAAGATGTGAGGGACACAATGTTCTCTTGGATATGAGAGATACAAATTTCTATATACTGTGAGAGGCACAATTTTCTCAAGGATGTGAAAGATGCAATCTTCTCAAGATATCTGAGCCACAGTGTTCTGTAGGATGTGGAATATACAGTGTTCTGTAGGATGTGGCGGATACAGTGTTCTCTAGGATGTGGCGGATACAGTGTTCTGTAGGATGTGGCGGATACAGTGTTCTCTAGGATGTGGCGGATACAGTGTTCTCTAGGATGTGAGAGACACAATGTTCTTAGGATGCGGGAGACTCATTGTTCTCTAGAATGTGAGAGAGACAATATGCTCTAGGAGGTAACAGAGACAAAGTTCATTAGGATATTAGAAACGTAATGTTCTCTAGGATATGTGAGACACAGAGTTTTATAGAATGTGAGAGGCACAATGTTCTCTGGATGTGAGAGACACTGTCATCTCTAGAATTTCTGAGCTACAATCTTCTCTAGTGTCAATGTAGTGATAATGTTCTCTATCCTGTGAGAGGTACAGTGTTCTCTATCGTGTGGGAGGTACAATGTTCTCTAAGATGTAACGGGTACAACATTCTCTGGGATGAGAGAGACAAAATGGTCTCTAGGATGTGAGAGACACAATGTTCTCCAGGATGTAAGAGACACAATGTTCTATAGGATGTAGGAGAGGCAATATTCTCTAGGATATGAGACACAATGTTCTCTAGGATGTAAGAGGCACAATATTCTCTATGATATGAGAGACACAATCTTCTCTAGGATGTAGGAGACATAATGTTCCCTAGGATTTGAGAGACACAGCGTTCTCTAGGATGTAAGAGACACAATGTTCTTCAAGATATGAGTGACACAATTGTCTCTACGATGTGAGAGGCACAATGTTCTCTAGGATGTAAGACACACAGTGTTCTCTAGGATGTAAGAGACAAAATGTCTTCTAGGATGTAAGAGATACAATGTTACCTAGGTTGTGAGAGACATAATGTTCTCTAAGATGTAAGAAGCACAATGTTCTCTAAGATGTCCGACATAACGTTCTGCAAGATATGAGAGACACAATCTTCTCTAAGATGTAAAATACATAAGATTCTCTAGTATATGAGAGACAAAATATTCTCTTGGATATGAGAGACACTATGTTCTCTAGTATATTAGAAACAGAATGTTCTCTAGGATGTAACAAACATATTTTTCTCTAGTATACAAGAGACACAATATTCTCTACGATGTAACGGACACAATGCTCTCTTGGATTTGAGAGAAATGATGTTCTCTAAGATGTAAGAGACACACTATTCTCTAGAATGTAAGAGATACAATGTTCTCTAGAATGTAAGAGACACAATGCTCTATAGGATGTGAGAGACGCAATATTGTCTAATAGTTATTGGAGACAAAGTTCTCTAGGTCGTCAAAGACACAGTGTTCTCTTGGATATCAGTGACACAATATGCTCTAGAAGGTGGCGAAGACAAAGTTCTCTAGGATATTAGAAACAAACTGTTCTATAGGATATTATAGATACGTTTTCTAGAATGTGAGAGGCACAATGTTATCTAGGAAGTGAGAGACACAATCATCTCCATGATGTCTGATCCACAATGTTCTCTGAGATGTAGTAGTGACGGTGTTCTCTAGCGTGTGAGAGACACAACGTTCTCAGAGTTGTAGCGGACACAATTTTCTATACGATGTGAGAGACACAATGTTCTCTATGATGTAATAAACACAGTGTTCTCTAGGATGTGAGAGAATAAAATCGTCTCAAGGATACAGGAGACACAATCTTATCTAGGATTTGACGGACACAATGTTCTTTAAGATATGAGAGACACAATGTACTCTAGGATCTGAGAGACACAATGTTCTCTAGGATGTGAGAGACGGAATGTTCTATAGGATGTAAGAGACAGAATTTCTCTAGTATATATGAGAGACACAGTGTTCTCTAGGATGTAAGAGACACAATATTCTCGAAGATATGAACGCTATAATTTTCTCTAGGATGTAAGAGACACAATGTTTTCTAAGATGGAAGAGACACAATGTTCCATAGGATGTAAGAGACACAATGTTCTCTAGGATATCCGAGATACAATCTTCTCAATGATGTAAGAGACACAATTTTCTCTAGGATATCCGAGATACAATTTTCTCTAGGATGTGAGAGAGACTGTTCTAAGGACTTGTATTTCCGGAGTTGGGGTGGAGGATACGTTCTCTATTCCAACGGCGTGCGTGTCAAATAGCCTCTGACAGTCAAGTCCATCTCCTGGCCTTCTCGTGGCAGAACTGTTTAAACTGACAGGAGAAGGGGCGAAGGCGAATATCTGACGCCTAAAACAAGACGCTTCGGGTAGATGAGAGTCATGTTTGGTAGCTCATCTACCGCTGCTGGTGAGATTCTTCAGCTGCCGTGCGTGAAGAAAGGTGCAAATAGGATTGCCGCGCGGCAGCACTGTGGAAAAGGTGAAATAAAGGATTACGCGCAGTAAACAGTAGTCAAATCACGGCACCTCTTGTCTGGGGGTCGGCCATGTCCTAAGTACACCCAGAAGTTAAGACAGTGTTGGGGAGATTCTTCGGATGCCGCGCGTGGAATGAAGCTCCTCCCGGTCAAGGAAGAAAATGCGGAAAAGCAATCAGGGTTGCTGTGTGGCGCCGATGTAAAAAAGCGATGGAAAGGATAAAGTGAAGCTTAATCGCTATGTCCAGTAGTATCGCTGAGAGAGATACTCATACCACAGCGCCTCTGCTCTAGAGGTCGGCCACGTCCGTTCTACACCTATACTAGTGAAGCATGCCTAAACCGGCATAACCCAGGGGTGAAAGTTGATGGCTACGCATGTCACGGTACCTCCGCTCTAGAGGTCGGTCATGTCCGATATACACGCATTCTGGTGAAATATGCCTAAACCGACTTAAACCAGGGGTGAAACTTGATGGCTAAGCATTTAACGGTACCTCTGCTCTAGAGGTTTGTCACGTCTTAAACACGCCCACACTGGGGTAATATGCCAAAATCGGCTCAACCCAGGGGTGGAAGTCACTAGTGGCGAGGATTCGTCCTCCTGGACAAAAGCTCCGTCCTGGTCACAACTTGGAAGGGTAGCGGCCACCACCACAAAATGCTGAAGTCGGAGACACTGGACCGGGTCAGTCTAGATAGGCAACCACCTCTCACCCGGCGGAGATGTATTATGTGTCTTAATCACGCTGAGGTTTTCCGGTGAGAAAGTCCAACAGTGGACTGGATGAGCTACCAGTTCTCACCCAGAGGGGATATACTGATATCCAAAACACGTCGAGGTTTTCCGGTGAGAAAATCCAAATCTAGATTTACTGGTACAACGAAAACCACGGTGTCACGCGATCCCGCTTCTGAGACCCACCAAAAATACAAGCTCAACCCCTGCCATACTCTGAACCTCTTGTGGTTCTCACGAGGAGGACTACAGGACCAATCATAGACGTCAATTTAGTAGAATCACAGGGCGGTCTTGCTGGTAGAAGCGAACGAAGAAGAAGAAGAAGAATCGAGAGAGACAATGTCCTCTAGGATGTGACAGAAATAATATTCTCTAGTCTCTAAGAGACACAATGTTCTCTAGGATACGTGAATGTTCTCTAGGATGTAAGAGATACAATGTTCTCTAGGATGTAAGAGACACAATGTTCTCTAGGATATGAGAGATACAGTGTTCTCTAGGATGTAAGAGAAACAATGTTCAATTGTATGTAAGAGACACAATTTTCTCTAGGATGTGAGAGACAAAATCGTCTCTAGGATGTAGGGAACACAATATTCTCTTGGATGTAAGAGACACACTGTTCTCTAGGATGTGAGAGATACAATGTTCATTAGGATGTGAGAGACACAATGTTCATTAGGATGTGAGAGACACAATGTTCTCTTGGTTATGAGAGACACAGTCTTCTCTAGGATTGCGAGCCACAATGTTCTCTAGGATATTAGAGACACAATATTCTATAGGATGTAAGAGACACAATGTACTCTAGGATCTGAGAGACACAATGTTCTCTAGGATGTGAGAGACGGAATGTTCTATAGGATGTAAGATACAGAATTTCTCTAGTATATATGAGAGACACAGTGTTCTCTAGGATGTAAGAGACACAATATTCTCGAAGATATGAACGCTACAATTTTCTCTAGGATGTAAGAGACACACTGTTTTCTAAGATGGAAGAGACACAAGGATCCATTTGATGTGGGAGACACAATGTTCTCTAGGATGTAAGAGACACAAGATTCTCTAGCATGTCAAAAATACAATATTCTCAATGATGTAAGAGATGCAATATTCTCTTGCATGTGAAAGACACAATAATCTCTAAGAGATAACGGAGACACATTTCTCTAGGATATTAGACACACAAAGTTATCTTTGATATGAGAGACACACATTTCTCTAGGATATTGGACACACAAAGTTATATTTGATATGAGAGACACACATTTCTCTAGGATATTAGACACACAAAGTTATCTTTGATATGAGAGACACACATTTCTCTAGGATGTCAGAGGAAAAAAGTTCTCTAGGATGTGAAAGACACAATCTTGTCTAGTATGTCTGAGCCACAATGTTCTTTAGCATGTGTGGGAGACAATGTTCTCTGGCATGTGAGAGATATAATTTTCTCTAGATTGTAAAAGGCACAATGTTCACTAGGATGTGAGAGAACAAATCTTCTCTAGAATATGAGACACAATATTCTCTATGACGTTAGAGACACAATGTTCTCTAAGATGTGAGAGGTATAATTTTCTCTAGGATATGAGAGACACAATGTTCTCCAGGACAAGAGAGACACAATGTTCTCTAGGATGTAACAAACACAATGTTCTCTAGAATATGAGAGGCACAATGTACTCTAGAATATAGGTGACAGATAGTACTCTAGTATATATACGAGACATAGTGGTCTCTATGATGTAAGAGAAACAATCTTCTCCAAAACTGAGAGCCACAATTTTCTCTAGGATGTAAGAGACACAATGTTTTCTAAGATGTGAGAGACACAATGTTCTCTAGTATGTGAGAGACACAATATTCTCTAGGATGTGAGAGACACAATGTTATGTAGGATGTGAGAAACACAATGTTCTCTATAATGTGAGAGACACCATTTTTTCTGGGATGTGAGAGACATAAAGTTCTCTATGATGTGAGAGTCGCAATGTTCTATAGGATTAAAGAGACCCAATGTTCTCTAGTATATATTAGAGAGACAGTGCTCTCTATGATGTAAGACACACAATGTTCTCGAAGATATGAGCGCCGCAATTTTCTCTAAGATGTAAGAGACACAATGTTTTCTAAGATAGAAGAGACACATTGTTTTCTAAGACAGAAGAGACACAATGTTTTCTAAGATAGAAGAGATACAATGTGTTCTAAGATAGAAGAGACACAATGTTTTCTAAGATAGAAGAGACACAATGTTTTCTAAGATAGAAAAGACACAATGTTTTCTAAGATAGAAGAGACACAATGTTCTCCATGATGTGAGAGACACAATGTTCTCTTGTATGTAAGAAACACAATGTTCTCTAGGATGTGAGACACACAATATGCTCTAGGAGTTAACTGAGACAAAGTTCATTAGAATATTAGGAACACAATGTTCTCTAGGATGTGAGACACACAATATGCTCTAGGAGTTAACTGAGACAAAGTTCATTAGAATATTAGGAACACAATGTTCTCTAGGATGTGAGACACACAATATGCTCTAGGAGTTAACTGAGACAAAGTTCATTAGAATATTAGGAACACAATGTTCTCTAGGATGTGAGACACACAATATGCTCTAGGAGTTAACTGAGACAAAGTTCATTAGAATATTAGGAACACAATGTTCTCTAGGATATCTGAAAAGCAAAGTTTAAAGGGATATCAGAGGCACAATGTTGTCTAGGATGTCTTTGCCACAATGTTCTCAAGGATGTAGCAGAGACAACGTTCTCTAGGATGTGAAAGAGACAATGTTCTCTAAGATGTAACGAATACAACATTCTCTGGGATGTGAGAGACAAAATGTTTTCTAGGATGTGACATACACAGTGTTCTCTAGGATGGAACAGACACAATGTTCTATATGATGTCAGAGACACAAAGTTCCCTAGGATATGAGAGACACAATGTTCACTAGGATGTAAGAGACACAATGTTATCTATGCTATGACAGACACAATGTTCTCTAGGATTTGAGAGACACAGTGTTCTCTAGGATGAAAGAGACACAATGTTCCTCAAGATATGAGTGACGCGATGCTCTCTGCGATGTGACAGACACAATATTCTCTAAGATGTACGAGACACAATGTTTTATAGTATGTGACAGACACAATGTTGTCTAGGATGTAAGAGACATAATGTTCTCTAGGATGTAAAAGAGACAATGATCTAAAAGACACAATGTCCTCTAGGATGTGAAAGACACAACGTTCTCTAGGATGTGAGAGACAAAAGATTATCTACTATGTGAGAGAAACAATCTTCTCTAGGATGTCTGAGCCACAATGTTCTCTAGGATTTGGAGGGTAGAATGTTCTCTAGTGTATGAGAGACACAATTTTCTCTAGGATGTACCGGTCACACTTTTCTCTAGGATGTGAGAGACATGATGTTTTAAAGGATGTAAGAGACACAATGTTCTCCAGGATATAGGAGACACAATGTCCTGTAGGTTGTAAGAGACAGAATATTCTCTGTGATGTTAGAGACACACTACTCTATAGAATGTGAGTAACACAATGTTCTCTAGAATGCATGAGACACAAAATTCTCTAGGATGTGAAAGGCACAATATTCTCTAGGATTTAAGAGACACAATGTGCTATAGGATGTGAGATACACAATATTCTCTAGGATGTAGGAGACACAATGTTCTCCTTTATGTAAGACACACAATGTTCTCTATGATGTGAGAGACAAAGTCATCTCTAAGATGTAGGAGACACAACGTTTTCTGGGATGTAAGAGACACAATGTTCTCTAGGATATGAGAGACACAATATGCTCTAGGAGGTAACGGAGACAAAGTTCATTAGAATATTAGGAACATAACGTTCTCTAGGATATGTGAGACACAATGTTTTATAGGATTAGAGAGGCACAATGTTCTCTAGGATGTAGTAGACAGAATGTTATTTATGTGAAACACAGTATTCTCTAGGATATAAGAGACACAATGTTCTTGAAGATATGAACTGCACAATTTTCTCTAGGATATAAGTGACACATTGCTTTCTAAGATGGAAGAGACACAATGTTCTCTAGGATGTAAGAGACACAATGTTCTACAGGATATGAGAGATACAGTGTTCTCTAGTATGTAAAAGACACAACGTTCACTAGGATGTAAGAGACACAATGTTCTCTATGATATGAGAGACACAATGTTCTCTATAATGTAGCAGACACAATGTTCTCTAGGATTTGAGAGACACAGTTTTCTCTTTGATGTAAGAGACACAATTTTTTTCAAGATATGAGTGATTCAATTTTCTCTACGATCTGAGAGACTCAATGTTCTCTTACATGTAAGAGACACAATGTTCTCTAAGATGTAAGAGAAACAATGTCCTCTAGTATGTGCGACATACATTGTTCTCTACAATGTAAGAGATGCAATGTTATCTAGGATGTAACAGACTCAATATTATTTAGGATGTAAGAGACACAATATTTTCTGTGATGTGCGAGACATAAAATTCTCTGGGATGTAAGAGATAAAATGTTCTTTATAATGTGAGAGACACAATGTTTTCTAGGATATCTGAGCCACAAAATTCTCTAGACTGTCCCGGACACAATGTTCTCTAGGATGTGAGAGACAGAATATTCTCTAGGATGTAAGGAAGAGAATGTTCTCTAGATTGTCTGAAACAAAATACTCTCTAGAATATGAGAGACATCATGCTCTCTAGGATGTAAGTGACACAATGTACTCTAGGATGTGAGAGACACTATCTTCTTTAGGATCATAGAGACACAAACTTCTCTAGGATTTAAGAGACATAATCTTCTCTAGGATTTAGGAGACATAATCTTCTCTAGAATTTAAGAGTTACAGTCTTCTGTAGAATGTAAAAGACACAATGTTCTCTAGGACATTAGGTAATAAACCGTCTCTAGAATGTTATACAGAAAATGTTCTCTCATATGTAAAGTACATAATGTTCTCTGGGATGTGATGTACATAATGTTCTCTAGAATGTGAGGTACACAATGTTCTTTAGAACGTGAGGTACACAATGTTCTCTAGAATGTGAGGTACACAATGTTCTCTATCCTTTTCGCTGCTGCATACTTTCGAGAGCCGCCGTCCAGCTGTAGTGAATACTTGAAGAAGCATAATAGCCAACGCCAGTCGGCACGGCACCTGATGGTAATGATGATGGTGAACTGTCTATAGCAGAGATCAAGAAACTTGAAATGTGTTTATACGTCTTTAGCACCTGAGGGACAAAATGGTAGAAAGTGTTAACCCATCGTTAACAACAACCTAAGTAAAAGAGTAAACACGTCTATAGAGCAAAAGGAATAGGATGTGAGGTACACAATATTTTCTAGAATGGGAGATACACAATGTTTTCTAGGATGTGAGGTACACAATATTTTCTAGGATGGGAGATACACAATATTCTCTAGGATGGGAGATACACAATGTTTTCTAGGATGTGAGGTACACAATATTTTCTAGGATGGGAGATACACAATATTCTCTAGGATGGGAGATACACAATATTCTCTAGGATGGGAGATACACAATATTCTCTAGGATGGGAGATACACAATATTCTCTAGGATGGGAGATACACAATGTTTTCTAGGATGGGAGATACACAATATTCTCTAGGATGGGAGATACACAATATTCTCTAGGATAAGAGATTACACAATATTCTCTAGGATAGGAGATTACACAATATTCTCTAGTATGGTAGATACACAATGTTTTCTAGGATGAGCGATACACGATGTTCGCTCACAATGTTAACAAGGCGGACTTCTAAAGCAGAATTCTCTCTCTTTTACTCGTCTGCTTGATGTAAACTTGGTACTCATTACATCGCATCTCTGTGTAAATTCCCGCTATTGTCCGCTGTAATAATGTTCTTTCTGTTTACCACGACAAGTGGTGACTTGATCAATTTACTGTTAAGATTTTATCTCATTTAATATGCGACTGCTCTACGTCAGTTTTGAGTCTGTTTTGTTATTCACTTCGCAGACTTGCTTGCTCCCAGGAACGTTCTTTCTCTCTCAGTGGAAACAGTAGTACAGGAACAGGGAATTTGTCATTTGAAGTGACTAATGATGCACGGGCTGATGACGAGTCAATGAGCGATATGACGATGAGTCGATGAGCGATATGATGACGAGTCAATGAGCGATATGACGATGAGTCGATGAGCGATATGATGATGAGTCGATGAGCGATATGATGATGAGTCGATGAGCGATATGATGATGAGTCGATGAACGATATGATGACGAGTCAATGAGCGATATGACTATGAGGAGGAGTCAATGAGCGATATGATGATGAGTCGATGAGCGATATGATGATGAGTCGATGAACGATATGATGACGAGTCAATGAGCGATATGACTATGAGGAGGAGTCAATGAGCGATATGATGATGAGTCGATGAGCGATATGATGATGAGTCGATGAGCGATATGATGACGAGTCGATGGACGATATGATGATGAGTCGATGAGCGATATGAGGAGGAGTCAGTGAGCGATATGATGATGAGTCGATGAGCGATATGACGAGAACGACAAGGCATCAACAAACTTCAGGAACAGAAGACTGGACGTGATTTACAATTCCACGACATAATACGAGTATATGTTCCCGGCAGACGTTTTTCGCCATCAGAACATCCTAACACTCTATTCTACAACTCTTTCACTAACGACTACATTTCTATCAGCCTAATCTACGCCTATCCCAGACGATGCACACAACTGTCCAAACTAAAACTTCAACGGTTCTAGATGGACTGCTTTCTCTCACGACTTTTCTTGGTTATATCTTATGAGTGAGCCACGTGAAGACTGAGACACAGGAAATGAACTCTAAGCTCAAACAGCTGATTACTTTGGAACATAACTCTTTTTATACAAACTCTCCCATTCTCAGACGACACTTTCATTGTATCATTCAATACACTGTTATACTTCTCATACTTTGAAGAAAAAGCAAGTGAGAGATCTTATTCACAGAAGTTACTACGTTTATCAGTTTGCCTTGCTGGTCATAGAATTAAGCAATATGTTTCATTACGTTAAAACAAAGTGGTTTTGTAGTTTGAAATCTCCAGTATCCTCAGTTCATATAACAAACATCACATTTTCCCAGCAAGACAAACGTTTCACCTCATACAAACAAGAAACAATCATCCCTAGCCAAGAATTTCCAGACAGAAACAAGTGCGCTGTTGAGAATGTTTTCACTCTTAGCTCAGGTTGTAATGCTGTCCCACTGGCTGCATGTGAGAGCAATGCAAGTGAGCGACTAGTTCCTGCCAGCACAGAAAACTAAATATCCTAATACGCGGCTTCCCTTAAAAGAAAACGTTATGCTGATTTATCTACTGCGTTATACGCTAAATGTTATAGAGTTTTTGTGCAAGTGAAAAGATAAAGTATTAAAGATGGCAGAGATAAACCGCGAGACTTTAATATGTACGTATGCAGTTATTACCGCTTCAAAATAAAGCGCATATGAAACCCTTTGTCGGCAGAAGTTATTCTAAAGATACTGAAGATATTCAGTCATTTCAGTTCTGTACTGAAAGCTGTTGTTATATGTTTAGGGGATAAAACAAAGTAAGGGCCTTCTTTACCGATTAAGAGCACGCACTCAGTGCACTGTGTGGTAAGATGTGAACTTTACTGCTGTCTGTGTGACAAGTTTTAGCGTGTTACTATGACAGGTTTTGGTGCATCTGTGGCGTGTTACTATGACAAGTTTTGGTGCATCTGTGGCGTGTTACTATGACAGGTTTTGGCGCATCTCTGGCGTGTTACTATGACAAGTTTTGGCGCATCTGTGGCGTGTAACTATGACATGTTTTGGCGCATCTGTGGCGTGTTACTAGAACTTGGACTTCACCCGAGTGACGGTACTGACTTGGAGACTCGAACTCTGACTGGTGGTTTGTGCCGAACAGTTTATAACAGTGAGGTCAGAGGTGAGACAGTTTATAATAGTGAGGTCAGAGGTGAGACAGTTTATAACAGTGAGGTCAGAGGTGAGACAGTTTATAATAGTGAGGTCAGAGGTGAGACAGTTTATAACAGTGAGGTCAGAGGTGAGACAGTTTATAACAGTGAGGTCAGAGGTGAGACAGTTTATAACAGTGAGGTCAGAGGTGAAACAGTTTATAATAGTGAGGTCAGAGGTGAGACAGTTTATAACAGTGAGGTCAGAGGTGAGACAGTTTGTAACAGTGAGGTCAGAGGTGAGACAGTTTATAACAGTGAGGTCAGAGGTGAGACAGTTTGTAACAGTGAGGTCAGAGGTGAGACAGTTTACAACAGTTAGGTAAGAGGTAGATATGTTAAACTGGAGGTTTGTGCGGAACTGTTTATAACAGTGAGTTCAGATGTGAGACAGTTTATAACAGTGAGGTCAGAGGTGAGACAGTTTATAATAGTGAGTTCAGAGGTTAGACAGTTTATAACAGTGAGGTCAGGGGTGAGACAGTTTATAATAGTGAGGTCAGAGGTGAGACAGTTTATAATAGTGAGGTCAGAGGTGAGACAGTTTATAACAGTGAGGTCAGGGGTGAGACAGTTTATAATAGTGAGGTCAGAGGTGAGACAGTTTATAACAGTGAGGTCAGAGGTGAGACAGTTTGTAACAGTGAGTTCAGAGGTGGGACAGTTTATAACAGTGAGGTAAGAGGTGAAACAGTTTATAATAGTGAGGTCAGAGGTGAGACAGTTTATAACAGTGAGGTCAGAGGTGAGACAGTTTGTAACAGTGAGGTCAGAGGTGAGACAGTTTATAACAGTGAGGTCAGAGGTGAGACAGTTTGTAACAGTGAGGTCAGAGGTGAGACAGTTTACAACAGTTAGGTAAGAGGTAGATATGTTAAACTGGAGGTTTGTGCGGAACTGTTTATAACAGTGAGTTCAGATGTGAGACAGTTTATAACAGTGAGGTCAGAGGTGAGACAGTTTATAATAGTGAGTTCAGAGGTTAGACAGTTTATAACAGTGAGGTCAGGGGTGAGACAGTTTATAATAGTGAGGTCAGAGGTGAGACAGTTTATAATAGTGAGGTCAGAGGTGAGACAGTTTATAACAGTGAGGTCAGGGGTGAGACAGTTTATAATAGTGAGGTCAGAGGTGAGACAGTTTATAACAGTGAGGTCAGAGGTGAGACAGTTTGTAACAGTGAGTTCAGAGGTGGGACAGTTTATAACAGTGAGGTAAGAGGCAGATATGTTAAACTGGAGGTTTGTGCGGAACTGTTTATAACAGTGAGGTCAGAGGTGAGACAGTTTATAACAGTGAGGTCAGAGGTGAGACAGTTTATAACAGTGAGGTCAGAGGTGAGACAGTTTATAACAGTGAGGTCAGAGGTGAGATATTTTATAATAGTGAGGTCAGAGGTGAGACAGTTTATAACAGTGAGGTCAGAGGTGAGACAGTTTATAATAGTGAGGTCAGAGGTGAGACAGTTTTTAACAGTGAGGTCAGAAGTGAGACAGTTTATAACAGTGATGTCAAAGGTGAGACAGTTTATAACAGTGAGGTCAGAGGTGAGACGGTTTATATCAATGATGTCAGAGGTGAGACAGTTTATAACAGTGATGTCAGAGGTGAGATATGTTAAACTGGAGGTTTGTGAGAACACCTTATAACAGTAAGGTCAGAGGTGAGACAATTTATAATAGAGAGGTCAGAGGTGAGACAGTTTATAACAGTGATGTCAGAGGTGAGATATGTTAAACTGGAGGTTTGTGTGGAACTGTTTATAACAGTAAGGTCAGAGGTGAGACAGTTTAGAACAGTGAGGTCAGAGGTGCAACAGTTTATAACAGTGAGGTAAGAGGTAGATATGTTAAACTGGAGGTTTGTGAGGAACTGTTTATAACAGTGAGGTTAGAGGTGAGACAGCTTGTAACAGTTAGGCCAGAGGTGAGACAGTTTATAACAGTGAGGTCAGAGGTGAGATAGTTTGTAACAGTGAGGTCAGAGGTGAGACAATTTGTAACAGTGAGGTCAGAGGTGAGACAGTTTATAACAGTGAGGTCAGAGGTGAGACAGTTTGTAACAGTGAGGTCAGAGGTGAGACAGTTTATAACATTGAGGTCAGAGGTGAGACAGTTTGTAACAGTGAGGTCAGAGGTGAGACAGTTTGTAACAGTGATGTCAGAACTGAGGTGTGTTAAAGAAGAAGTCAAAGAAGAGAATTTAAGATAGCTAAATGTGACATATCTTACAGAATGAGGACACGGGACATGAAAATAACTTGATTTCTGAACTCTGTTCACTGTCACAATTACTATATAATAGAATGTATTGTCCTAAAATGATAACATCAAACTTAACATCACCTTTCATGCACTATTGCTCTTCATCTTGAATCTGCAAAGTATAACTTAATATTTCAAAACCAGTTCTGCAACATTTATCTACTTGACCAGTTATGGTGACAAGAGACACCAAGTTAACTGTAGTGTGAGAAAAGAAGTTGAGTGTAGTGTCAGACAAGAAGTTAAGTGTAGTGTCAGACAAGAAGTTAAGTGTAGTGTCAGACAAGAAGTTGAGTGTAGTGTCAGACAAGAAGTTAAGTGTAGTGTCAGACAAGAAGTTAAGTGTAGTGTGAGAAAAGAAGTTAAGTGTAGTGTCAGACAAGAAGTTAAGTGTAGTGTCAGACAAGAAGTTAAGTGTAGTGTGAGAAAAGAAGTTGAGTGTAGTGTCAGACAAGAAGTTAAGTGTAGTGTGAGACAAAACGTTAAGTGTAGTGTGAGTCAACAACTGCAGTGTGGGAGAAGAAGTTAAGTGTAGTGTGAGACAAGAAGTTATGTGTAGTGTGAGACAAGAAGTTATGTGTAGTGTGAGACAAGAAGTTATGTGTAGTGTGAGACAAGAATTTAAGTGTAGTGTGAGTCAACAATTGCAGTGTGGGAGAAGAAGTTAAGTGTAGTGTGAGTCAACAATTGCAGTGTGAGACAAGAAGTTAAGTGTAGTGTGAGTCAACAATTGCAGTGTGAGACAAGAAGTTAAGTGTAGTGTGAGTCAACAATTGCAGTGTAAGACAAGAAGTTAAGTGTAGTGTGAGTCAACAATTGCAGTGTGAGACAAGAAGTTAAGTGTAGTGTGAGTCAACAATTGCAATGTGAGACAAGAAGTTAAGTGTAGTGTGAGTCAACAATTGCAGTGTGAGACAAGAAGTTAAGTGTAGTGTGAGTCAACAATTGCAGTGTGAGACAAGAAGTTAAGTGTAGTGTGAGTCAACAATTGCAGTGTGAGACAAGAAGTTAAGTGTAGTGTGAGTCAACAATTGCAGTGTGAGACAAGAAGTTAAGTGTAGTGTGAGTCAACAATTGCAGTGTGAGACAAGAAGTTAAGTGTAGTGTGAGTCAACAATTGCAGTGTGAGACAAGAAGTTAAGTGTAGTGTCAGACAAGAAGTTAAGTGTAGTGTGGGAGAAAAGTTAAGTGTAGTGTGAGTCAACAATTGCAGTGTGAGACAAGAAGTTAAGTGTAGTGTGAGTCAACAATTGCAGTGTGAGACAAGAAGTTAAGTGCAGTGTCAGACAAGAAGTTAAGTGTAGTGTGGGAGAAAAGTTAAGTGTAGTGTGAAACAAGAAGTTAAGTGTAGTGTGAGACAAGAAGTTAAGTGTAGTGTCAGACAAGAAGTTAAGTGTAGTGTGAGAGAAGAAGTTAAGTGTAGTGTGGGAGAAAAGTTAAGTGTAGTGTGAAACAAGAAGTTAAATGAAGTGTCAGACAAGACATTAAGTGAAGTGTGGGAGAAAAGTTAAGTGCAGTGTGGGAGAAAAGTTAAGTGTAGTGTGGGAGAAAAGTTAAGTGTAGTGTGAAACAAGAAGTTAAGTGTAGTGTGGGAGAAAAGTTAAGTGTAGTGTTAAACAAGAAGTTAAGTGTAGTGTGGAACAAGAAGTTAAATGAAGTGTCAGACAAGACATTAAGTGAAGTGTGGGAGAAAAGTTAAGTGCAGTGTGGGAGAAAAGTTAAGTGTAGTGTGGGAGAAAAGTTAAGTGTAGTGTGGGAGAAAAGTTAAGTGTAGTGTGGGAGAAAAGTTAAGTGTAGTGTGTGAGAAAAGTGTAGTGTAGTGTGGGAGAAAAGTTAAGTGTAGTGTGAGACAAGAAGTTAAGTGTAGTGTGAGACAAGAAGTTAAGTGTAGTGTGAGACAAGAAGTTAAGTGTAGTGTGGGAGAAAAGTTAAGTGCAGTGTGGGAGAAAAGTTAAGTGTAGTGTGGGAGAAAAGTTAAGTGTAGTGTGGGAGAAAAGTTAAGTGCAGTGTGGAAGAAAAGTTAAGTGCAGTGTGGGAGAAAAGTTAAGTGCAGTGGGAGAAAAGTTAAGTGCAGTGTGGGAGAAAAGTTAAGTGTAGTGTGGGAGAAAAGTTAAGTGTAGTGTGGGAGAAAAGTTAAGTGTAGTGTGAAACAAGAAGCTAAGTGTAATGTCAGACAAGAAGTTAAGTGTAGTGTCAGACAAGAAGTTAAGTGTAGTGTGGGAGAAAAGTTAAGTGCAGTGTGGGAGAAAAGTTAAGTGTAGTGTGGGAGAAAAGTTAAGTGTAGTGTGGGAGAAAAGTTAAGTGCAGTGTGGAAGAAAAGTTAAGTGCAGTGTGGGAGAAAAGTTAAGTGCAGTGTGGGAGAAAAGTTAAGTGCAGTGTGGGAGAAAAGTTAAGTGTAGTGTGGGAGAAAAGTTAAGTGTAGTGTGGGAGAAAAGTTAAGTGTAGTGTGAAACAAGAAGCTAAGTGTAATGTCAGACAAGAAGTTAAGTGTAGTGTCAGACAAGAAGTTAAGTGTAGTGTCAGACAAGAAGTTAAGTGTAGTGTCAGACAAGAAGTTAAATGTAGTGTCAGACAAGAAGTTAAGTGTAGTGTCAGACAAGAAGTTAAATGTAGTGTCAGACAAGAAGTTAAGTGAAGTGTCAGACAAGAAGTTAAGTGTAATGTCAGACAATAAGTTAAGTCTAGTGTCGGACAAGAAATTAAGTCTAGTGTGAGACAAGAATTTAAGTTTAGTATTGGACAAGAAGTTAATTGTAGCATGAGACAAGAAGTTAAATGTAGTATGAATCAACAAGTGTAGTGTGGAATAAGAAGTTTATTGTAGTGTGATACATGAAATTAGGTTTGGTGTGAGAAAACAAGTGTAGTGAGAGACAAGAAGTTAAGTGTAGCTTGAGATAACAAGTTTAGTGTGAGACAAAAATTTTAGTGTTGGACTAGAAGATAAATATAGTCTGAGACAATAAGTTAAGTATAGTGTGAGACAATAAGCGTAGCATGAGACAGGAATTTAAGTGTAGTGTGAAACAACATATGCAGTGTGAGAAAATAAGTGTTGTGTTAGACAAAAGGTAGAGTGTAAGACAAAAAATTGGTGTAAGACAAGAAGTTAAGTGTAGTGTGAGACAAGAAGTTAAGTGTAATGTGAGACAAGAAGTTAAGTGTAGTGTGAGACGGGAAGTTAAGTGTAGTGTGAGACAAGAAGTTAAGTGTAGTGTGAGACGGGAAGTTAAGTGTAATGTGAGACGGGAAGTTAAGTGTAGTGTGAGACAAGAAGTTAAGTGTAGTGTGAGACAAGAAGTTAAGTGTAGTGTGAGACGGGAAGTTAAGTGTAGTGTGAGACAAGAAGTTAAGTGTAGTGTGAGACAAGAAGTTAAGTGTAGTGTGAGACGGGAAGTTAAGTGTAGTGTGAGACAAGAAGTTAAGTGTAGTGTGAGACAAGAAGTTAAGTGTAGTGTGAGACAAGAAGTTAAGTGTAGTGTGAGACAAGAAGTTAAGTGTAGTGTGAGACAAGAAGTTAAGTGTAGTGTGAGACGGGAAGTTAAGTGTAGTGTGAGACAAGAAGTTAAGTGTAGTGTGAGACAAGAAGTTAAGTGTAGTGTGAGACGGGAAGTTAAGTGTAATGTGAGACAAGAAGTTAAGTGTAGTGTGAGACAAGAAGTTAAGTGTAGTGTGAGACAAGAAGTTAAGTGTAGTGTGAGACGGGAAGTTAAGTGTAGTGTGAGACAACAAGTTAAGTGTAGTGTGAGACAAGAAGTTAAGTGTAGTGTGAGACGGGAAGTTAAGTGTAGTGTGAGACAACATGTTTAGTATGAGAAAACAAGTGTAGAGTTACACAAAATGTGTAGTGTAAGACAAAAATTATGTGTAGCGTCAGACTATAAGTTAAGTTTAATGTGAGAAAAGACAGTAGGTGTACGATGACACAAGAAGATAAGTGTAGTGTGAGACAAGAAGATAAGTGTAGTGTGAGACAAGAAATTAATTTCTGTATGAGATAACAAGTGAAGTGTGGGACAACAAGTGTGATGTGATTCAACAAGTTTATTCTGAGACAAGAAATTAATCATAGTGTGAGAGAAGAAGTTAAGTGTAGTGTGAGAGAAGAAGTTAAGTGTAGTGTGAGAGAAGAAGTTAAGTGTAGTGTGAGAGAAGAAGTTAAGTGTAGTGTTGGACAAGAAAATAAGTGTAGTGTGAGAGAAGAAGTTAAGTGTAGTGTTGGACAAGAAATTAAGTGTAGTGTGAGACAACAAGTTAAGAGTAGTGTGAGACAAGAACTTAAGTGTAGTGTGAGACAAGAACTTAAGTGTAGTGTGAGACAACAAGTTAAGAGTAGTGTGAGACAAGAACTTAAGTGTAGTGTGAGAGAAGAAGTTAAGTGTAGTGTGAGACAACAAGTTAAGAGTAGTGTGAGACAAGAACTTAAGTGTAGTGTGAGACAAGAAATTAATTTCTGTATGAGATAACAAGTGAAGTGTGGGACAACAAGTGTGATGTGATACAACAAGTTTATTCTGAGACAAGAAGTTAAGTGTAGTGTGAGAGAAGAAGTTAAGTGTAGTGTGAGACAACAAGTTAAGAGTAGTGTGAGATAAGATGTTAAATGTAGTGTGAGACAAGAAGTTAAGTGTAGTGTCAGGCAAGAAGTTAAGTGTAGAGTGAAACAAGAAGGTAAGTGTAGTGTGAGAAAAGAAGGTAAGTGTAGTGTCAGACAAGAAGTTAAACGCAGTTTGAGACAAAAAGTTAAATGTATTGTGAGACAAGAAGTTAAGTGTAGTCTGAGACAGGACGTTCAGTGTAGCTTGAGGCAAGAAGTTAAGTGTATTGTCAGATAACAACTTAGGTGTAGTGTAAGACGAGATATTAAGTGTAGTGTCAGCATCATCATCATCATCATCATGTGCCGTGCCGACTGGCGTTGGCTATCATGCTTTTCCAGAGTAGATGATCCCTCATGCAGTCCATAAGCTCAGTTGATGATCTCCTCTCACACCATCCCGTCAGACTGTTCAGTATCATTTCTCTTGGTCTTCCTCTTGATCTTCTTCCTTCTATTTTTCCTATTGTTATAATATTCTCAATGCATGTCCTATGAAAATACATTGTCTCTCTCTTATTTTTTTGGCAAGATCTTTTGTCTCTCCAACTCTTCTCATACATTCTTCATTAGTTAATTTTGCTGTCCAGGGGATTCACAACATTCTTCTAATAAACCACATTTCTACTGTTTCCAATGATTTTTGTGCAGACCTGCCTATTGTCCATGATTCACTTCCATATAACAAGATAGGTTCAGTATAGCATTTTAGGACTCGTTTTCTAACATTCATTAATAAGGATGTGTTGTATAATATGTTTCTCATTCTCTGAAATACAGTCTTTGTTTGGCCTATTCTGTTCCTAATTTATGTTCTGCATATTCCATCTAAAGTTATTACTGCTCCAAGGTATTTGAATTTATGTGCCTGCTTTAGAATAGTTCCGTTTAATTTTATACTGCATGCTGGTGGATTCTGTTTCTTAGATAAAACCATATTCTCTGTCGTTTTGATGTTCAAAGTAAGGCCTTTCTGTTAACTTTCTTTGGCGACTTTATCCAAGAAATTTTGCAGGTCTTGTTGGTTCTCAGCTATCAGTACTGTGTCGTCAGCATACCGAAGGTTGTTAATATTGTGTCCTCCAATTTTTATGCCTGGTTCTGTGATGATTGTTCTTAGAATATTCTCGCTGTACAGAGAAAAAAGGTCTGGAGATAGTACACATCCTTGTCACACCCCTTGTTTTATAGGTTGATATTTTCCAGTTCTATTTTCAACTCGAATTGCTGCTTCTTGCTGCCAGTATAGATGTTTTACAATCCTCAGGTCTTTGCCGTCTATATTGATGTCTTCAAGCATTTTAATAATTTCATTATGTTTCACCTTGTCGAATGCCTTGGTGCAATCAATGAAGCATAAGTAGAGATCTTTCTGTGCTTCTAAAGCTTTTTCTGTTAGTGTTCGTAAAGCATAAATGGCATTTGTGTTCCCTTTCCTTCAACAAATCCGAACTGTTCATCTGCTTTATCCTTTTTTATCTTTTTCCTTGTTCTTCTCATAATAATTCACAGAAGTAGCTTTGTTATATGACTTGAGAGACTGATAGTCCGGTGGTCATTACATTCTTTTGCACCTGGTTTCTTTGGTAGTGCTATAAACGTGGATTTAATCAGGTCACTGGGAATATAACCACTGTTGTAAATATCATTCAGTAACTTGGTTATTATTTTTATTCCTGTCTCCTCTAGTGCCTCTATTTCTTCTATTGTTATATTATCAGGCCCAGTCGCTTTTCCTTTCTTCATGTGTTTGATGACATCTATGATTTCATCTTCAAGTATTGCTGGTCCATCACAGTTTTCAGTATCTGGTGTTAATTCTGGTCTTTCTCCTCCATATAGCTCAACGATATACTATGTCCACCTGTCCACAATGTCTTCTTTTCCCATTAACATTTTACCTTCTTTTGATTTCAGGCATCCTGTGGTATATTTTGTTTTCCTGCCTGTGAGTTCACTAATTCGTTTGTGCATGTTTTTGCTGTCTTTATTATGAGAGTCCTCTCTTTGTCTGCACTGTTCATTTAACCACACTTCCTTTGCTTCTCTGCATTTGCGTCTTATTTCTTTATTTATCTTGCTTATTTTTGTTATCCATCAGTCCTAAGATGTCGTCTGTCATCTATTTATTTTTATCGGCTTATTTTTTGGTGGTATTATGTCCTTAACAGTTTAATGGATAAAATCTCTTAAAATTGCCCATTGTTCATCTATACTATTTATCTTTGCTATTGCATTGTATCTATTTGTTATAATAATTTTGTATTGTTCTCGCATTTCTTGGTCATTTTTAAGTTCTATATTCAGTTTGATGTTTCTCACTTTTCTGCCTGCTGTCTTTAGCTTTATTCTAATTTTTCCACAGAGTGGGTCATGATCACTATTGTAGTCGGCTTCTGGCATGGTTTTTTATGTCATTAATGCATTCCGGAATCGTTTGTTGATTAATACGTAGTCTATCTGGTTATAAGTCTTTTTGTCTGGGCTACACCATGTTTCCAGTCTTTGGGGATGTTGTTTAAACCAGGTGTTTCCTACAACCATGCTATGTATTCTTGCCCATTCAATTAATTTACAACCTCTGTCATTCCTCTCCCCCAGTCCATAGTCACCAACGATGTCTGAAGTTCTTCCTTTACCAACTTTGGCATTAAAATCTCCCATGACTATAGTAACTTCATGTGACTTTGTGTGTTTTAGTGCTGTCTCTATGTCATTATAAAATAGCTGTACATCTTCTTCAGAACTTTCAGATGTTGGAGCGTACACTTGTATAATATTTATGTTTATTGGTCGTCTTTTCAGTTGGGCTAGCAGGACTCAGTCCGAGATGTATAAATATCCTACAATTGTCCTTGCTATTTGTTCATGAAATGTTATTCCTACTCCTCGTTCATGTTTCTCACATACTGAATATATTATTGTATATCTATCAGAGTTTATATTCCCTGCACCTGTCCACATAACTTCACTCGTTCCTAATAAGTTGATCTTCATCCTTTACATTTTCTAATTTTCCAGCCTGGAATAAAGTTCTAACATTCCATGTTGCTATTTTGAACTTGTTAGTTTTGCCACCAGTAGCTTGATGACTATCTGGCTTCACCTGTGGCTCGTGAGCTGCCCTACCAGACGAGGCTGTTCCATGAGGAACATCCATTAACTTTGTTCATGACAAATCTATTACTCTGAATAAGCATAATTGTTCTTGGGAGCTACAACAGTGGTTTCCCGTTGCCTTCTGTCGGTTTGTGTACGGACTCTCCCTTAGCCTTTGGAGTGTAGTATGAGACAACAAGTGTAGTGTGGGACAAAAAAATAAGCATAGTGTGAGACAAGAATTTAAGTGTAGTGTGGGACACGAAGTTAAGTGTAGCGTGAGACAGAAAGTAAAGTGCGTGTGAGACTAGAAGTTAAGTGTAGCGTGAGACAAAAAGTTAGATGTAGTGTGAGACAAGAAATTAAGTGTAGTGTGGGACAAGAATTTAAGTGTAGTGTGGGACACGAAGTTAAGTGTAACGTGAGACAGAAAGTAAAGTGCATGTGAGACTAGAAGTTAAGTGTAATGTGAGGGGAAAAGTTAGATGTAGTGTGAGACAAGAAATTAAGTGTAGTGTCAGTCAAGAAATTAAGTGTAGTATGAGACAAGAAGTTAAGTGTAGTGTCAGACAAGAATTTAAGTGAAGTGTGAGACAAGAAGTTAAGTGTAGTGTCAGACAAGGATTTAAGTGAAGTGTGAGACAAGAAGTTAAGTGTAGTGTCAGATAACGAGTTAAGTGCAGTGTGAGACAACAGTTTAAGTGTACTGTGAGACAAGAAGTTAAGTTTATTATTTGACAAGAGTTTAAATGTAATATAAGACAAGAAGTGAAGTCTAGTGTGAGACAAGTGTAGTGTGAGACAAGAAGTTAAGTAAGAAGTTAAGTGTAATGTGATTCAACAAATGTAGTGATAATGACATAACCTTCATCTTCTTCATAGCAGCAAGTATGGCATAATCTTCTTCACAGCAGCAAGTATGACATAATCTTCTTCACAGCAACAAGTGTGACATAATCTTCATCTTTTTCACAGCAACAAGTATGACATAATCTTCATCTTCTTCACAGCAACAAGTATGACATAATCTTCACCCGCCTGTCACACAATATGACGGCGACTGCACGCTCTGTATCACGTACCCGCTTATACGACGGCATGCAGTTCACAAGTACACACATACATGACAAAAACACATACATATGTGACAGATAATATACACATACATGATAGAAACAAATACATGATAGAAAGTATACACATAAATAACAGAAAAAACACACACATTCTTGATAGAAAAACCACACACATACGAAACAGAAAACACACACACATACATGACACAAAACATACACACATACATGACACAAACATACACACCTTCATGACAGAAAACATACATACGCACATGATAGAAAACAAACACACATACATGACACAAAACATACACACATATATGACACAAAACATACACACATATATGACACAAAACATACACACATATATGACAGAAAACATACACATATAAATGACACAAAACATACACATACATGACACAAAACATACACACATACATGACACAAAACATGCACACATACATGACACAAAACATACACACATACATGACACAAAACATACACACATACATGACACAAAACATACACACATACATGACACAAAACATACACACATATATGACACAAAAGAAGCTAGTATATCCAACACGAAACTATAAGTTTCCAGTGCACACACACAGTCTTGTCAGTGCACACACACAGTCTTGTCAGTGCACACACACAGTCTTGTCAGTGCACACACACAGTCTTGTCAGTGCATACACACAGTCTTGTCAGTGCACACACACAGTCTTGTCAGTGCACACACACAGTCTTGTCAGTGCATACACACAGTCTTGTCAGTGCATACACACAGTCTTGTCAGTGCATACACACAGTCTTGTCAGTGCACACATTGAAGTTTAAAATATTGACATGGTTTTGTCAGTGCACGCATTCAATTTTAAAATATTGACATGGTTTTGTCAGTGCACACATTGAAGTTTAAAATATTGACATGGTTTTGTCAGTGCACACATTCAAGTTTAAAATATTGACATGGTTTTGTCAGTACACACATTCAAGTTTAAAATATTGACATGGTTTTGTCAGTACACACATTCAAGTTTAAAATATTGACATGTTCTTCTCAGTGCACCCATTCAAGTTTAAAATATTGACATGTTTTTGTCAGTACACACATTGAAGTTTAAAATATTGACATGTTCTTCTCAGTACACACATTCAAGTTTAAAATATTGACATGGTTTTGTCAGTACACACATTCAAGTTTAAAATATTGACATGTTTTTGTCAGTACACACATTCAAGTTTAAAATATTGACATGTTCTTCTCAGTGCACCCATTCAAGTTTAAAATATTGACATGTTTTTGTCAGTACACACATTGAAGTTTAAAATATTGACAGAGTCTTATCAGTGCTCACATTCAAGTTTGAAATATTAGCATAATCTTGTTAGTAATCTCTGCTAGCAATCTCTGCTAGTAATCTCTGCTAGTAGTCTCTGTTAGTAATCTCTGCTAGTAGTCTCTGTTAGTAATCTCTGCTAGTAGTCTCTGTTAGTAATCTCTGCTAGTAATCTCTGCTAGTAATCTCTGCTAGTAGTAAGACAAGAACTTAATCAGTTACATAAAACAGTCTAACAATTCATAGCCAACAATCTAATCATTGACAGAAAACAATCCAATCATTCACAGACATCTGCATATAGAAATGTGCCGTCAATAAATCTTATCTTCGTGCTATATAAAGTGAACATATATTCATTCTACACCTACAGCCCACATATAGTGCACATTCAAACTTTCATTATCTGAGTAACAACATATATCTATAGTGCACATACAAACCTCATAATCTTTCTCCTAGTGTGAAAGAATCCGTGATGAATTAGATTATTTTAAAATGGTTGAGATTGATTATGACACAAATAGTTGTCTTGTTTGAAGATTTCGAATTATGTATTCCACAAAGAGAGAATGTTAACGCTCTCAGACCAACGACAATATTCCTGTGTGAGCGAAGGTGTAACCTTTCTGCCAAGACAGATGGCTACAAGTATACCTGCTACTAGCTCGACGCTTGCTTATATTCCAGGTCGGCTCACACAGACTGCATGCCTGGATCTGCCCGCGTGTATTATTAGTATCTGTTAAGTGTCTACAGTTATAAGCACATGTATGTTAGAATTATGCCAGCGCGACACACACGTTTTCCATAACTTAAAAAAAAACAGAAGAGTCTGGTTTTCTCCATACAGTTTAGTGTGCTTGTAGTTTTCTCCATACAGATTAGTTTGTCTTGTAGTTTTCTCCATACAGTCTAGTTTGTTGTGTAGTTTTCTCCATACAGTTTAGTTTGTCTTGTAGTATAATAGTATATAGAATGTTAGAATGTAAGACAGATAACTCATCTGAGAACTGGAGAGTTAGTATAAAATGAGTTATCTTCTAAAGCAATCAGCTGTTTGTGAGTAGAGTCCATTCGCATTGTCTCAGTTTTCACGTGAGTCACGGTTAAAGTATGACAGCAGAAGAAGTCAGGTGAGAGAGAAATCATATGACTGAGGGACAGGTGTGTTTTGTGTATCGTTTGAGATAGACGTAGATTAGGCTGTTAGAATTGTAGTTGTCAGTGTAATAGATGTAGATTAGGCTGTTAGAATTGTAGTTGTCAGTGTAATAGATGTAGATTAGAATGTAGTGAGATGTTCTGATGGTGACATAAGTCTGCCGGTAACATACATTATGTTGTGGAGATGTCCAGTCTTGTGTCCATGGATTTTGTTGATGCCTTTTGTCGTTCTCGTCATATCGCTCATCGACTCATCGTCACCCCGTGCATCATTAAAGTCATTTCAACTGTAAAGTTGCTGCTTCTGTATTACTATTTCCACTGAGAGAGAATGAACCTGGGAGCAAGTAAGTCTGTGAAGTGACTAACAAAACAGACGCAAAACAACGCAGAACAGTCGTAGATTAGATGAGATAAAATCTTAACAGTAAATTGATCAACGCTTGTCCTGGTAAACAGAAAGAACATTATTACAGCGGACAAAAGTGGAAAGTTACAGACAGATGAATAACTATAAACAACAAATTTACATAAGCAGACGAGTAGAAGAGAGGATCCTGCTTTTGTAGTTTTCTCCATACAGTTTAGTTTGTCTTGTAGTTTTCTCCATACAGTTTAGTTTGTCTTGTAGTTTTCTCCATACAGTTTAGTTTGTCTTGTGGCCAGTGATTTCAGGCTTTAGTGCAAGTGCCAGAAATCTTCAGCACCAAGACTGGCAGCACTCCTCTGTTAGGAGCTGTAGTTGAGAGTGTAGAGAAACATTGCAATGTTCCTTTCTCCCCCCAAAAGGTGTTGTTCTTCAAACTTTAACCCAGGTTTTTGTGTTTGCGCTGTAAAAAAAATCCAGGAAATTGGAATATACAGACATGGAAGATGAAGTTCAAATGAATGGTTTGTACGCTTGAAGTTAGAGCACAAATATCTAATACTGCAGCAAGAACAGATATCTAATACTGCAGCAACACATATATAACATTGATGTAATCACACATATTTAACACTGACCCAAGCACAAACATCTAACATTGAGGTAATCACACATATTTAACACTGACCCAACCACAAACATCTAACATTGATGTAATCACACATATTTAACACTGACCCAAGCACAAACATCTAACATTGATGTAATCACACATATTTAACACTGACCCAAGCACAAACATCTAACATTGATGTAATCACACATATTTAACACTGACCCAAGCACAAACATCTAACATTGATGTAATCACACATATTTAACACTGACCCAAGCACAAACATCTAACATTGAGGTAAGCACAAAAATGCAATAATGAAGTAAGCACAAACATATAAAACAAGTTATTGAGGCAAGCACAAACATATAAAACAATGTATTGAGGCAATCAAAAACATATAAAACAAGGTATTGAGGCAAGCACAAACATATAGAACAAGGTACTGAGGCAGGCACAAGCACGTAAAACAAGGTATTGAGGCAAGCACAAATATGTAAAACAAGGTACTGAGATCAACACAAACATGTAGCAAGCATAAACATATAAATCAATGTATTGAGGCAAGCTCAAACACGTAAAACAAGGTATTGAGGCAAGCACAAACACGTAAAACAAGGTATTGAGGCAAGCACAAACATATAAAACAATGTATTGAGACAAGAACAAACACGTAAAACAAGGTATTGAGAAGCACGAACATATAAAACAATGTATTGAGGCAAGAACAAACACGTAAAACAAGGTACTACTGAAACACAAACACGTAAAACAAGGTACTACTGCAAGCACAAACACGTAAAACAAGGTACTGAGGCAAGCACAAACATATAAAACAAGATATTGAGGCAAGCACGAACATATAAAACAAGGTATTGAGGCAAGAACAAACTTATAAAACAAGGTACTACTGCAAGCACGAACATATAAAACAAGGTATTAAAGTAAGCACAAACATGTAAAATAAGGTATTAAAGTAAGCACAAACATGTAAAACAAGGTATTAAAGTAAGCACAAACATGTAAAACAAGGTATTAAAGTAAATACAAACATGTAAAACAAGGTATTAAAGTAAATACAAACATGTAAAACAAGGTATTAAAGTAAATACAAACATGTAAAACAAGGTATTAAGGTAAACACAAACATTTAACAGTGAGGCACTGAAAGCAGTCGATAAAAGTTATCTACAGTGGAGCCTAGCTATTTGATACTTCTAAAACATTGTATCCAAAATGGTTCTAAAACATTGTACCTAAATTGGTTCTAAAACATTGTAATGTAGGAGAGCACGCTTGATGAACAGAACAATCAAGGAAGCCAAAGATGCCTTTGCTATGACCACAAGCAGCATGACGATGGAAGCGATGGCAGTAGCGAAAGCATTCGTCTGCCTGGAGTTACAAGACTACGCCCGTGTCTGCATTCTATGTGATTCGATGAGTATGATCTGATTGATTGATTGATTGATCTTTATTTCAAAAGGGTTAAGAATTGGGCACGCAGGCCCGTCTGACATTCTGCCCTTTATCATACATCTTTCACTCTATTCCAGACATTCTACAAATATGCTGTTCATGTAACAAACATAACTAACATTGAAGCTGAGAGACATAAAATAAAATATAACATTTACGTTTCGCTCTTAAACATTCACTCAGTACAGAAGTAACTACATACATTGTAAATGACTATCTACTAAACAAAATTTTCGGGACTATTCAGAAAACAATTAATTGTATTCGGTGTCTATAAGAGCAGCTTAAGATAACTTTTAAGTTTTATAATTCATGGAGGCATGTAGTCGACATCAAATAGATACTGCGAAAGCTTGTAGTTGTAGGAAGGAGTAAAATTTATATTTTTTATATAGGATGGGAGGGTATTCCAAAGATGAGCAGCAGAATAACTAAAGCTTTTCTTGTAAAGATCAAGTCTAGGTTTTGGAAGACATATGTTGTTCAAGCGTTGGCTGCAGTTTGGGCTAAATTTAAGCAGGTTCCATAGATAAGGCGGGGCATGCCGTGAAAGAATCTGATGTACTAACTTGGCTTTGTTGAAGAGGAACCTGTTCTTAAGGGGTAGTATTTTGATACGTTTGTGATGATTAGTTGTTTGTGCTTGATCTTTGTCACTAATGAGCTTTACTGCTCGCTTTTGGAGAGAGCAAAGCCTCTTTGTATTTGACACTGAGCAACCATCCCAAACTGTTGAGCAATAGTCTAAATGTGTTTGTATATGAGCTATGTAGTATGTCTTCCTAGTGTCTTGATCTATGAAGTGCTTAATTTTAGCTAACTGGTATACTTTTTGTGCGATGAGTTTTGTTAGACATTGCACATGAGAGTTCCAGGTTAGATGTCGGTCAATAATAAGACCTAGTGTTTTGTGCTCGCTAACGTTTTCTATCTGTCTCTCGTTTTCTATCTGGGAGGTAGAGGCAGGTTCTGTAAGCAGACAGTGGCTTGAGTCAGTGGAGAAATTGTCAGAGTCACCTTCATCTATGTCCCTAGTCACGTGGGCATCCGGGGAAATGAAAGAGCTCTGCCATCATCACAGACGGACAAGCACTGGATCCAGCTGATATTGTTAACATACTCAGGAAGATAGGCAAAGTAGAGAACTTCGAAAACAGCAAATCCACATCTCTGTTTAGACTAAGAGAGCTGAGGAGAGACTGAGAGAGCTGAGGAGAGACTGAGAGAACTGAGGAGAGACTGAGAGAACTGAGGAGAGACTGAGAGAGCTGAGGAGAGACTGAGAGAGCTGAGGAGAGACTGAGAGAGCTGAGGAGAGACTGAGAGAGCTGGGAAGAGACTGAGAGAGCTGGGGAGAGACTGAGAGAGCTTGGAAGAGACTGAGAGAGCTGGGAAGAGACTGAGAGAGCTGGGAAGAGACTGAGAGAGCTTGGAAGAGACTGAGAGAGCTTGGAAGAGACTGAGAGAGCTGGGAAGAGACTGAGAGAACTGAGGAGAGACTGAGAGAACTGGGGAGAGACTGAGAGAACTGGGGAGAGACAGAGAGCTGGGGAGAGACTGAGAGAACTGGGAAGAGACTGAGAGAACTGGGGAGAGACTGAGAGAACTGAGGAGAGACTGAGAGAACTGGGGAGAGACAGAGAGCTGGGGAGAGACTGAGAGAGCTGAGGAGAGACTGAGAGAACTGGGGAGAGACTGAGAGAGCTGGGGAGAGACTGAGAGAACTGGGGAGAGACAGAGAGCTGGGAGTACAGACTGACACGGCCAGGAACGAGAGGCATACTGGACATGAGAGGGGACTTGCCAATCAATCCAAGATGGGCACTATCAGCTGCAGGACGCTGATAGATATGTTGAAAAGGGGGGGGGGATATGAGCACCTATGGACATGTGCAATGATGATAACCCAAACCATAAATCAAATCACAGACATTGTATCCAAGATCTGGAATCACTATATCTAAATCAGTGGTTCTTATTGTGGGCTCTACTGATCTCTACAGGGGCTGTAGGAAAACTATTGAGAGGTGTACACAGCAGCAAACTGACTAAACTGACTTCAACAAATCTTAGAATCGTCTTCATTCTATTTTATGAAGGGTCTACAAGTGTTATCAGACCGGAAATGAGGTATACGTGTTCTCAGACCGGAAATGAGGGCTATAAATGTTCTCAGACAGGAAATGGGGTCTACAAATGTTCTCAGACCGGAAATGGGTCCACTCCCAACAAATTGTTGAGAACCACTGTCGACAGCAAATAGTCACTTACCATCCACCAGTCACCACTCACATCCCATTACCCACCACCCACCACTCACATCCCATTACCCACCATCCACCACTCACATCCCATTACCCACCACCAACCACTCACCTCCCACCACCAACCACTCACTCCTACCACCAACCACTCAACTCCCACCACCAACCACTCACCTCCCACCACCAACCACTCACCTCCCACCACCAGCCACTCACCTCCCACCACCAGCCACTCACCTCCCACCACCACCCACTCACCTCCCACCACCCACCACTCACCTCCCACCACCAACCACTCACCTCCCACCACCAACCACTCACCTCCCACCACCAACCACTCACCTCCCACCACCAACCACTCACCTCCCACCACTTTTACTAGTATACCTATCTTTATATTAGTGTACTTGCAAATCATTAGTAACCTCTACAATGGATATGTTTGGGCAGTCAACACAAAAGAAGGAATAAGTGAATGGTTTCAGATTGAAACAGGCCTGAAACAAGGATGTATATTATCTCCCTTGGTTTTTGGAATTGGTGTAAACTTCATAATGAAAAAAATGTTGCAAAGGTAACAAAGGCATTGACTGGGTACATGAGACACAACTGGAAGATCTTGATTTTGCAGATTACATAACTCTTATTAGCGACAATATGAAATCAATGGAAGTAAAAACAGATACCCTGTCTTCAATGGCTAGTAAAATAGGACTTGAAATTAACAAGGATAAAACAAAAATAATGAAGGTACTCATTAACGACAAGGGACAATTATACATAGAAAGAACAGCTGTTTAAGAAGTAAACCATTTTGCATATCACGGAAGCTATATAGACCACAGTGGTGACACCAGAAAAGAAGTTAGAATTCGAATTGCCATAGCAGCACTGACCTTCAAGAATCTTGAGAATATATGGCATTCAAAAGTTATAAGCACAAAACCAAGTTAAGATTATTCGATTCAAATGTAATATCCAACCTCATTTATGCATGTGAAAAATGGAAAACAACTAAAGAAATAGACAAGAAATTTGACTCTTTCGAAACGAAAAAGCCTAAGGAAAATATTCGGTATAAAATGGAATGAATTCAAGAACAACGCAGAGATCAGACAGATGAGCAAACAACAACCTGTCTCATGGGTGATCAGAAAAAAAAGATGGACATACGTCGGTCATGTGGTGAGAAGAAATAATCAGAGAATCCCCAAACAAGCTTTCAAATGGAACACAACAGGCCGAAGAAAAAGAGGTCTACCACCTAAAACTCTAAAGAGGACATTGTTCAAAGAAGACAATTCACTGGGGACAACATCCCTTGATGAGATTGAAAAACTCGCCGAAGACAGGACATCTTGGCAACTACTATGCGGGCCCTATGTGATATATGTCCTATGTCACGGGAAGGATGTAAGATGTAAGATGTAATTGCTAACACTAAACATTAAACATGTGGTTTGCCCACGCATTGTACTGTACTGTGGTAGTATGAGTGTGTGTGTGTGTGTGTGTGGCTATCTTGAACCAGTGAACTCTTTATTCACTATTACAACGTCACTATTTACAGAGCAGATTTACTTTACTGCTACACAAGTGACACAACAGACGTCACATTGTTATACACTGTGTGACAACACAACCCAGGACGACAACCAGTACATTTCCGTACAAGAACATGACCTGTTACACGTAATTAACTCACTCAGTACCACAGTTAACACTCAGCATGAATCACATTATCACAGGATTCAACAAGTACAAAATCACAGTCGTTTAATGATGAATTCCCATTTGTTAAATGCGTGTTGCCATGGATGTATCGTGTAACTGATGGAAGCAATTAACATGAGGATATAAAAATGGTCCTGCCGATTAGCGTCGCCATAGGACCCTCAATAGCATACAACATCCAAAAATAGCATATCTCATATACAGTGGAAACTTCTAACACAGTCTTCCAACACAGAATCACAGTTATTTTTTGTCCTAACAAGGACAATCATTAACTACAGCAATACATAAATAACTACAATCTTGTGTCCTACAAAGACAATCATTAACTACAGCAATACATAAATAACTACAATCTTGTGTCCTAAAAAAGGACAATCATTAACTACAGCAATACATAAATAACTACAATCTTGTGTCCTAAAAAAGGACAATCATTAACTACAGCAATACATAAATAACTTTACAATCTTGTGTCCTAAAAAGACAATCACTAACCAACTAACAGAGGTACATCCTCTCTCTCTCTATCTATCTATCTATCTATCTATCTATCTATCTATCTCTATCTATCTATCTATCTATCTATCTATCTATCTATCTGTCCTAACTGTTTTTAATCATGTCGTCCCCTTCGTCTCTGCCCCTAATGTCGTCTGCTCCTCCTTGTCGTCTGCCAAGTCCTTGCCGTCTGCTAGTTCAAGTGCGCACTGTGCTTTTTTCTACCAGAGCGACCACCAGACTTGAACATGAAATAGGACTTGATATTAACAAGGACAAAACAAAAATAATGAAAATTCCCTTTAATCAAAGTGGAAAAATACACATAGAAGGGACATATATTGAAGAAGTCAATCAATTTGCTTACCTTGGCAGCTACATAGACCAGGATGGTGACACCAGAAAGGAAGTTAGAATCAGAATTGCAAAAGCAACATCCATCTTCAAGAATCTTGACATATGGAATTCAAAAGTTATAAGCACAAAAACCAAGTTAAGACTATTCAATTCAAATTTAATATCCACGCTTATTTATGCATGCGAAAGCTGAAAACAACTAAAGAAATAGACAAATTAGACTCTTTTGAATACAAATGCCTAAGGAAAATATTCGGCATCAAGTGGAACGAATTTAAGAATAATGCAGAGATAAGACAGATGACTGAACAACAACCAGTCTCATGGGTGATCAGGAAAAGAAGATGGACATATGTTGGTCACTTGATGAGAAGAAATGATCAGAGAATCCCAAAATAAGCTATCAAGTAGAACATAACAGGCCGAAGAAAAAAGAGGCAGACCGCGTGAAACTCTAAAGAGGACATTGTTAAGAGAGGCCAAATTAACAGGCATAAAATCCCTTGGTAAGGTTGAAATGCTATAGAAGAGTTCTCCAAATATCGTGGACACAAAAAAGAACAAATATATCTATACTACAAGAGCTTAATATTGAAGAAGGCTGGCTAGTAAAGAGGATTAAAGAGAGAAAACTTAAATATTTTGGCCACATTAAACGTCATGATAATTTAGAGAAGACCGTATTGGAAGGATACATAATGGGAAAAAGAAAAAGAGGAAGACCGAAACGAAGATGGCTGCAAGACATCGTTGATGATCTGGAAATGGATGCAGCAGCAGCAGGCCATCTTGCTCACAACCGAGAGGCCTACAGCGCCCTCTTAGAAGCATGCACAAGAGAAGGACTTATCGCCATCTTAGAAGCATGCACAAGAGAAGGACTTATCGCCCTCTTAGAAGCATGCACAAGAGAAGGACTTATCGCCATCTTAGAAGCATGCACAAGAGAAGGACTTATCGCCCTCTTAGACACATGCACAAGAGAAGGACTTATCGCCCTCTTAGAAGCATGCACGAGAGAAGAACTTATCGCCCTCTTAGAAGCATGCACAAGAGAAGAACTTACCGCCCTCTTAGAAGCATGCACAAGAGAAGGACTTATCGCCCTCTTAGAAGCATGCACAAGAGAAGAACTTACCGCCCCCTTAGAAGCATGCACAAGAGAAGAATTTACCGCCCTCTTAGAAGCATGCACAAGAGAAGGACTTATCGCCCCCTTAGAAGCATGCACGAGAGAAGAACAGACAGTTATTCTTAGTTAGTGAAGGTGTTGAGCAATAGAGGGCTCACATGGGCAAGAGCAGAAAAAAAGGCGAAGGACAGGCATTTGTGGAAAACCCTTGCGGAAGCCCCATGTGCCCTGGGCACTTAAGGTTCAGAGAGAGAGAGAGTGAAGGTGTGGAGCTTACAGATGTTCATGTACGAGAGAAGGACAGTTATTCTTAGTTAGTGAAGCTGTGGAGCTTACAGATGTTCATGTACCAGAGAACAGACAGTTATTCTTAGTTAGTGAAGCTGTGGAGCTTACAGATGTTCATGTACCAGAGAAGAACAGACAGTTATTCTTAGTTAGTGAAGCTGTGGAGCTTACAGATGTTCATGTACGAGAGGACAGTTATTCTTAGTTAGTGAAGCTGTGGAGCTTACAGATGTTCATGTACGAGAGAAGGACAGTTATTCTTAGTTAGTGAAGCTGTGGAGCTTACAGATGTTCATGTACGAGAGAAGGACAGTTATTCTTAGTTAGTGAAGCTGTGGAGCTTACAGATGTTCATGTACGGAGAAGAACAGACAGTTAGTTAGTGAAGCTGTGGAGCTTACAGATGTTCATGTACTAGAGAAGAACAGTTATTCTTAGTTAGTGAAGCTGTGGAGCTTACAGATGTTCATGTACTAGAGAAGAACAGTTATTCTTAGTTAGTGAAGCTGTGGAGTTTACAGATGTTCATGTGGAATTAAAAGGTAGTGCGTGGGCAGGTATCTGTCGTACGAACAGCCCAGAAAGTTTTAAAAGTGGTTTGTCAAATTTAGTAGATGCAACTCACTACTGCAGGTTTCACACTGCGAATAGGCCTGACAATAATGCTGAAGTGGAATGAATGATACAGAACACCCAACGGGCAGCAATCGGTGAAGTGGCTGGAGAAATAAATGAAAATTATGGCTTTGCGAACAACATCATTCATCAAATCCTGTAATATGGAACATTCACCGCCAGGTGGGTAGCATCCCCGATCTGATAGAACGTCTTCGGCATGTCTGTGAAACTTTTGTTTTGCTCTTAAGCCTCTGCTCAGCGAACATCTGTAGAAATCCTATCCCTAAATAAAAGACACGCTAAACAGGGATGCATGACAGAAGAAATTTTCCAACTAATGGGTCGGAGAAGAAGTCTTACGGAAGATAAAGATGAATATGACAAAATAAATAAAGAAATAAGACACAAATACAATAAAGCTAAGGAGGAGTGGCTAAATAAGAAATGTATTGAAATAGCATGGTTGTAGGAAACACCTGGTTTAAACAACATCCCCGAAGACTGGCAACGTGGTGCAGCCCAGACAAAAAGACTTTTAAACCAGATAGATTACGTATTAATCAACAAACAATTCCGGAATGCATTACTGACAACAAAAACCATGCCAGGAGCCGACTGCAATAGTGACCATGATCCACTCTGTGGAAAAATTAGAATAATAATAAAGCATGCAGAAAAGTGAGAAACATCAAACTCAATACATAACTCCTTAAAAATGACCAAGAACTGCGAGAACAATACAAAGTTATTATAACAAATAGATGCAATGCAATAGCAAAGATAAACAGTATAGATGAACAATGGGGAATGTTAAGAGATTCTATCCACCAAACTGTTAAGGAGATAATACCACCGAAAAAAGAAGCCCTTAAAAAAATGGATGACAGACGATATCTTAGGGCTGATGGACAAAAGGAGGAAGAGTAAAAATAGTTCTAGTCTGGTGAGATTGGTTCAGTCCTATTGTGACGGCCACAGTTACCTGAATGGGTTTTGTTCCTTTGTTGTTGTCTAATTTTCACGTGTTGCATCATTGTTCATTTTCTCATTATTCAGATGATTTCATTTTCATATTTTTTTTCATATTAAACTTGTTTCATGGAACTATATTTACTGCGCCTTGCCTGCTAAATGAATCAAGGTTTTCTGTCGTTGCTGTTATTCGGTTATTGTGTTGACTGTGGCTGGTATGACATGCGCAGTTGTTGCTCTTGTCTGACAGTTATGACACTATTGAAGTACTTTGCCTGGGTTTTGTTGTTATAGTGGCTATAATTGCGTATTATATTTTCTTGTCTTATTACAATGTTTTATCTGCTGCTATTAAGCGCTACTAATATAGCTTTATTAGTGTAGACATGCACATTTGGCATCTGTCATATTAACTCGGTTATCTAAGACATCTAACAGGTCTAAAACATCATAAACATCTTACACATAGTACACATAAAAACATCTTACGCATTTAACACATCTTACGTAACCTACTCATTTTACAAATCTTACACATCTAACACATCTTACATAACCTACTCATTTTACAAATCTTACACATCTAACACATCTTACATAACCTACTCATTTTACAAATCTTACACATCTAACAGATCTTACAACTCTAACATATTCTACACATAAAGAACATCTTATACATCTAACACATCTTACAAAACATATCCTTCACATCTTACACATCCTACAAGAGTTCATTGTTTGAAGTTTTTCTCTCACGTGTAAAGTGTTTTGTCTACTATTTTTATTTCTCTCACGTGTAAAGAGTTTTGCCTACTAATTTTCTTTCTCTCACGTGTAAAGTGTTTTGTACACTGTTTTTCTTTCTCTCATGTGTAAAGTGTTTTGTCTAGTGTTTTTCTTTCTCTCACGTGTAAAGTGTTTACTTTTTTATTTCAACAGTATGATAAATCATTTCAGCGTGACGAAAGCATGTGTTAACTTGTAGTGACATTTCAATGTTTTATGTATATATGTTAACTTGTAACGAGGATCAGTGATTTCTGTACATGTGTTAACTTGTAGTGACATTTAAATGTTTATTACGCATGTGTAAACTTGTAGTGACTTTTCAATGTTTAGTGTGCATGTGTCAACTTGTAGTGACATTTCAATGTTTAGTGTGCATGTGTCAACTTGTAGTGACATTTCAATGTTTAGTGTGCATGTGTCAACTTGTAGTGACTTTTCAATGTTTAGTGTGCATGTGTCAACTTGTAGTGACTTTTCAATGTTTAGTGTGCATGTGTCAACTTGTAGTGACTTTTCAATGTTTAGTGTGCATGTGTCAGCTTGTAAAAACATTTTAATGTGACGGACACAAGATGGAGCTAAAAAAGCTGTAACTAGTTTTCTGTAGAAACAATTCTGCCTGTAAACAGTTTTCTGTAGAAACAATTCTGCCTGAAAACAGCTTTCTGGAGAAACAATTCTACCTGTAAACAGTTTTCTGTAGAAACAATTCTGCCTGAAAACAGCTTTCTGGAGAAACAATTCTACCTGTAAACAGTTTTCTGTAGAAACAATTCTGCCTGAAAACAGCTTTCTGGAGAAACAATTCTACCTGTAAACAGTTTTCTGTAGAAACAATTCTGCCTGAAAACAGCTTTCTGGAGAAACAATTCTACCTGTAAACAGTTTTCTGTAGACACAAAAAATTCACGCTAATGAATACACGTTAGCACACTGGAAGCACGCTGATGAATACATCCTTACATACAGGAAGTACGTTCAAACGAAAAACATGAAACTCGTTGTCATGTTTTATATAACTGTCATCTATATCTTACATCCAGATAAAAGCATGGACGCACAGAACATAGAAACATTGTATATCTTACATCCAGATAAAAGCATGGACGCACATAACATATAAATATTTTATATCTTACATCCAGATAAAAGCATGGACGCACAGAACATAGAAACATTTTATATCTTACATCCGGATAAAAGCATGGACGCACATAACATAGAAACACTTTATATCTTACATCCAGATAAAAGCATGGACGCACAGAACATAGAAACATTGTATATCTTACATCCAGATAAAAGCATGGACGCACATAACATATAAATATTTTATATCTTACATCCAGATAAAAGCATGGACGCACAGAACATAGAAACATTTTATATCTTACATCCGGATAAAAGCATGGACGCACATAACATAGAAACACTTTATATCTTACATCCAGATAAAAGCATGGGCGCACAGAACATAGAAACATTTGAAGAAAATTAGTTCTCAAGTGCAGAAAACGAAAAAAAAAAAAAACTTTCCATCAGCAGCTAAAAATGTCAGGTCTGCGTCACAGACGAAAAATAACAGGGAAACAATCTGCCACACTGGATGAAAAAAAAAGGTAGGCACTGCAAGAATGTAAGTTGAGTGTTTCACTTTCTAGAAGGCGGGATTCAAACACATACACAGTTTGCTTTGTCTGAATAACTGAGGAACAACAGTGCATTGTTCGTTCAACAGCACGAAATCCTTCGACATCAGTTTCCTGGCTTGTCCCAGCTGTCGCTCCTCCCTTCTTCTCCTAGCCCACATCCTCAGACTCCCCCCCTCTCCTCCCCACCTGGTACAATGACTTATTAATCTAGGACAAGCATTACACATCTAAAAACTTAACCAGAAAACCAATTATTTAACAATATGAAGGAGTACATTTATAATTCATCTTCTGCATTGTTTTCGCAACTTTCAATGTGATGTATGAGTTTCATGTAGAGACACAAGTTTCCCTATATCATGTTGAAAAGTGCCAAGAAGGAAGGTATTACTGCCCCCGACTAAGAAGGAAGGTATTACTGCCCCCGTCTAAGAAGGAAGGTATTACTGCCCCCGTCTAAGAAGGAAGGTATTACTGCCCCCGACTAAGAAGGAAAGTATTACTGCCCCCGTCTAAGAAGGAAGGTATTACTGCCCCCGTCTAAGAAGGAAGGTATTACTGCCCCCGTCTAAGAAGGAAGGTATTACTGCCCCCGTCTAAGAAGGAAGGTATTACTGCCCCCGTGTCAGCCGCGCAGAGCTGCGCCAAGCTGCACAGCGCGGGCTGCTGCTGTTGCGCAGGCCGACCGTTCTTTTGGCGAAAAAGCGCTCTCGAGTTCCGTGCGTGGGGAGACAGGCTTTCGCTCCCTTCCCGGACGGCGAGAGTTAAGGTGTTTCGATGCAGAAGCAAATGGTTTGTCCGTCGAGCGAAGCATGTAAACGGCTAGCCAGCCAGGTTCGTGCTAACTATGTAGTACGGTTTTGTCGACCGATGGTCTCGAAACTGGCCCATCTCTCGCAAAGAGTATCGGATCTACAGTATGTAACGTGTGTTGTTTGTGGGTGGCCAGGCTTTCTTCTCCGCTCGTTAGAGCAGAGAGAGCCGCCCCCGCCGGTTAAAGGAAATGAAACGCCGCCGTGGTCGAAAGGGATCCGCTCTGAGCAGAGCGCTGTCTCCCTTGCGCCGCGTCGGTCTGTCGGCAGATATCCGACAAAGGTTCGGTGAAGAAAGCTATCTGGTTGATCCTGCCAGTAGTCATATGCTTGTCTGACTCAACCCAGGGGTAGAAGTCACTAATGGCGAGGATTCGTCCTCCTGGACAAAAGCTCCATCCTGGTCACAACTAGGAAGGGTAGCGGCCACGACCGCAAAATGCTGAAGTCGGAGACACTGGACCAGGGAAGTCTAGATAGGCAACCACCTCTCACCCGGCGGGGATGTTTGCGTATCCTAATCACGCTGAGGTTTTCCGATGAGAAAGTCCAACCCTGGACTGGATGGGCAACCACCTCTCACCCGGCGGTGATACACGGGTATCTCAAAACACGTCGAGGTTTTCCGGTGAGAAAGTCCAACTCTGGCCTGGATGTGCTACCGCCTCTCACCCAGCGGGGATGCACTGATATCCTAAACACGTCGAGGTCTTCCAGTGAGAAAGTCCAACCCTAGACTAAACTGGTGCAATGAAAACCACGGTGTCACGTAATCCCGCTTCCGAGACCCACCAAGAATATAGGCTAAAGCACTGTGATACTTTGAACCCCTTGTGGTCCTCTCGTGGATCTCGTGTGGTCTATTTTGGATCACACAGGGGACCACGGGACCTAACGAGGACCACAGGCGTGAATTCAGTAGGTTCACAGTGCGGTTTTTGGTGGTAGAAGTGAACGAAGAAGAAGAAGAAGACTGCCCCCGTTTAAGAAGGAAGGTATTACTGCCCCCGTCTAAGAAGGAAGGTATTACTGCCCCCCGTCTAAAAATGAAAGTATACTGTTCCAGTCTAAGAAGGAAGGTATTACTGTTCCAGTCTAAGAAGGAAGGTATTACTGCCCCCCGTCTAAGAAGGAAGGTATTGCTGCCCCTGTCTAAAGAATGAAACTATTACTGCCCCCGTCTAAAGAATGAAACTATTACTGCCCCCGTCTAAAGAATGAAACTATTACTTCCCCCGTCTAAAAAATGAAACTATTACTGCCCCCTTACAAAGAATGAAACTATTACTGCCCCCGTCTAAAGAATGAAACTATTACTGCCCCCATCTAAAGAATGAAACTATTATTGCCCCTGTCTAAAGAATGAAACTATTACTGCCCCCGCCCTTGTCTAAAGAATGAAACTATTACTGCGCCCGTCTAAAGAATGAAAATATTACTGCCCCTGTCTCAATAATGAAACTATTACTGCCCCCGTCTAAAGAATGAAAATATTACTGCCCCCGTCTAAAGAATGAAACTATTACTGCCCCCGCCCCTGTCTAAAGAATGAAACTATTACTGCCCCCGTATAAAGAATGAAACTATTACTGCCCCCGTCTAAAGAATGAAACTATTACTGCCCCCGTCTAAAGAATGAAACTATTACTGCCCCCGCCCCTGTCTAAAGAATGAAACTATTACTGCCCACGCCCCTGTCTAAAGAATGAAACTATTACTGCCCCCGTCTAAAGAATGAAACTATTTCTGCCCCCGTATAAAGAATGAAACTATTACTGCCCACGCCCCTGTCTAAAGAATGAAACTATTACTGCCCCTGTCTAAAGAATGAAAATATTACTGCCCCCGTCTAAAGAATGAAACTATTACTACCCCTGTCTAAAGAATGAAACTATTACTGCCCCTGTCTAAAGAATGAAACTATTACTGCCCCCGTCTAAAGAATGAAACTATTACTGCCCCTGTCTGTTAATTCACTCCCTCCCCCCCCCCTGTTTCCCCTTTTCTTCATTTGCTCCTTCCGCCTAGTACTGAGCCCTTTTCTTTCACCGCCCCCTCCCCAGCTTTTGTCAAAGCCAACGAGGGGGGGGGGGGGTGTTGACGCTCACTTTGGAAAACTCTGTATAAACTTGACGATCAAGTTCGAGTTCCCTCCTGTGGTAGTTCTGTCAAGATTTTCTTCTTCATTATTGAAAGTGAAGGCGATAGCAAGACTATACCTGAGTAGGTTTCCCTACCTGCATCCGCTACACCTGAACAAAACGGTGAAGTTTTACACACCTGTTTTCCTAACTATAATATCAAGAAGTGAGTAAGTGTTGAGTAAGCGTATACTCAAGTGAGCATTTTGAAGATATTTTCATCTTTAAACCTGAAAATAGAAAAGGTTAACTAAATTCTCCTGAGATGTGTGTAAGACTCAGGTGTACGGCCTAGGTGCAAACAAATTCGTGTCATCAATGAACAGGTAAGAAAAGAGGAATGTATGGAAAACACGCAGAAAAGAAATGGTTCCTCTGGGAATATCTTGTAGAATATTACTGGACAAAAGTAATTTTTTGCCAAAGATTATCTGTACAGCTTGATCTGTATAAAAGACAGCAACATTATGTTTATAGTGAACGTAAGAGAAGTAACAGTATATTTATAGTGACCGTAAGAGAAGTAACTGTATGCTTATAGTGACCGTAAGAGAAGTAACGGTATGCTTAAAGTGACCATAAGAGAAGTAACTGTATGCTTATAGTGACCGTAAGAGAAGTAACTGTATGCTTATAGTGACCGTAAGAGAAGTAACATTATGTTTATAGTGACCATAAGAGAAGTAACAGTATATTTATAGTGACCATAAGAGAGGTAACAGTATATTTATAGTGACCTTAAGAGAAGTAACTGTATGCTTATAGTGACCGTAGGAGAAGTCTCCCATAATTAACCTAGTTTGTTGAAGACAGGAAGATTTTTATTCTATATCCTATAATGGGAAGTTATTTCTTCCCATTTCTTTTATCCATTAATTTTCCAGTCACGCATCAGTTGTGCTTTAGTTTGCACAATTCTTTTACACAAAAGCTAGATTAAACATTTACGCGTTATAGCGAAACTTTTGTCTGATATCATGAGAAGGAAAATGTTAAAATGGCATCATCACCTTGAAAGACCCTGGCCTCCAGTTTGTTGTAATTTCTGAGTCTTTTACACACGAGACAATGACCTATCTAACAGTTTTCAGTTTTGGAAAATCAGTCACGTGCATAACCCTTGCAGAATTTTGCCTCCCTAACAGCTCTCTTGTAGGCCTATCGGTTATAAGCAAGATGCCCTGCTGTTGATGCATCCATTTGCAGATCATCAACGATGTCTTGCAGCCATCTTCGTCTTGGTCTTCCTCTCTTTCTATTTTCCCACTGTGTATCCTTCCAAGACAGTCTTCTCTAGATTATCATGACGTTTAATGTGTCCAAAATATTTAAGTTTTCTGTTTAATCCACTTTATTAGCCAGCCTTCTTCAATATTAAGTTCTTGTAGTATGGATATATTTGTTCTTTTTTGTGTCCATGGAAACTAATAAACATAAATAAGTAGAAACACATGAAAAACAAATAAAGAGAAAGTTTCAACCTTTTTACAGGTACACGTAGCAAGTGATAAAAGGGGAGAAGAGAAAGTTGACCTGTTGGACATGGAGGTCAAACTTATCTCTCCAGCATTACAAGGCAGCGTAATATAGCTGGCAAGAAGTATTCAGGTGAATGATACACTCCACAATGAGAGAGAGAGAGAGGAGGGAGGGAGGGAGAGAGGAGGGAGGGAGGGAGAGAGAGAATGCGAAAATTTGGCTAGGCATCATTTAATAGGAGAAATTTTAAGAGAGAAAAAAATGTGACATAAAAATGTGATCACAAATGTGACAGAAAATTGTGACAGAACTGAAGATTAAGAAACAGCTACAAGTTGGATGAGCACATATCTAGTCCATCAAGGCCTACATTCGCATGGCTGGTAGATATATATATATATATATATATATATATATATATATATGTCAAGATGGCGTTCTGGAGATACGTAACCTGGCTGCAGCATCTGCACGCACTGAGGCGATGAGCAACGGAAATTGTGAAGTGGGGAGATGGAGTGATTATTTCAGTGCATTAACACCCAGAATTGTGTAGTATTATTCCAGTGCATTAGCACCCAGAATTGTGTAGTATTATTCAGGTGCATTTAGCACACCAGGAGATGTGTAGTATTATGTCAGTGCATTAGCACACCAGGAGATGCGTAGTGTTATTTCAGTGCATTAACACGCCAGGAGATGTGTAGTATTATATCAGTGCATTAGCACACCAAGAGATGCGTAGTGTTATTTCAGTGCATTAACACGCCAGGAGATATGTAGTATTATATCAGTGCATTAGCACACCAGGAGATTCATTCATTCATTCCTTTGCATGTCCCTTGCGGAACTTTGCCTCCCAAACAGCACTCCTGTAGGCCTCTCGGTTGTGAGCAAGATGGCCTGCTGCTGCTGCATCCATTTCCAGATCATCAACGATGTCTTGCAGCCATCTTCGTTTCGGTCTTCCACCAGGAGATGCGTAGTGTTATTTCAGTGCATTTAGCACACCAGAAGATACTTAGTATTATGTCAGTGCATTAACACACCAGAAGATGTGTAGTATTATGTCAGTGCGTAGCATACCAGAAGATGTGTAGTGTTATTCCAGTGCATGAGCACACTAGGAGATCAGGATATATATGTGGAGAGGGGCGTGGCAGCAGTGCTGTAATTGCAAGTGTAGTAGCACATGGCGATCCAGGAAGAAAACATGTGAAAACATGCATAAATGAGGATGGATATTACACTTGAATTGAATAGTCTTAACTTGATTTTTGTGCTTGCAACTTTTAAGTGCCATATTTTCTCAAGATTCTTGAAGGTCAGTGTTGCTTGTGCAATTCGAATTCTAAATTCCTTTCTGGTATCACCATCCTGGTGTATGTAGCTGCCGAGATATGCAGATTGGTGTATTTCTTCAACGGCTGTTGTTTCTACATATATTTTCCGTCTTGATTAATGAGAAGTTTCTTTAGTTTTTTTTTCCTTGTTCATTTCATTTCCTATTTTGCTAGTCAGTGAAGACATGGCATTTGTTTTTTCTTGCATCGAATTCACATTGTCACTGATAAGAGTTATGTCATCTGCAAAATCAAGATCTTTTAGTTGTGTCCCATGTACCCAATCAATGCTTGTTTTAACAGTGGAACATTTTTTATTTTGAAGGCTATGGCATTTCCAGAAAAGCAAGGGAAATAACATACATCCTGGTTTCACGCCTGTTTCAATTTGAAACTATTCTCTCATTCCTTCTTCTGTGTTGACTGCATAAACATAGCTGTTGTAGAGATCTCTAATGATGTTGACAAGTTTAGATGGTATTTAATACATTCTTAAAATCCTCCACAATGAATCTCTGTCTATGCTATCAAATGCCTTTTTAAAGTCTATGAAGTTCAGGATTAATGGTTTCTGCTTTTCAATGTGTTCTTCAAGTATTATTCTTAGAGTAAAGATCTGGTCGAGACAGCTTCTCCCTTTTAGAAATCCTGCTTGTTCTTCTCTCATTGCAGCATCCACTATATCTTTAATTCTATTCAGAATAACTTTGCACAATACTTTTGACACAACTGATAGTAAGGTTACTCCTCCCCAGTTATTGCAATCTCTAAAGTTGCCTTTTTATATTTTAATAATGATTCCTTTTTTTTCATTTTGAAAGTACATTTTCTTCTCTTCAGACTTTATTAAACATTCTCTGTAGTTGGCTCATTTTGTCCCTGTTAATAGATTTTAACATTTTGGTTTTATTTCATCTTCACCGGCAGCTTTGTTGTTAGCCATTAAATTCACTGCTGTTTCAGTTTCATGCAAGGTAATTTCATCTAGGTTGACATTTAGTTGTGGGAATGGTAAGTCAGTTCCAAGGTCTATCAATTTTTTTGGGTGTGGCTGATTAAGTATTTCTTGGAAGTGTTCAGCTCATCTTTGCTTTGGTCTTTACGTGATGTTAATAGTGTGCCAGTTTTGCTAAGGATTGGTCTTTCTTTGGATTTACTAGTACCTCTTAGCCTCTTTTGTATGTTATATAAAGTTTTGCTGTCTCCTGTTTTTGCTGCTTTCTCTGCTTCTTTCGCCATATTGCCTATGTATTCTCTTTTACCCCTTCTAGCTGAACTTTTTTTACTTTATTGTCTAGTTCTTTGTATATTGCATTTGCCAAATCTTTTCAAAGATCTGTCTTTACATTCAGCATAGCAAATCTGGCTGCTCATCTTTCATGTTTTTCCATGTGTTTTCCAAAATCTTTGATTTTCTCTGGTTTTTTTTTGTTCTATTTTTTTTTTCAGTCAAGCACTTGCTTTTGCTGCTGTGATTATGGCTGTGTTGTAGGAATTCCACACTTCATCTATATCTGTCTCCTCTACTTCACTAAGTGCTGTGATTATGGCTGTGTTGTAAGAATTCCATACTTCATCTATATCTGTCTCCTCTACTTCACTGAGTGCTGTGATTATGGCTGTGTTGTAAGAATTCCATACTTCATCTATATCTCTCTCCTCTACTTCACTAAGTGCTGTGATTATGGCTGTGTTGTAGGAATTCCATACTTCATCTATATCTGTCTCCTCTACTTCACTAAGTGCTGTGATTATGGCTGTGTTGTAGGAATTCCACACTTCATCTATATCTGTCTCCTCTACTTCACTAAGTGATGTAATTATGGCTGTGTTGTAGGAATTCCATACTTCATCTATATCTGTCTCCTCTACTTCACTAAGTGCTGTGATTATGGCTGTGTTGTAGGAATTCCACACTTCATCTATATCTGTCTCCTCTACTTCACTAAGTGATGTAATTATGGCTGTGTTGTAGGAATTCCATACTTCATCTATTTCATCTATATGTGTCTCCTCTACTTCACTGAGTGCTGTGATTATGGCTGTGTTGTAGGAATTCCATACATCATCTATATCTGTCTCCTCTACTTCACTAAGTGCTGTGATTATGGCTGTGTTGTAGGAATTCCATACTTCATCTATATCATCTATATCTGTCTCCTCTACTTCACTAAGTGCTGTAATTATGGCTATGTTGTAAGAATTCCATACTTCATCTATATCTGTCTCCTCTACTTCACTGAGTGCTGTGATTATGGCTGTGTTGTAAGAATTCCATACTTCATCTATATCTGTCTCCTCTACTTCACTAAGTGCTGTAATTATGGCTATGTTGTAAGAATTCCATACTTCATCTATATCTGTCTCCTCTACTTCACTAAGTGCTGTGATTATGGCTGTGTTGTAAGAATTCCATACTTCTTCTATATCATCTATATCTGTCTCCTCTACTTCACTGAGTGCTGTGATTATGGCTGTGTTGTAAGAATTCCATACTTCATCTATATCATCTATATCTGTCTCCTCTACTTCACTAAGTGCTTTGATTATGGCTGTGTTGTAAGAATTCCATACATCATCTATATCTGTCTCCTCTACCTCACTTAGTGCTGTGAAATGATTGGTAAATTCCAGACTGAAATTCCTGTTTGTATTTTCTTCCTATAGATTGTGGCTGTTTATCTTTCTGACTACTGATTTCTTGTGTTGGCTTTTCAATTTTAGTCTTTTTTTCCCTATCTGCAGGTTGTGGTCGCTGTTGACGTCTGTACCCCTATATGCTCTTACATCTGTCAGAGATGCTCTGAATTGTTTTCTAGTAAAAAAGCAGTGGTCTGTCTAGTTTCTGTTTCTATCATCTGGAGATGTCCATGTTGTTTTATGTATCTCTTTGTGTGGAAATATTGTTCCTCCAATGACCATGACCTCTGTTAGACATAGTTCAGTTAATCTTTCTCAGTTCTGATTTTTTCATACCTTGGCGTTGAAGTCTCTCATGACAACTAAGATGTCGTGTTTAGGGACTTTGTTCATGAGTTGCTGAAGTTGGAGATAGAAATCTCTTTTATTTCATCATCTGCATAGATCATGGGTGCATAGCATTGTATGATTGTCATTCTTCCATGTCTTAGCTTGTATCATGCTCTCATTATACGACTGTTCACTGATTCCCACTCTATAAGGTTCTTTGCTCAAACATTTGACATAATTATACCCACTCCTTCTTGGTATTGCCATCATCTCTGCCTGAATGTATTCTTAATTAACACTTTACCGCCGTTCTTTACCTTGCTTCTGGCCATCGCATTTCATTGTTGCCCAGTACATCTAAGTGGTATCTGTCCATTTTACTGATGTCCAGTACACCGAGGTGGTATCTGTCCATTCTGCTGATGTCCAGTACACCGAGGTGATATCTGTACATTCTGCTGATGTCCAGTACACCGAGGTGGTATCTGTACATTCTGCTGATGTCCAGTACACCGAGGTGGTATCTGTCCATTCTGCTGATGTCCAGTACACCGAGGTGGTATCTGTCCATTCTGCTGATGTCTAGTACACCGAGGTGGTATCTGTCCATTCTGCTGATGTCCAGTACACCGAGGTGGTATCTATCCATTTTACTGATGCCTAGTATACCAAGATGGTATCTATCCATTTTACTGATGCCTAATACACTGAGATGGTATCTGTCCATTTTACTGATGCCTAGTACACCGAGGTGGTATCTGTCCATTTTACTGATGTCCAGTACACCGAGGTGGTATCTGTCCATTTTACTGATGTCCAGTACACCGAGGTGGTATTTGTCCATTTTACTGATGCCTAGTACACCGAGGTGGTATCTGTCCATTTTACTGATGCCTAGTACACCGAGGTGGTATCTGTCCATTTTACTGATGCCTAGTACACCGAGGTGGTATCTGTACATTCTGCTGATGCCTAGTACATCATCATCATCATCATCATGTGCCGTGCCGACTGGCGTTGGCTATTATGCTTCTCCAGAGTACGCGATCCTTCATGCATGCCATCAGCTCAGTTGGTGATCTCCTCTCACACCATCCCGTCAGACTGTCCAGTATCATTTCTCTTGGTCTTCCTCTTGATCTTCTTCCTTCTATTTTTCCTGTTGTTATAATATTTTCAATGCCCCCTCTTCTCATTGCATGTCCTATGAAAGTACATTGTCTCTCTCTCCAGTACACCGAGGTGGTATCTGTCCATTCTGCTGATGTCCAGTACACCGAGGTGGTATCTGTCCATTCTGCTGATGTCCAGTACACCGAGGTGGTATCTGTCCATTCTGCTGATGTCCAGTACACCGAGGTGGTATCTGTCCATTCTGCTGATGTCCAGTACACCGAGGTGGTATCCATTTTACTGATGCCTAGTACACCGAGGTGGTATCCATTTTACTGATGCCTAGTACACCGAGGTGGTATCTATTCATTTCTCGGATTACTTGGGACAATGGTAGTATAAACGTACGGTGTTAAAATTAAACTCTGCTACCAGATATCGATTCTGCCAGTATTCAAAGCATACAAACGTCTTTATAAAAACTCTTAACAGCCAAGAATTTCTCAAAATTCTACAGAACTGTACACAACGTGCCACCGTTAGACCGCTATGGAGAACGGATGTATGCAGTTATATATTAGCACCCCAAAGATAAACACTTTCCACTATAACGCTAACGTTTTCAACGAGTCTGATAATTTTCACATGTTTTATGGAGAGAAAGGTTAAGATGTCAAATGTTCCCCAAACTCCTTAATGCGAATTAAAGACATTTGAGAAAAGAGCTTCCTGCGGCTGGTATACTCGTATAAAGTTCTTTCCTTCTATGTTTCTTTGATGTAGTTTGTGAGTAGACAAACTGTTGAACGTGTGTCAAGCTCCCAGGCTGGCGTGAGCACTAGTGTGTCAGGCTAGAAAGTTTGTTATTTTTAAATGTGATCCTTTCTTTTGTGTTTTAAAATTCATACAACTGTAAGCACGCTAGTTATTCACACAAACATACCACACACACACAGTACACACACCACGCACAGCACATACACACCACACACACCATATACACATCACGCACCATACACACCACACACACCACACCACGCACAGCACATACACACCACACACACCATATACACATCACGCACCATACACACCACACCACACACACCGAACACACACACACACCACACACATACCAAACACACACCACACACACCATACACACCACACACACATCACACACACCACCCTCATACACCACATACACCACATACACACACCATACATACACAACACACATATACACCACACACAATATACACACAACACACACCACATACACATCACAATCACACCACACACGAACCATACGCACAAGACAAATACACACCATACACACACCATCCACACCTTACGCACATATACAAAGAAAAAAATAACAGTTAATGCTGTGACTTTACCATGAAATAACAGAGACAGTCAGTGCTGTGACTTTACCATGAAATAAAAGAGACAGTCAGTGCTGTGACTTTACAGTGAAATAACAGAGACAGTCAGTGCTGTGACTTTACCATGAAATAACAGAGACAGTCAGTGCTGTGACTTTACCATGAAATAACACAGACAGTCAGTGCTGTGACTTTACCATGAAATAAAAGAGACAGTCAGTGCTGTGACTTTACAGTGAAATAACAGAGACAGACAGTGCTGTGACTTTACCATGAAATAACAGAGACAGTCAGTGCTGTGACTTTACAGTGAAATAACAGAGACAGACAGTTCT